>JANJGK010000119.1:207500-220000 GCA_039081455.1 Macrobrachium rosenbergii | reverse complement strand
AAATAAATAGATAAAAAAATAAAAATAAATAAATGAAAATAAACAAATAAAAATAAATAAATAAAAATAAATAGATAAAAAAATAAATAAAAATAAATATATAAAAATAAATAAATAAAAATAAATAAATGAAATGAAATAAATAAATAAAAATAAATAAATAAAAATAAATACATAAAAAAATAAATAAAAATAAATAGATATAAATAAATAAATAAAAATAAAGAAATAAAAATAAATAAATAAAAATAAATAAATAAAAATAAATAAATAAAAATAAATAATTAAAAATAATTAAATAATAATAAATAGATAAAAATAAATAAATAAAAATAAATAGATAAAAATAAATAGATAAAAATAAATAAATAAAATTAAACAGATAAAAATAAATAAATAAAAATAAATAAATAAAAATAAATAAATAAAAATAAATAAGTAAAAATAATTAAATAAAAATAAATAAATAAAAATAAATAAAAAAAATTAATAGATAAAAATAAATAAAAAAATAAATAAAAAATAAATAGATAAAAATAAATAGATAAAAATAAATAAATAAAAATAAATAGATATAAAGAAATAGATACAAATAAATAAATAAAAATAAAAAAAATAAAAATAAATAGATAAAAATAATAGATAAAAATAAATAGATAAAAATAAATAAATTAAAATAAATAAATAAAAATAAATAAATAAAAAAAGATAAAAAAATAAATAAAAATAAATAAATAAAAATAGATAAATAAAAATAAATAAATAAAAATGGATAAATAAAAATAGATATATAAAAATAAATAAATAAAAATAAATAAATAAAAATAAATTAATATAAGTAAATAAATAAAAATAAATAAATAAAATAAATAAATAAATAATTAAATAAATAAATAAATAAATAATAAATAAATAAATAATTTAAAAATGAAAAAATAAATAAATTAATTAAAATAAATGAATAAATGAAAATAAATGAAAATAAATTAATAAAAATAAATAAATAAATAAAAATTAATAAATAAATAAATAATAAATAAAAACAAATAAATGAATAAAAATTAATTTTCATTGATTTATTTATTTTTATTAATTAATTTTCACTTATTTTTATTCATTTATTTATTTTTATTTATTTTAATTATTTATATATTTATTTCTATTTATTTATTTATTTATTTGTATCTATGTATTTACTTATTTGTATCTATTTATTTTTATTTTTTGTTATTTATTTATTTATATTTTTTATTTATTTTTTATTCATATTTATTTATCTTTTATATGTTTCTATTAATTTATATATTTTTTATTTACTTATTTATTTAGTTTTAATTACTTATTTACTTTTGTTTATTTATTAATATTTATTTATTTAATTATTTTTATTTATTTATTTTTATTTTTCTTATTTATTTATTTTTTTATTTTTTATTTTTTATATTTATTAATGAATTTATTTTTATTTTCATTTAGTTTCATTTATTTATTATTTTTTATTTATTTTTTTATTATTTAAATTTTTTTATTTCCAATTATTGGTTTATTAATTTATTTTTATTTATTTATTTATTAATTTTTATTTAATTTTAGTAATTTGATTATTCATCTTTATTTATTTATTTTTTCATTTATACCTTTTATTTATTTATTTATTTTCATTTATTTATTAGAGAGAGAGAGAGAGAGAGAGAGAGAGAGAGAGAGAGATTAACTCTGATTGACACCAGGTTCAACAGAGCACAACAAAGGACAATACAGGCTCTTCTCTTGAGGGTTTTCTGATTTGGTGATGACTTGTCTAGGGCTTCTTCCACTGAGGAGGTTCCGAAGGGGTTCTCTTGTGCTGACTTATGATGCAGCCCAAGAGGAGGCACTTCTGGGAGATGGCACCTGTTTGAGGAGGTGTGTCTCTGAATAATATTCCTTCTGTAGCATCAAGTTTCCTCTGCGTTGCTTGTGCTTTTGTCTGTTGCTCCGTGTGAGGAGGTCACCACTAGTCTGTCAGGTTATTCTGAGTCCTGAGAGGGACTCAAATGCTCTTCAGAGTGATGTCCAGTAGAGAGTGTTTCTTCTTCAGGTCTGCAGAAATAGTTTGACAAGGAACGTTGTGTCCTAGAAGCTGATGTCCTGGGCAATGTTGCAATGAGTATTTTACCCCCTTTCCAATAGTCAAAGATATATAATTTTCCAGTTGTTGCAACAAAATGTGAAAGTAAGTTCTCTAATCTATTGCACAATGAAGACAGACTCGCTGGCAATGGGATACTCATTGTGTTAAAGTTCATCATAGAAATTAAGAAAGAAATTTGACAAAGGTGATTCACAGAGAAATGAAAGGACCTCACTTCGACCTTCCAGTTTTCTTGAAAGCCATTTCATCAACATCATCTTCATTACCTGCGGAAGGTGACTCAGCAGCTCCTGTGGCGAGTTGCAGCCTTGAATTCTGATAAGAAGATTCCACTGGTGAGGGCGGTGTTGCTGGTGATAAGATCAGCCTTATCAAGGGACCCCGCAGCTTTGGACGCCGGGTTTCAACACTCACTCCTCCCTCCCTCTCTCCCTCCCTTTGTGGTTGGGACACAAATCGATTCTTTGGGATAAATGACTTGCATTTTGGTCTTCTTGTCATACGCAAAGATATTCCGTCTGAAGGTTGTTTTTCTTTTATATGAATTCTGGGACTTCAGAGTCTTTGCCAGTATACACACAGAGACACACACACATATATATACAAAGCGATTATACCATGAGTGCCAACATCAGTGCTGCTAGAGAGAGAGAGAGAGAGAGAGAGAGAGAGAGAGCTGCAGGTATCACATACTGATCGTCTGTAGAGCGTGAAGTAACATTATTATTATTATTATTATTATTATTATTATTATTATTATTATTATTATTATTATTATTATTATTATTATTATTATTATTATTATTATTATTATTCCGAAGATGAAGATACCTATTCATATGGAACAAGAAGCCCATAAATGGGGCATTGAATTGAAATTCAAACTTCCCAAGAATATGAAGGTGTTCATTAGGAAGAAGTAAGAGGAAGTAAAGGGAATACAGAAAGAAGAGAACCTACTTATTAAAAGACAAAAATGAATTAATGAATAGATAAAATGTATCAAAACGTAAGGAGAACAGCATTACAACGTCTTCTGATTACGAAGTGACAATCAGCCAGAGACTGAGTGTGTTGCTGGCGTGCTTGCAACAGGCGCTGATGCCCTGTCAGTCTGCGGCAATGGGTTTTCCTTGGCGACAATAACTACGCTACTAACTCTCTCTCTCTCTCTCTCTCTCTCTCTCTCAGTCAGTGGGTTCTTCGTCAAACTTTTATCTGCCGCAATATAACGTAACCTTTGTTATTCATAAATGAACATAAGAGCGTTTCTATGACGAAAAAAGAAGCAGAAATCCGTTTGAATTCGCTCAGTAAGGAGTGTTCCTTATAACGAGGTTTCTTTGAATGCTTCCTCTCCGGTGATTATGATAATGCTTTCTGCTGAAGGTGACACCTCTCTCTCTCTTTCTCTCTCTCTCTCGCTCTCTCTCTCTCTCTCTCTCTCTCTCTCTCTCATACTAAAAGAATTGCTTTCATCAGTACGTAATGAAATATCTGAATGGTAAAAACAGTTTTTTCTTTAAGAGAAATTTAAATGATTACTTGGCGCTGCTACCACACTGTTCTATGGATTAGCGAACTCTCTCTCTCTCTCTCTCTCTCTCTCTCTCTCTGGATATTATTGTTTTAAACCAAGTTGTCTTTTCAATAGAGTTCAGAACAGAAGCATACTAATTTTTTTAAAGACTTATGCCATATTTCATTTATGCCACAGTTAAATAAACTACGTTTCTTAGTAAATCTAAGATAATTCCCATTATATATACCTGTATCGCACATGAAAGGAATGCTATTGCGAAATCTCAGTTCGATCAAACCAGACGCAAACGTCATCGATAAGTACCTGTGTAGTGTCTTAAAGACAGTGCGTCATCATACATTCGCATGCGTTTGCATAGACTCAGAGTTCTCTTTTTGATCAGAGCTGGAGGCAAGAGTCACGTATCCGTGGGAAGTCCTTGGAACGAGGTCATATGTTTGTTCGTGTGTGTGAATCTTAGTCTTGCTCTGTAAAAGTGTGAAAGCTTAGATATTAGATCGACATGGGAAATCATCCTGTGCAGACCAATTGTATTCATTTTGTATAAAGTCTTTATTACCAAATACAAGAAAAGCCACTATGGAGTTTGTCTGAAATCCTGCAGAATGTTGGTCTGATCTTCCAAAAACAGTCTTGTTCCACAGCCATGAAGAAAGTGAAGATGTCACAAACCAAACTCTGACTGAGTTCCAAAGACAGTCCTTATAACCAAACACAGAGGGAATTTCTGATGAAATACCCCCACAACAGTGGTGGCAGCGGTCACAACAGTGGTGGCAGCGAGCACAACAGTGGTGGCAGCGACCACAACAGTGGTGGCAGCGGTCACAACAGTGGTGGCAGCGCAACAAGAGCTTTCGGGCAGCACCACTAACAGCTACAAGCTACAAGCTACAGCTACAAGCAACATTCGACATCTCTGGCAACGCCACTATGACAATTTTGGCGGCTATACGAGAGATTTGTGGCAGCGTCTCTACATTGCATCTACATTTGTGGAACGGAAGCTCCGATACGGCGAGATGCCTAAACAACCATAGACAGTTGTCATCTTCATAAACGACATGGTCACAGTCGGACGGACGATTCGGTGCATAAAAACGTCTTGGAAGAGGAAGGAAAACAATCAACAACGAAAAAGCGAGGAAATTATCTGACCTTCACAACACATCTTCCCCAACGCACGGCAGAGAGAGAGAGAGAGAAATCTACACAAATCTAAGCAACACGTCTCAAACGCCGCAACATTGCACATCAACACTCCACGATGTTCCTTGAGGGTTTCTGCAATCAACATTCATCAACATAAGAAGTTCAACATCCACAATAACATCCCTTCGATGACGTGTATCTAGCCAAACGGAAGTCGGACGGCAGAGGAACTTCGTCGACCTACTTACCAGAATCCAATAAAAAGCTAAATACAGCCATTATTTATAACAGTTGGTAAATTCATTTACAGTGTTCGGGTCTCGAGTGGCAGGTTGCTGATATAAGGTGAGCAGCGCCGTAGATTAATACCTTTGCCTTGCAGACGTAGCGGTTCCTGATACCTCATTTTTTTTTCATACTTTTGTGTTCTTTTATTTTTTACGCTTGACACGTTGTTAACTCTGTTCTTTTTCAGGAAAGTGCATTTATTACTTATCGATATTGTATTTTATGATGCATTTTTCATAAGTGATGTTATTTTTTAGCAGTTATATGAATCTCGGTTGTTATTTACTTGCGTTCCTGGTATAGATTTATGAGGTTACGTAGTGGCCGTGTTTATTCATATAGGTTTCAAGATCACTTAGAGAGTAGGCGTGCGGCTAGGAAACTTAATAGGAAAATGTCTCCTCCAACCCCAGGTGGGAGCGACCCCACCAACCCAGCTTCCCCAAACAATCCTGTAGTTACGGTAGTTAATGCTAGATCGGCAATTGTACCATTCGCAGGTCGTGTCAATGGTTTTTTGCCACAGGGTGTCGAGTCTTGGATTTCGTCTGTAGACGTACACCTCACGGCAAAATCCATTACCGATCCGTCTTTACAATTGCAAGAGGCAAAGAGTTTCATAGATTATGCTAAAGGAGACGCAGGTGCGTACTTACGGGGAATATCTTTTAAGGAAACAGTCACTTGGGATGATTTCAAAACCAATCTGCGTTCCATTTATGGGAGTGAGGATGCATTGGATGAAGTTCTTGCTTTACGCAACATCATGAAAGTCGCATTTATGACTAATCTAAGTATAGTGGATAGGGCAGCTCTGATAGGAGATAGGCTCGAAGAGTATAACGGACAAGTTGATGGCTCAAGTTGGGTCAACCGTAATAAGCATCTCAGTTCCAAATCTCTCTGCAGGTTGTTTTATTTAACACTTATAACAGCGATGTTACCTGAACCTTTGGTTAAGTGTTTTGATGAGAAGTTAACATTAGATAGCTCAGAATTAGATATCTATAGACAAATACGGAAACATTTTTCCAAGTGTACAGATCTCGATCCTTCTGTAATTCAGGCTTTTTCAAAGCAAGAAAACAAAAATCATACATCTTCATCACCGCAACAGGTTAACGTAGTCACGAATAATCCATCAGCAGTCATTTGCTTTAATTGCAAGCGTCCAGGACACATGATAAATGAGTGTAGATCAAACTATTGTTCAATCCATAACAGTACAAATCATAAGTATAGTCATTGCAATGCAAGAAAGAAGAATCTAAACAGTAACACAAACATTCATAATACTGGTAATGACGCTAAAAGGCAACAATACCATGGGGGAAAGAACAAACAATACAAGCAGAACAGTAATGCAGGTCAGAAACAAGTACATTCAAATCGTTCCTCGGGAAAGTCAACTTCAGGCTCAGCAGTTCCAAACAACCAGGCGTCAGTGAATTTTCCGAATGCCGGCGGGCAGACAAACACCACGTAGCCAGCTTAAAGGGGGAGGAGAGTGATATTGGGTTATCATCACTTTTTGAATCAGATAATAAGTTTAATGTTCTCCAAGATATGTGTGAAGACAAGAATTTTCCAGAAATCGAGGTAGAGTCTCCCAAACATGCAGAGCACGGTCCCGTAGATTTTTGCAAAATACACGCTATTATTGGTTCAGAAGAAGTTAGACCCACTTTGCATGCAGTTAGCTTAGAACACAAGCATTTCACCTTGTTTTTTGATTCAGGTAGTCCACGTAATATAATGGATTTACGTACCCATCACCTTTTATTTTCAAAATTTCCCATCGAACGCTCCAATGTTCGTTTGTCAGGAATAGGCAATAACGAATTAGATGTAGTTGGTACATCTCAAATACAATACAGGTTGGGGCAACGTACTTTCACGGATACCTTTATCATTATTGGCAATATTAATATGTACCCAGTAGTTATTATGGGTTACCCATCAATGTCATTACATAACGTAATTTTGACACCCGCAAAACACGGAGTGTTTATAAAAGGGAAATTCTATCGGTCTTCACACACATTGAAATCTGTTTTGGATCAGAAGGAGACAGAGAGTAAGAAGATAACGTATATAGAAGAACCAGTCACTTGTCTCGTAAGCGATGATATTGTTACAGCAACCCAACATAACTCTCAGGCGCCCGTCCTTGCTGCGTTCACACAAACCATTGAGCCAAACACACCATCATATCTCACGGTCAAGGTTAAAAGAAAATTGCCAGGCTCAGAGGTTTTAATTCTTCCTGATACTTTAAAAATCAATGGCCTTTCAGTCACGCAAGCATTATACACAGTAAATTCTGATCATCGGGTTAACGTTGAAGTTTTTAATCACTTAAATGCTGCTTTAACAATACATGAAAATCAACATATTGTCAATATCGAAGCATATAAACATCGAATCCTTACAGTTGCTGAAATTAACTCCACTGAATCAGCAACAGACGAATCTCTTTTAAAGGTAATTAAAGGCAAAATCGAAGCAGACATCTTAGATAGGGATATAAGCAAGAAATTTTTTGAACTTTTATCCAAATATAGTGATGTTTTTTCTACTAGTACTGGAGCTTTAGGCAAAACGGAAGTCATCGAACATCAAATTCGTTTAAAGGATAAGGACCAGGTCATTTATGTACCTTCATACCGTCTACCGGCCAAATTTCTGAATGAAATCAATGTTGAGGTAGATAAAATTTTAAAAGAGGGGGTTATTAAGAAATCTAACAGCCCTTATAATTTTCCCTTGATAGTAGTACCCAAAAAGGATAAAACCTGGAGGATTTGTGTTGACTTTCGCAAGCTCAACGACCAAACTATCCCTGATCGTTTCCCAGTACCTTGCACAGATGATATTTTGTCTCTATTAGGACAGAATAAATTTTTTACTTCCTTGGACTTACTTAAAGGCTTTCACCAGATACCCTTAGCTAAGGATAGTACCCAGTACACTGCTTTTAGTACAGCTAGAGGTCACTATGAATTCCTACGTATGCCATTTGGGCTACGTTGTGCTCCTATTACGTTCACTAGAATGATCAATATAGTGTTTGGAGATTTACTAGGGAATATTCTCCATGCTTATATGGATGATTTAGTCATATTTTCCAACACTTTGGAGGAGCATTTAAGTAAACTAGAAATAGTCCTTCAAAGGTTAAGAGAACATCATTTAAAAGTAAAAATTTCTTAATGTGAGTTTTTTAAAGACGAATTAGTCTATTTGGGTTTCATGGTATCTCGGCAAGGTCTTAAAGTAGTCCATGATAAAATCTCTGCTATTAGTAAATTTCCCGTTCCTGCCAATGTTAAAGCCATACAGCAATTTCTCGGGGTTTCGGGTTATTATCGTCGGTTTATCCGAGATTATTCAGTAAGAGCAGCTCCTTTAACTGATCTCATAAGGAAGGACGTAACTTTTAAATGGGAATCCCAACATCAAATTGCTTTTGATACCTTGAAAGAAAAAATCAGTTCTGCTCCTATTTTAAAGTTTCCCGATTTTACTAAATAGTTTATTATTGCAACCGACGCATCAGATCAAGGAGTAGGAGGTGTGTTACTCCAGTGGCATGACAATAAGTTTTTCCCCATTGCTTTTTATTCTCGCAAATTAAAAATGTCAGAGAAGAAATATGCAGTAATAGATAAAGAATGTTTAGCGATCGCTAACTCGTTGGTACATTTTAAATATATAATCTATGGGTATAGTGTCAAGGTTCTAACTGATCATAAGCCCCTTACTGACTTTTTTAAAGGTTTCAATCATAGTCCTAAAAGAACTCGGTGGCACATGATTATCCAGGACTTCGGAGCTAAAATTGGATACTTACCCGGTAAAGCAAACGTAATCGCAGATGCGCTATCTCGTAACCCAGTACCAACTCACTCAATACCTTTCGCTGATCTAGAAGAAATTCCAATTCCTTCGCAAGCTATGAAAATTGCTATCGAAAATGGTCAATCTTTAGCCCAAACAACAGAGAATATTACAGATATAGAGTGGAATCTAGATTCAGTACGACAAGAACAAATGAAAGATCAGAAATTAAGAGTAATAATAGATGCATTAAATAGGAATCCAGATGATAAGGAATATGTGAAATATACGAATCGATATTTCTTGATTAAGGATAACATTCTATGCCGATCCGTGGCTAGGAGAACCAGGAGTTCAACACAGTTAACTAACGACCAGGTGGTTGTACCCATCACATTAATCCCAATCGTTCTGAAATGGCTTCACAACCATCCTCTGCATGGTCATCCTGGGTTCGAAATAATCTCTCAAAAGGCCAAGTCATTATTTTACTGGTCTACGATGTTAAAAGATATTAGGCCATATATTAAAAACTGTGATATATGTTTCCGTCACAAGGGCCATACTAAGAATCCTGCAGGTCTCGGAACTTATCCCGTGCCTAGCAAACCTTTTGAAAGGGTACACCTTGATTTATTGACAGGTTTTTACGAGACAGACCGGGGGAATAAAAACCTCTTGGTTATAATAAACGCCCTTACACGGTATACTGAACTAATACCACTAAAAAGTAAAACAGCCATTGAGTGCGCTAGGAAGTTTTACGAGTGCTATATATGCAGACATGGAATTCCAAATATAATAATCTCTAACTCAGGTGGAGAATTCAATAATCACTTCCTTAACTCATTGTGCGAAATTCTGCAAATAAAGAAAATCAATACGATGATCTACCATCCTGAATCTAATGGTTTGGTAGAACGGGTTAATAGAAAGGTGCTAGACATACTGCGTGTAAACATAGGCGGTATGGACCCAAACTGGGATATTGCAATACCCACTGTGTCCAGTACCCTAAATAACAATTATCATACTTCAATCCGTATGTCTCCCCATGAAGCTGTTTACGGGATACCTGCTAGGTCACCTTTTCATATCTTGTCCCCGACATCTAGTTTATCAGATCCATTGAAGGATATAATAGATGTTAGCCGGAGTAGATTTCAAACACTTTATCAAAACCTCTTACAGGCTCAAGTGTTAACGAAGAATGCACATGATAAAAAAGCTAAGGTCACAAAGCCTTACCAAGAAGGAGATATAGTATATGTACAGGTCTATGTTAGAAAAGGGCTAAATTGGAAATTATTGCCTAAGTTTGAAGGTCCTTTCATAGTTATAGAAGTTTTAATAGGTAACCGACTTAAAATTCGGAATCAGTCCGATCCAACGGATGTTCGAACAGTATCTATCTCTAATGTGAGAGCTTAAGACAATGGTTTGTTATGAAAAAGTTAATTATTCTGTGAATTTTTACATCATTTGAATGATGCGATGTTTTTTTTTTACATTATTTACAAGTTATATTTTTTTTTGCAGGCTCCAACATGAAGCCTGTCAAATTATACCATGCACTATTCCTGTCAATGTATATCGTAGCTGGGAAGAGTTCTGAAATTACTTTACATCATGGTTCTATAGTAGAGGAAATGAATAATTTCTTTCTAACTGGCAGTAACATAGTTTTAGAAGTCAATATGAACGCCATTTTTACTAGCGAAAATGAAGTAATAACTTTGAAATCAGAATTGACTCTTTTTGCTCAATCCCTTGCAGACTTGCATAAATCATTCTTAGCTAGCAGTGATCCAACGTCGCCTAATCAAGTCAGTGACACAATTAATATGCTTTTCTGGGAATTAAGGAATAAAACATGCGAAGCTGAAATTTTGGCTCGTGATTTGCTAATGTGGTCAGTACCTCATGACGTTACAGAAAGGCGTAACCCACTTGTTCTAGCGGCATTAAATTTGGTTGGTTCCGTAGCTGGTCTTGGGTTAGGGATTTCAAATCGTTTGAAACTTCGCGATCACGGGGTTAAAATCGAAAATCTGGAACATCAACAAGAGGTATTAGCAGGAGAACTAAACAAACAAATTCAAGCTTTGAACAGCGTAATCAGTAAAGTAAATGAACAGTCACGACGTTTCAATCAGGTTCATGACACTCAAGTTTTGTTAGCAACTTTGATGTATTATCATGCTAAAATTAATCATGTATACTCGAGAGTTTCAAGCTTTATCGAAAAATCAAAAGATTACGTGGAAGCTATAACACTTGCTGCTAAAGGCGTGTTGTCTCCTCATTTGTTACCAATTAAAGATCTTACTCAGATTATCAATAATGCTCATGATAAAATGCACTATGTTCCAGTAGTAGATTTGCATAAAGTTGAATTTTATTACAGCTTGATCACAGTTAATGTTGACCTTGATAAGATCGTAATCGACATTCCTTTTAACCCATCAGACGCGTGGAAAGCGTATAAGATTTTGCCTTTTCCCACGTATGTATCTAACGTATCGACACCTATTATTAATAATCTGCCAGCTCTAGTATTGGTTTCCGCCAATAAGGAAGCTTTTACGGTAGTCCGAGACCAAGCACTGTTAAATGATTGCCATGATGTTAAGAATAGTGTAGTGTGCAGGATCGATTTGTTTGAGTTCTTGAATGTATCTGATACGTCCTTGGATTCATGCGAATTGGACTTAGTACTTAACAGAACCTCTCCCCATACACGTGAACATTGTTTGGCTGGTTTAGTAAGGTATCATGACAATCAGTTTCGTCACAGGCTCGTGAATGGCACGTCATTCGTCTTCTCTGCAGAACCATACATCGTCACTTGCCCAGATGGTACTAGGACAACAGGACACATGTTCGTCGTTAATGATGGCTGCATTGCAACAACGTCGTCACTCTTCATCCGAGCTATGGTAACAATCATCCGTGGGCGTAATTTCTTCATCAACACATCGTGGGGAAACACTAGGCTGCAAGGTCTAACAATTCCCTACAGCAGGCCCGTCGAAAACGCTATTGCATCATTAGACTTGCTGTCTCCTGCGAGCCATTCTTCTGATCACCATGATTTTCTTCTCCTCTACACATTAATTGCCGTTGGTATGTTGCTGGGAGCCGTAGGCGTAATCGTCAGCGTAATGTTTTGGAAAAAAGCACTTGAGATGAAGGAGACCATTGCGAAATCTGTTGATACTCAAAGGTCACCATTGGACTGGCGCAATTATATGTTCCGAGTTCGATAATGGAATTACTGGCCATTTTTTCATTAAAGCTCGAATACACAGAGAAAGACTGAAAAGGTTCTATTTTTGGTGGTAATGAATGTGAGGGAGAGCTGAACATTTCTGGTGTCAACATATCTATACTCTTATTTAATGGCTACATTTATTTCTTTAATAACCTATACTACATATGTATGTACCAGTTGCGTGTAGTAGCATGTTGTTCATTCAACATTTTGCATTTAGTAATTTGGTTGTCCATACTGATTAATCTATCAGGATAACTGTTTGTTTA
>JANJGK010000117.1:230000-235000 GCA_039081455.1 Macrobrachium rosenbergii | reverse complement strand
GGAAACGAGCACGCAGTTTCGGGTTCAGAAGGTGTAAAACTTGGAATGAACTGCAGAAATTTTTACGAGCTACTTATGGCGGAGTTCAACGTGAATGCGCAGTTCGGAATTTGCGAGAGTTTCTCAAAATAAAGAAGGGCAATGATTCACTAGTCACATACAGTGCGAATTTATTTGATGCAGTAGTTGAGTTAAAGAAATCTATAATAGGCTCTCCATGGGTAACTGGGAATAATATCTCCTTAGATAATTTTGAAAGATTGTTACACTTTGCTTGCCTTTTAACGTCGGTCCCAGATGTAATTGTAGATAGTTTTGATAAGAGAATTGATCAGGATACAGACGAATCCTTTTTGTTTGCACAGATTAACAAAAATCTAGCAAAATGCCCGACACTGGACAGTAGTTTTGTACAGGGAGGTGCAAAGATGTCAGCTGCGGTTTCCAAACCACAGAATAATGATAGTCGCTCGCATTCGGGAAATGATGCAACAGCGAAGACATGTGCACGAGTAGAATCGAAGAAAATTCCAGAGAGATCAGTCACAACGGTACGTTGTTTTAATTGTGATAAAATAGGCCATAGTAAGTCAAATTGCAGAGTGAGATATTGTTCAGTTTGCAAATCTTCAGATCATGGATGGAGATTTTGCCCAGCCACGAAGAATAGAGATTATTCAGGGAAGTCACGGGGAGGTTTTTCTAGATATGACAGGAGAATTCCACATGATGCAAGTTCTAGATACACAAAGGAACAGCAGAATTTTCACAATTTAAGTTCGAAAACGGACACAGGATAATGACTAATCAGGTCGTAGAGTCACTAGAACCTAGGCCGATTGTACGTGGATTCTCTAATGGCAATGAAATTTCTATTTTCATTGATTCTGGTAGCTCAGTTAACTTAGTAAATGCTGACCTTTTTCACTCGAGGTTTCCAGAGTGCAAATTAGTCCCTTCTAGTGAGACAGTGTGTGATGTACAAGCGAGGAAACTGAATATTTTAGGTTCGTCATTTCTTACGCTTTGTATCGGTGGAAAGACAATAGTAGAATCATTTTTGGTCATAGAAGGATTAGCCTTAGGTGAAATGGTTTTGCTAGGACACCCTTCTTGTATGCGACATAACATCGACATTCTTACGGGAGTTCAGGGGATTACAATAGGTGAGTCAGGTTGTTTTGTTCCATATATACACAGGAAAAAAACTTGTGAGAAACTTAAGACACAGTCTGAGACATGTGTAACACATTCATTAGAGAGTGAAGATATTCCGCAAAGATCTTTCAAAGGATTTTTGTTGGAAGATGTTGAATTGCAACCGCGAGTTCCTACATTAGTTAAAGTGTCGCTGAAAGAGAAAAAGTTTCCTTCTCAAGTGTGCGTTGTTGAGGGAACCGAGAAATTCAAAGACGTTGTGAGTACGGTGTCAGTGAATGAAATTTCAGTCGCAGGCGTGACTTCAGTAGAATTAGTTAGCTATCAAGACTCAGTAAAAAAATATCATAAGGGTACTTATGTAATTGATTTTGAAGAGTTTAAGGAAGAGCATAAATTAGTGAGTTTTTGTGGAGACGGGAATATGTTTCCTAACGAGGAGCAACAGTTCCGAAGTCAGGTTCTACATGAACACTTGGCTAAAGTTGATTATCCTGAATATTCAGATAAAGTAGAGAAAGTGTTGAAAGAATATCTAGATATCATTGCTTTGAAGGGAGATAAATTAGGAGTTACAGATGTTTTAGAACATTCAATCCGCCTAGAAAAGGGTACAAATCCCATATATATTCCAGCATATCGAATTCCTTTTAAGATCAGGGAAGAAGTAGAAAAAGAAGTTCAGAAGTGGGAGTCGGAAGGCATTATTAGACCGTCCAATTCTCCGTTTAATTTTCCTTTGCTTGCAGTTCCTAAGAAAGACGGTAGTATCAGAGTTTGTGTAGATTTTCGTAAATTGAATGAAAAAACATGCCCAGATAGATATCCGGTAGCTTGTTTGCCTGATTTGTTTGTTGAGATCGGTGGCAAGAATATATATTCATCTATAGATCTGATGCAAGGGTTTTTACAAGTTCCCCTTTGTGAGAGTAGCCGTAAATATACAGCATTTTCGGTACCAAAGGGACATTACGAGTTTAATAGGATGCCTTTTGGATTACAAGGGTCCCCAATAACATTTACTAGACTGGTTAACACAGTACTTCATGGCTTGTTAGGAAAGTCGGTGTTTGTGTACATGGATGACATTCTCATATGCACAGATACAATTGAAGAACATCTAAAGGTGTTAAAAGAAGTCCTTAAGCGATTACGGTTCGCTGGGTTAAAGGTCAAATTGGCCAAATGTGAGTTTCTGAAGAGAAAAATTGTCTATTTAGGACATGTTATCTCTAAAGAGGGAGTTAGAGTGAATGATGAGAAAGTTAAAGCCATTGTGAATTTTCCAGTTCCCAAAACCAGGAAACAGATTCGTTCGTTCCTAGGTATGTCGGGTTTCTTTCGCCGTTTTGTGCGGAATTTTTCTACAATAGCGTCGCCATTGACAGATTTGTTACGAGAAGACGTTAAGTTTGTTTGGGGTGATAGTCAACAATTAGCTTTTGAGAAGCTTAAGAACGCTTTGGTGAACCCACCAATTTTGAAGTTTCCAGATTTTAGTCAACCGTTCACCTTAGTGACTGACGCGAGTCAGGAAGGTATAGGTGCGTGTTTGATGCAGAAATTTGAGGGGAAATTACACCCAATTGCTTTTTATAGCAGAAAGTTCAAAACGCGTGGTAGTAACGAAAGGCTGATGTCAGTTGTGGACAAGGAGGCTTTCGCAGTCGTCTCTAGCCTTGTTCATTTTAAGATGTTGTTGTTGGGAAATAAAGTTGAGATTTTTACAGATCATCAACCGTTGTTAGAGCTTTTTAATAAGCCAAATTTGTCGCCCAAGAGAGCACGTTGGTTCCTAACATTGAGAGATTTTGATGCAAACCTCAAATACATTGAAGGTAAGCATAATGTAGTTGCAGATGCATTGAGCAGATACTTTCCGGTCGAGGATGAGGAAATACACACCGAATCCTGTGTGGGAGAAGAGAGTAAATATTTGGTGTCTAATGTCTCTGATATTAGTAGTTCTGAGAGATCGCATGTAGAGGACATACACGTTCCTACAGTGCATACTTCGGGGAGAAATAGTGAGTCGGCAGTCTCGGGAGAGATTGTTATTCGTGATAGTGAGAGTAACGCAGTGTGTTATATTACGGGTGAAAATGTCACTTGGGACATAGGCTTGCTGGAACAAAAGCAAGATGAAGATAAATTGTTGTCAGATGCTAAGGCATTTCTTAAGGGAGTTTCACCGAAGAAAGGGTATAAGTTGCCTTTTTCTGGTCTAGAGTTGGAGAATAATTTATTGGTGAGAAAAGTTAAGTATAACTTGCGAAGTACTCGAAGCATGGGTGAGATTACACAAATCATCGTGCCAGAGAGTCTAGTACCACAAGTTCTAGACATTGTACATTGTAAATTTGGTTCTCCTCATCTGGGTGTAGACAAGACGTATGAAAACGTCAGGTCAAAGTTCTTTTGGAAAAATATGTTTTCCGCAGTAGAAGCCTTTGTGAAGAAGTGTGCTATTTGCAATGCGAATAAGCCAGCGACGACAGTGTCGTGTCGTTTGGGTTCATATCCCATACCACATAGGCCGTTTCAGAGAGTGCATATGGATATTCTGGGTAACTTCTCAGAGTCCGCTTATGGTTATAGACATTTATTAGTAGTTGTTGATGAGTTGACTCGCTTTGTCGAGATTTTCCCACTGAAATACAAATCAGCTGAGGAAGTTGCTATAGCGTTTTTTAAGGGGATAATTTGTCGATATGGTGTTCCAGAATGTCTGATCACAGACAATGGTAGGGAGTTTATTAATAAGACTTTAGACGGTCTTGCTAATTTGTTGGGGATAAAGAAAGTATCTATAATCCCGTATAGACCTGAAGCGAATGGGTTGTGTGAGAGGGCGAATCGGAAAGTAATCGAAGCTTTGCGCATGACGGTGGGAGGTTCCGATACACATTGGGACAGATCTTTGGATGAAGTGCGATATAGTATCAATACTATGATGAATGACACAATTAAGATATCTCCAGCAGAAGCTTTGTATGGATACAAGTTGAAAGGACCTTTTGATTTGTTACCAGAGTGTGTTCAGGGTGATGTTACGGTCACTTCGTTGATAAATACAGCGAGAGAAAGATTTGCACGTATCAGTAAAGAACTTGAACTTAGTTCGCGTGCAATGGTAGAGAAAAGTAACGCGAAATCGAGGGGAGTAGCTTTTTCGATGGGTGATAGAGTGTTTGTTAAAGTGAATGTTCGGAATGATCTGAATTATAAGTTAAGTCCGAAGTTCCACGGACCTTTTGAGATTGTAGAGATCAAAAGAGGGAATAGATTTGTAGTTAAAGATGTAAACACTGGAGTGACGAAATTGACCCATATTTCGAAGTTAAAGAAAGTTGGGATGTAATGGAACGTTTGTATATAGTTAGGGGGATAAGTGGGTTGATATTTGTATATATATGACATTTATTTTTTAAATTTTTTTTTGTCTCTTGTTCATTTTAGATGTTGAAGTTCTTAATCATTTGTTTTCGAATGATTTTAGAAGTTGAGACATGGGCTAATTTCATACGAGATTTGACTCGTGTGTTAGTGTGTTGTTGTGTTATGATGTATTTCATCATCTGACGCAATGTGTGTGTTGTTTAGGATTTTTTTTTGGGGAGGTACTTAGTATATCGGACCGAACAAGTCTGATCTTTTTTTTCGGGTTGGGAGATCGTATTTGAGTATTTGGATTTTTTTTTTTTCCAGTTTCTTTTTTTTTAAAATGAAGGGAGCTGTATTGCGAGTAATTGTAGTTGTTGAGAGTTAGTCAGGTGTTGCGAAATATTTGCTAACCAGAGTAGAACTTTCATGTCTTTTACGAGATATGATACCTTTTAGTG
>JANJGK010000115.1:1460000-1465000 GCA_039081455.1 Macrobrachium rosenbergii | reverse complement strand
CAAAAATTGCATCTAAAAAATAAAATAATATACTAACATTTCACTCTGTCAAAATCTCCCTGGTCTTCTGCTCACTAACTATAGCAGCCTTTCTTTTGACACAGGGAGCCTCTGATAAAAGTTTAACAGAATCATTAGTCGACGAAAGTTCTGAATCATCCGATCTTTCGAGAAAAGGAATCAGTGTTGTAATGTGTCTTTTAACAACTTCCCTAGTAGAACCCTTTCGTATCAGTGCTCCTGTAACTTCACCGGTACTGTTAAATTGCAATTCTTTAACCAAACCCATAGGATAATTGTTAGGTTTTGTGTGCACCTCTTTCAGCAGGACAATATCCCCAATTTTAATACCCCTCTGTGTAATAGGTTGGTATCTATCCTTTTTATCAACAGCTTGGTTAATCAGTGTACCCAAAAACTCGTTATGATATTGAGATAACAGATTATTTCTGACTTTCCTTAATTTCATATACTCATCCTTAACCTGTTGGGGATTTACACAAGGTTGCCAGTCAGGATCCTCATCTGGTATACCCTGTAATTCTGGAATGAGATTCAAGGAAGTCAGTTCATAGCCCTTAACTAACTTCTCAGGTGTAATTGGTTCAGGTACAAAGTCTAAATCTTCTTCTCTAAGGGATTCCTTAAAGGCTATAGGTCTCCTATTAACAAGGTGAACAGTGTGACAAACAATAAATTCAAAGTCCTCATAAGATAAAACAAGATTTTTTATACTTCCAAACAACAATCTTTTAACCTGTTTGACACAAACTTCAACAAGAGATCCAAGCTTACTGCATCCTTTAAAGTATTGCTGAAACTGTATAGGGCGAATATTGTTCTCTTCAAAATGTAACTGACTTGCATGATCACTTAAAAGGTTCTGCATCACATTAGCCCCAGCTATAAGCTGTGTCCCCATATCACTGACGCACAATTCAGGGATTCCATAATCAAAACAATGCAGCTGAAAAGATCGCAAAAATTCTTTTACACCAAGATCCTTGCAGATTTTAAGATTCACTGCCCTACTCCAAGTACATGCAATGCATAGTAACCACACTTTTTGAGTTTCATTATTCTTCCTAACATGGAAAGGACCCATATGATCTATGAAAACATTTGCAAATGGCTTGGATGGTAGATTAGACCTGAAATCCCTATATGAATTCTGACTTAATTTGAAAGTTCTATTATTAAAACGCCTACAATGAACACATTGTTTTAATGCTTTTTTGATTGTCGAAAAATGCCTAGGGATATGAAATTGTTTGCGTATTTCCGCTAGAACTGAATAACATCCTGAATGAAACAGATTGAAATGAACATCCAGAATAATTAGCTTCGTCAGAACACTATCTCTCGGCAGGAGAATAGGAAAACCATTATTATTGCTAAACCATTTCTTAAATTTGCTTTTAACCCTAAGAATACCATCATCATCCATGAATATATTAAGCTGAGTAAGGAGGTTAGGAATGGCCTTCAGATTAAAACTATTCTTATTCTGAAAGTAAGCAAAGATCTCTGGAAAACACCTCCTTTGCTCTGTTATAATAACTCTCTTACTAGCTTCTGCAAAGAGATTAGGGTTAGTGTCAGATGAGGTTTGAGAACATATACCTGCCTTTGACTTCCAGTTTCTTATGCCGACTAGTATTCTGCGATAAATCAGAATCAACTTACGAAAGCTGGAATAATTGCAGGGATCAATGACATATTCAGGAGAACCTGTTAGAGAAGAAAACGTTGTTTGAGAAAGTTCTGCCCCTACAGATGCATTCAAACTGGAGCGGTACCCGGAGTCTGTGACTGTCATAGGATTTGGAATAATAAAAGTCATGTCCTGTTCCCCACCAGGGAGGTCATCCAACTTCCTACCCGGACCGACGAGAAAATTAGTTTTATACAACTGCTTATGTGAGAGGCATCTAGTAACACAGTCGGCCGGATTCTCTTTTCCTGAAATGAAACAAAATCTTATTGGAAATCGTTGACACAACTTTTGAATATTACCAATTCTATTCATTACAAAAGTTGAACACTTTTGCATTTTATCCAATTTCTGGGAGGAAGAATTAAGCCAGTGCAGGGCACAAAGAGAATCAGCATAGAGAATCCCTGTTCGGGCGCCATGAACTAAATTTTTTAAGGAGACACCAATAACATACACGTAAAAACTCTAGGCACCAAGGAAACACATAACATAATTAATCTGTATATTAACAATATACTATCATACATAGAGAATCATTTCTACTATGTTAACAGGTTTCAGACAAGAAGGTCCAGAGATATCTCTCTGTAGTTCCACGAGAGTTTCGACACCCAAAACAATGGCATTTAACTCTAATGAAGGAATGGACTTATTCTTCAGCTGAGTGTTAACCATACGGTTCTTAGCTTGAACAAAACTCACCTTACCAGATTCAACGTGCTGCAAAAAAAATTACTGTACCATATAAGTCATGACTAGCATCAGTATAAGCCATAAGCTTATAAGTACCATTCCTGGGTCCGACATACCTACTTATCTTAATGGGAGGAGAAGCATTAGCTTGTTTACATATATTCCCCCATTCACGTTGAAGCTCTAATGGCAACAATGCATCCCAGCCTAGGTTTTTATTGCACTGAAGCCTGTGCATAAACAAACGGCTTCTGTTTAAAACAGGCATGTTAAAGCCATATATGTCAAATTGAGAAGCAATTGTTCCCAAAACAGCACGTTTAGTAGTGGCCTTGCCATCAAGGCAAATAGGCTTTGTAAATATTTCATCTCTTACTCTGTCCCATGCAAGACCAAACAACTTTGTAGTTTCAGGGGTCTGAGTTTTCATGTCTTCATCTATCTTAATTTGTAAGGAATTATCATTAGTGATCATCTGCTGAACCTCGAATTTGTACGGAGCAAATATGCGAGGCAGCTCATTATAAGCCCATTCTAAAGACTCTCCAGTTTCCATGGTAATTGCACCATTATCCATATACAGCAAGGTGTACATTAAATGTTTTAATTCTGACAAATCTTTATCCGTTTCTTCCTTAAAAACTAAAATATAATATAAAGAAAGCATTAACAAAAACGGGCTACAACGCAACCCAAAACTCAGCCTTACATTGCGATAAGCTACAACAGAAAAGTCCCCAGCTTTAACATTTTTATACCAAAGGAACAGCAATTTTGACTGATCAGATTCACTTAAGGAAAGCATATTGAATGCTTTTTTCAAGTCATAGGTAAGCAATTTCTGACCGAACCTTAAATGAAGAAAAGCAGAGGATAGCTTTTGGTTCAATGTGGGACCTGGATGCATACACTGGTTGTGAGAGAGGCTTAGTTTCTTATTTTTCTCATTCTCTCTCAAATTGGATAAAAAGACCACCCGACACTTAGTGGTCTCCCTCTCAGGCTTAAAAATTCCCATGTGAGGAAGGAAAGCATAATCTGGGTGCAGGGCTTTATATTGTTCAAGATCATGAATAGGTTTTATTATACCAGCTGCTATCTGATCCTTAATAGTCTGATCCATTAAATGTAAATAACTAACATTATTTTTAAGCTTCCTAAAATTGGACTTCAAAATTACCTCTGCTAAATGTTCATTTTTCGAGAGCAAGTGCGATACCTCACCATTCCAAAGTAAGGGAACTCTAATCCTACCATCGACTTCTCTAGATATATTATTAAAAGTATAATCAACTAACTGCTTATTCAGTTCTACAGTTTCTTCCTCATAAATAGTTTGGTCATAATTAATGAATTTAGGGCATTCAAGCTCCAATATTTCATTTGTGGCCTTTTGTAATTTACACTCCATAAGCTTTCCCTTGTCACTCAAAACAGAAAAATGACTACTACTTTTCAAAGTATTATAGTGAAGGTCATGAACCTCATCATCCAGAGTAGGGAGGATAAAATCTGCAACAAATAACGAGTGAGTGTGGACACTTTCAAAAGACTCCACACTAGGTGGACTAGGAATACTAGCACTGACAGGCATCGAAGGCCGTGGCAAAAAAGGTATATTATCGACCAGTCTTTGAACATTGCCTACCAGCATAACGCCAATTGGGGAATCTACATATACTGACAGAGTATCCTTTCCAAACAGGACGTCTTTACTTGGAATACAAAAAGCAGCATCTGAACCAAGCAGAAATTCAATATCCATTACTTCCCGGATATTTGAATGAAGACCCACATCAGCAAATGTAAACCCTTTATCTAAAAATCCCTTCACTGCCGTGCCGAGCATCGGTAAATTCAACTTAATCCTGATTTCAGGAATAACCATGGCTGGAATATTATAATTACCATTTCCTAGAGTAATAGGAATCTGAACTACCTTGCTCCTGTAAGTTTTAACACCATTGAAACCATGAATTGTAAGATTAACATTATTTTTGATAGTTTCGAAGTCATAAGTATCAGCTAACTTCTGTGAAACAAAAGTGCTTTGAGACCCACTGTCTTTTATACCCCTATACAAGCGCTCTTGTCCAACAATGCCAAAAGTGAGAGTAGGAAGAACAGAGTCACTAACGAAATTTGAGAACACTGTAACCCCATTATTTGTTTCTGCGCTTGTTATAGCTTCACTTTTCTTACAATCATGTGAATTATCTTTGTTACACAGAAAGGAAAAATGCCAGCCAAAACATTTAAAACATTTTTGTTTAAACCTAAATTTACATTTAGCAGTGGGATGCGAAAAACTAGCACATTTCAAACAACCTTTAAAATACTTCAATTTATCTACTTTAGACTGTGGAGTGGGAAATTTAGTACATTTATATAGTAAATGATTGAAATCCTTACCATGGACCTTTGAACATAACGAACAACTAGGTAGGACTTTATTCTTAAGAGAATGCACTTTAACTGCCAAACTAGCAAAACTATCAGTATCTTCAGTACTACTATTGTTTGATAAGGAATGCTTTGAAGGCGTAACAATTGACAATTTTCTCGAGTTTTCATACCTCTCGCAAGCTAC
>JANJGK010000115.1:395000-400000 GCA_039081455.1 Macrobrachium rosenbergii | reverse complement strand
GTAAGCAAAATCAGGTTAAATCTCGATGCTTTGATTGCCTCGCGTCCGAATGTTTGGAAGAACCGTTGCGTTTAAAATCAAATTCATCTCAAATATTCTTTGTTAAGGTTAATAACCCTTAACTGGCGACCTTTGGCTAATTAACGTCTGTCTTTGAGGTTAACTTTTGGCTTCAAGTGACAGGTTACGTGTAATCTTGGTTTGCAGGGCCGTAAAATTTACGTAAATTGAATAATACATGATCAACCAAGACCCTCACACGTAACATTGGCGATCTTGCGTAGAATCTAAAGTACATTTTAGAGAAAGAATCTGGAGAAAAGGAAATTAAAATTACATTAATTCCAAAAAATAAAAGTCAGATATCGAACTCCATTTCATTCTTCCAAACAAGGAACGAGGCATAATAATAAGCAGTAAAGAGGATAGTTATAATAACAAGTGTAGCGAGAATTAGCGTAGGAAAGGGTGCGTCGAGAGCAGAGAGTCATAATTTATAACGTCTAAGACAAGGGCATTTTACCGTGTTCGGACCGTGAGAGAAGTCGTTCAAGAAACGAATCCTAAGGCCGGGAAAAAGCGGAGCCTGTTTCATGTACACAAAGTAATTTAGAAATCGCGTCGGCAATTCCGATCGTTATTGTTTGCATATAGCGGGAATCATTCAAAAACCGTGTCAGTGAAGTGGCGAACGAACGGAAGTAGTAATTGTATCATAAAATACATTTTCAGTAAAGTAAATTTGGTCCGTTCCAAATCACGCAAATCTATTCCATTGTTTGCCGAGGATGTTTCACCGCGAGAGAACGATAACAAAAGACAAAGTTGTTTGGTAATTTAGTTTTCCATCCGTAACGTAAAACGCTATGCATGATTGGTATATTTAAAGTAAAATCTGGATACCTGCATTTGTTTCGTGCGTTATTTTGAATTTGGTGCTAAAAGGAAATACCCGCCATCTTGGATTCCTCTGCCGTGTTCGCGCGGTTGTTTTGAAATTGTTCGAACTGTTTGTGAGAGAACGGCCATTTTGGGGTTTCCTTCGCCAGCCGAGGTTGTTTTGAAATTTAGGCCTAACGGGACCTTGGCCGCCATCTCAACGACCTTGTTATTGTGACCTCTGCCCGAGACACTCTGGGGGGGCATTTCTTTTTTTTTTTTTTTTTTTGCTTTTCGTAGCGAACCCACCTCCTAATATCTTAGCTAGGGAAAAAACAAAAGATAATTTAGGCAGGGAAAGATAGGCCTTAGTTAGGAGTAATAACAAGTTCCTATACGAATACCTACTATAAAAATCATATAAAGAAAATTTAAAATTTTTACGATAAACTTTTGTGACGTCGGCTCCCGGGAAAATTAAGATAATAAAGTAATCCCTAAGGAAGCCAAGACGACGCATCTATATCATTTTATTAAGATCCATGCCATTGTGCATGTATAAAATCTTTGTTTACATGTTCTCAAGCAGCAAGAAATTCGCTGATTGAAAATCTCTCTCTCTCTCTCTCTCTCTCTCTCTCTCTCTCTCTCTCTCTCTCTCTCTCTCTCTCTCTCTCTCGTCATTCAAGTAAGCATTCCTAACCTAAGTGTACGTGACCCTCTTCAAAGAAAGAACGGCCGACACTAGGCTAATTAATTCGAATACAATAAACCAATTAAAAGAAAACACCTCTGTCCCACAATAGATGAGGACAAGTTAAGAGTAATTACAATACAGTGATAAACTGTCGGTCACGAGTGAGGCCTGCTATCCAGACCAAAAAAGCCAACAGTAGTTTTCACCCTCTGAAAAAGAAGGGGCCAGTACTGGGACCAGCCACTCACGAGGATCTTTAAGAAAAAAAAAAAAAAAAACCCAAATTCACTTTATTCCACAGTGCCAATAATTTGCAGCACTCATCACTGGAATAGCTTACTTCTCTATCTCTCTCTCTCTCTCTCTCTTTTACCTTCCCTTTCTCTCTCATTCGATTGTTGCACTCTGCAGGGGGTGTAGAGTGCCTTTCCTCCCATATAGCCTAGTTGGACTCCAGTAGAGGGTCCCTAGGAACACATTGGCACCATAAGTGCCACCAAGCAAGAATCCAGAAAAAATAAATAAAACAAAACCAAAAGGGAACACAGAAGAGAAAGTTCTTCTGGAACCTAACCTGCACCAGTGCCTAGGGATACTGAGTGCCACCAGTGTGACCTGTACACGGCACACCCAAACTACAGTGCCACCTTTTGAAAGGGTGCCACGTCATTGAAGAGACACTTCCTCGCTGCCCAAGTACGCCCACTCGACCCGGTTAGACGCCCTTCCCCACCAGAACCATGGCAGCAGAGCATTATAAAACTTTCCTGGGGCTGGGGACGGCGGCAGGTCTCACCGGCTCTGAACTTACCACCTGGGTTAAGGAGCAAGTGGACGACTTGGCCAAGCGGGAGAAGGAAGAAAGACTCGAGCAGAGGAAGTATGAAGCCGAGCGAAGGCAATATGAAGAGGAAAGAGAAGAAAGAAGGAGACAGCATGAGTTAGCCTGCAAGGAAACTGAGTTAGCCCTAAAGGAGAAGGAGCTCGAGCTTGAGAGAGCGAAAATGGAGAATGCCGGAGCTATGGCTAGCCATCAAGCCTCCAGTCCTACACCTGCTGCATCAAACGCTCCGATTTCGAGCATCAATTCCCTAGTCCCCAAGTGGACTGAGGACGAGCCAGAAGCATGGCTGGAGGAGATCGAGGCTCTTTTCGATAACTACAGCACCACGGAGACGGAGAGAGCCTTAATACTAGCCAAGCATATGGAGGGAAAAGCCAAGGCAGCGCTTCGCTCACTGGAGAAGAGCCAGAGAGGCAACATGGCGGAAGTTCGTAGAGTCATTACCAAGGCCTACGAGATAACCCCAGAAAAATGGAGACAACGGTTCCGAGGTCTTGCCAAGGAAGTCGGCTGGTCTTGGACAGAATGGGCATGTCACAAAACCCAGTCCGGTACGCGCTGGTTCGACTCCTTGGCCTGCACGACGTTGGAGGATCTTTTCAATCGGACCATGCTAGAAGACCTTTTCCAATGTGTGCCAGGGCCCCTTGCAGTATATCTTAACGATAAACAGCCCTCCACACTTATGGAAGCTTGTCGCATGGCTGATTCGTGGGAAACCTTCAATCAGTCGCATAGCACCTCTCAGAAGCGAATCATCCCTCCGGCCTACCTCTCGAACTCCACTCGCCCGAAGAATGGACTGCCTAGCAAGACCCTGTGCAACTATTGCAAGAAGGGGGGCCATGCTGAAGCTGAGTGCCGATACAAACTCGGCACTAATAAGCAGCCTAACCCTACCAGCCAGAACTCCGCTCCCGATTCATCCGCTCAGCCCTCTCCTCCAACAGTTACTGCAGGCCACCGAGCCCATCCAAAAGGCCCGTGCAGATCCTGTGGGGCTGCTAGCCACTACAATGCTGGATCTCCGGCCTGTCCACATCATGTCCCCACCACCAAATTTGTCAACCTAATCAGCACTTCATTTTCTGCGGCTGGTCCGCACCGGATCCTTTACCCCGAGAGACTGGAAACCCAGTACATCTCGGTGGCCCCTCTTCAGAGCACTAGCCTGCCCATGACCCTTCCGGTCACAGTAGACACTGCGGCAGATATTAGCCTGATCGCCAGGGCCCAAGTGCCAGCCGGTGCTGTGGTTGACGAAGAAACGCGGTGGGAAATGAAGTGGATAGAGGGCCACACCATCACCGTTCCTACTGTCCAACTCCAGGTTATGACACCTTGGGGCACGATACCCCACCGCCTCGGCGTGGTAGGTGGAATTCGGCCCGGAGTGGCCTTCTTGTTGGGTCGGGATCTTCTCTGCGGAAGCCCGTCACCAACGCCACTCCGCAGCCACGTTACCTCCTCCACGGAGGCCCCATCTAAAACTCTCAACCATGACAAACCTCCACCTTCCGCCCACCAAAGTGGTCCGCGGAAGGGGCACCACCCAACCTATTTCAGGCCTAGCCCTCTCCAATCGCGAAGGGCTGGCCCACCAAGAGGTCCTCCCCCTCCGCGAAGAGAGATTCAGGAGGAGCAGTACCGCTGCAGGACGTGCAAGCGGGCAGACCACTCCACAAATTGGGAGGGCTGCCCAAGCAAGCAACGCCCAGCGGATGCCCCTGAACAAAACTCTAGGAGAGGCTACGATCTCCTGCTGGGGCAGGAATCTCTGCCGCAGCCAAACCCAAGTCGTCCGAGAGGTATTGCACCTCCGGACCCCTTGTCAGGCATGCCTGACCCTCAACTGCTGCCAGTGCCACTTGCGAGCACTGAGCAGTGCCAGACTCCGTCCGCCACGGACGTTGAGCTACCAGTGGAAAAGGCCCCTATGCCGGGTCTAAATCATGAGGTGAATCCTCCTCCGGGAGATTTAGGATTCCCCATGCAGTTGATCATCGCGACTGGAGAGCCTCCAGCACCCGAAACTTCTTTGCAAGATTCTTCTTTGCAAAATTTGAATCCAGGGGATGAACCCCTGGAGGATCGAAATGGTACCCCTCCCTTGGAAGACCAGGAACTGGCATCCTCGGACGCAGAAGTCGAGATCGCTCTCGCTCCGGTTGTCGCAGCAGCCGGAGTAGGGAGTCCTCCCGCAGCTTTTGCAGTTGCCCCTGACTTCGCGCCCGCTAGCCCTCCTGGCCTGTCCCCGGAGTCGGTGCTCTCATCACCTGCTAGGCCAGCTACTGATAGGCCTTGGAGGAAACCGAAGAAGAAGAAGAAGGGGCGGAAGAGAGCCCAGTAGTTGCGAAGCTATAATCTCATCCTGGCACTAGTGCCCTCTCGGCACAGTGCCCTAACATCTAAGAGTGATCCTGGCCCCTTGCCCAGAGAAGGTAGCCAGTGTGATCTCTTCCTTTCATTGTGCATAGCCTAGGCCACCTTAAAGTACGGTACATCAATTTAGTAACCTTGTTCTTTCCACTTACCACCGAGCCGCAGTAATCATGTAAGTAGCCTAACTAATTTCAGTAA
>JANJGK010000114.1:1800000-2257383 GCA_039081455.1 Macrobrachium rosenbergii | reverse complement strand
CAAGTTTGTTCGACGCAACTGGCACAAGTTTGTTCTACGCAACTGGCACAAGTTTGTTTGACACAACTGGCACAAGTTTGTCCTAAGCAACTGGCACAAGTTTGTTCGACGGAACTGCGCAAGTTTGTTCGACGCAACTGGCACAAGTTTGTTCGACTCAACTGGCACAAGATTGTTCAATGCAACTAGAACAAGTTTGTTTAACGTAACTGGCACAAGTTTGTTCGACACAACTGGCACAAGTTTGTTTGACACAACTGGCACAAGTTTGTTTGACGCAACTGGCACAATGGTTGTTCTATGCAACTGGCACTAGATTGTTCGATGCAACTGGCACAAATTTGTTCGACGCAACTGGCACAAGTTTGTTCTACACAACTGGCACAAGTTTGTTTGGACGCAACTGGCACAAGTTTTGTTCTATGAAACTGGCACTAGTGTGTTCGATTCAACTGGCACAAGTTTGTTCGACGCAACTGGCACAAGTTTGTTTGACGCAACTGGCACAAGGTTTGTTAGATACAACTGGCACAAGTTTGTTCAATGCAACTGGCACAAGTTTTTTTTAATCTATTGGCACAAGTTTGTTTGACGTAACTGGCACAAGTTTTGTTTGACGCAACTGGCACAAGTTTGTTTGACGCAACTGGCAAAAGTTTGTTTGACGCAACTGGCAGAAGTTTATTTGACGGCAACTGGCACAAGTTTTCTCGACGCAACTGGCACAAGTTTGTTCGGCGTAACTGGCACAAGGTTTGTTCGACGCAATTGGCACAAGTTTCTTTGACGTAACTGGCACAACTTTTCTCGACGCAACTAGCACAAGTTGTTCGCCGTAACTGGCACAAGATTGTTCGACGCCACTGGCACAAGTTTGTTCTATACAACTGGCACAAGTTTGTTCTACGTAACTGGCACAAGTTTGTTCTACGCAACTGGCACAAGTTTGTTCTACGCAACTGGCACAAGTTTGTTGTATGCAACTGGCACTAGTTTGTCTACGCAAGTGGCATAAGTTTTGTTTGACGCAACTGGCACAAGTTTGTTCTACGCAACTGGCACAAGTTTGTTGGATGCAACTGGCACAAGTTTGTTCTACGCAACTGGAACAATTTTGTTGGACGCAAACTGGCACAAGTTTGTTCGACGCAACTGGCACAAATTTGTTCGACGCAACTGGCACAAGTATGTTCGACGCAACTGGCACAAGTTTGTTCGACGCAACTGGCACAAGTTTGTTTGACGCAACTGGCACAAGTTTGTTCTATGCAACTGGCATTAGTTTGTTCGGTGCAACTGGCACAAGTTTGTTCGACGCAACTGGTACAAGTTTGTTTGACGCAACTGGCACAAGTTTGTTAGACGCAACTTGCACAAGTTTGTTCAACGAACTGGCACAAGTTTTTTCGAATCAATTGGCACAAGTTTGTTTGACGCAACTAGCACAACTTTGTTTGACGCAACTGGCACAAGTTTGTTTGACGCAACTGGCACAAGTTTGTTGACGCAACTGGCACAAGTTTGTTTGACGCAACTGGCACAAGTTTGTTTGACGCAACCGGCACAAGTTTGTTAGACGCAACCGGCACAAGTTTGTTTGAGCAACTGGCACAAGTTTGTTTGACGCAACTGGCACAAGGTTCTTTTACGCAACTGGCACAAGTTTGTTCTACGCAACTGGCACAAGTTTGTTTGACGCAACTGGGACAAGTTTCTTCTACGCAACTGGCAGAAGTTTGTGCGACACAACTGGCACAAGTTTGTTCGACGCAACTGGCACAAGTTTGTTTGACGCAACTGGCACAAGTTTGTTCGACGCAACTGGCACAAGTTTGTTCGACGTAACAGGCACATGTTATTTTCGACTCAATTGGCACAAGTTTGTTTGACGCAATTGGCTGAAGTTTGTTTTTCGCAAGAGGCACAAGTTTGTGTGACGCAACTGGCACAAGTTTGTTTGACGCAACTGGCACAAATTTGTTCGACGCAACTGGCGCAAGTTTGTTCGACGCAACTGGCAAAAGTTTGTTCGATGCAACTGGGACAAGTTTGTTTAACGCAACTGGCACAAGTTTGTCGACCCAACTGGCACAAGTTTGTTTAACGTAACTGGCACAAGTTTGTTTGACGCAAATAGCACAAGTTTGTTTGACGCAACTGGCACAAGTTTGTTCGACGCAACTGGCACAAGTTTGTTCGACGCAACTGGCACAAGTTTGTTTGACGCAACTGGCAGAAGTTTGTTCTACGCAAATGGCAAAAGTTTGTTTTATGCAATTGGCACAAGTTTGTTCTATGCAACTGGCATAAGTTTGTTTGACGCACCTGGCACAAGTTTGTTCTACGCAACTGGTACAAGTTTGTTCGACGCAACTGGCACAAGTTTGTTCGACGCAACTGGTACAAGTTTGTTGGACGCAACTGGCACAAGTTTGTTCGAACCAACTGGCACAAGTTTGTTTGACACAACTGGCACAATTTTGTTCGACTCAACTGGCACAAGTTTGTTTGACGCAACTGGCACAAGGTTGTTCTACCCAACTGGCACAAGTTTGTTCTACGCAACTGGCACAAGTTTGTTTGACGCAACTGGCACAAGTTTGTTCTACGCAACTGGAACAAGTTTGTTCGATGCAACTGGCACAAGTTTGTTCGACGCAACTAGCCCAAGTTTGTTTGACGCAACTGGCAAAAGTTTGTTAGACGCAACTGGCACAAGTTTGTTCGACGCAACTGGTACAAGTTTCTTCGACTCAATTGGCACAAGTTTGTTTGACGTAACTGGCACAAGTTTGTTTGACGCAACTGTCACAAGTTTGTTTGACTCAACTGGCACAAGTTTGTTTGACGCAACTGGCACAAGTTTATTTGACGCAACTGGCACAACTTTTCTCGGCGCAACTGCCACAAGTGTGTTCTACACAACTGGCACAATTTTGTTCTATGCAACTTGCACAAGTTTGTTCTAAGCAACTGGCACAAGTTTTTTCTTCGCAACTGGCACAAGTTTGTTCTACGCAACTGGTACAAGTTTGTTTTACGCAACTGGCACATTTTTGTTCTACGCAACTGGCACAAGTTTGTTTTACGCAACTGGCACAAGTTTGTTTGATGCAATTGGCACATGTTTGTTCTTCGCAACTGGCACAAGTTTGTTCTATGCAACTGGCCCAAGTTTGTTCTACGCAACTGGCACAAGTTTTTTCTATGCAACTGGCAGAAGTTTGTTTGAAAAAACTCGCACAAGTTTGTTCTACGCAACTGGCACAAGTTTGTTCTACGCAACTGGCACAAGTTTGTTCGACACAACTGGCACAAGTTTGTTCGACACAACTGGCACAAGTTTGTTCGACACAACTGGCACAAGTTTGTTCGACGAAACTGGCCCAAGTTTTTTTGACGCAACTGGCACAAGTTTGTTCAACACAACTGGCACAAGTTTGTTCGACTTCAACTGGCACAAGTTTGTTCTACATAACTGGCACAAGTTTGTTCTATGCAACTGGCACAGGTTTGTTCTACGCAACTGGCACAAGTTTGTTGGATGCCACTGGCACAAGGTTGTTCGACGAAACTGGCCCAAGTTTTTTTGACGCAACTGGCACAAGTTTGTTCGACACAACTGGCACAAGTTTGTTCGACGCAACTGGCACAAGTTTGTTCTACATACCCGGCACAAGTTTGTTCTATGCAACTGGTATAGGTTTGTTCTACGCAACTGGCACAAGTTTGTTCTACGCATCTGGCCCAATTTTGTTCTATGCAACTGGCACTAGTTTGTTCTACGCAACTGGCACAAGTTTGTTTGACGCAACTGGCACAAGTTTGTTCTACCCAACTGACAAAAGTTTGTTCGACGCAACTGGCACAAGTTTGTTCTACGCAACTGACACAAGTTTGTTTGACACAACTGGCAGAAGTTTGTTCAACGCAACTGGCACAAGCTTGTTTGACGCAACTGTCGCAAGTTTGTTTGACGCAACTGGCACAAGTTTGTTCGACGCAACTGGCAAAAGTTTGTTTGACGCAACTGGCACAAGTTCGTTTGACGCAACTGGCACAAGGTTCTTCTACGCAACTGGCGCAAGTTTCTTTGACGCAACTGGCACAAGTTTGTTCTACGTAACTGGCACTAGTTTGTTTGACGCAACTGGCACAAGTTTGTTTGACGCAACTGGCACAAGTTTGTTAGACGCAACTGGCACAAGTTTGTTCGATGTAACAGGCACAAGTTTTTTCAACTCAATTGGTACAAGTTTGTTTGACGCAACTGGCACAAGTTTGTTTGACGCAAGAGGCACAAGTTTGTTTGACGCAACTGGCACAAGTTTGTTTGACGCAACTGGCACAAGTTTTTTTTTACGCAATTGGCACAATTTTTCTCGAAGCAACTGGCTCAAGTTTTTCGCCATATCTGGCACAAGTTTGTTCGACGCAACTGGCACAAGTTTGTTCGACGCAAATGGCACAAGTTTGTTTGACGCAACTGGCACAAGTTTCTTCGACGCAACTGGCACAAGCTTGTTCGACGCAACTGGCACAAGTTTGTTTGACGCAACTGGCACAAGATTGTTCTACGCAACTGGCACAAGTTTGTTCTATGCAACTGGCACTAGTTTGTTCTATGCAACTGGCATAAGTTTGTTTGACGCAACTGGTACAAGTTTGTTCTACGTAACTGGCACAAGTTTGTTCGACGCAACTGGCACAAGTTTGTTCTACGCAACTCTTACTAGTTTGTTGTACACAACTGGCAAAAGTTTGTTTGACACAACTGGCACAAGTTTGTTCTACCCAAATGGCAAATGTTTGTTCTACGCATCTGGCACAAGTTTGTTATATGCAACTGGCACTAGTGTGTTCTACGCAACTGGCACAAATTTGTTTGACACAACTGGCACATGTTTGTTCTACCCAACTGGCACAAGTTTGTTCGACGCAACTGGCACAAGTTTGTTCTACGCAACTGGCCCAAGTTTGTTTGACACAACTGGCACAAGTTTGTTCTAAGCAACTGGCACAAGTTTGTTCGACGGAACTGGCGCAAGTTTGTTCGATGCAACTGGCACAAGTTTGTTCGACTCAACTGGCACAAGATTGTTCAATGCAACTAGAACAAGTTTGTTTAACGTAACTCGCACAAGTTTGTTCGACACAACTGGCACAAGTTTGTTTGACACAACTGGCACAAGTTTGTTTGACGCAACTGGCACAAGGTTGTTCTATGCAACTGGCACTAGATATTTTCGATGCAACTGGCACAAATTTGTTCGACGCAACTGGCACAAGTTTGTTCTTCGCAACTGGCACAAGTTTGTTTGACGCAACTGGCACAAGTTTGTTCTATGAAACTGGCACTAGTTTGTTCGATGCAACTGGCACAAGTTTGTTCGACGCAACTGGCACAAGTTTGTTTGACGCAACTGGCACAAGTTTGGTAGATGCAACTGGCACAAGTTTGTTCAATGCAACTGGCACAAGTTTTTTTTAATCAATTGGCACAAGTTAGTTTGACGTAACTGGCACAAGTTTGTTTGACGCAACTGGCACAAGTTTGTTTGACGCAACTGGCAAAAGTTTGTTTGACGCAACTGGCAGAAGTTTATTTGACGCAACTGGCACAAGTTTTCTCGACGCAACTGGCACAAGTTTGTTCGGCATAACTGGCACAAGTTTGTTTGACGCAACTGGCACAAGTTTCTTTGACGTAACTGGCACAATTTTTCTCGACGCAACTAGCACAAGTTTGTTCGCCGTAACTGGCACAAGTTTGTTAGACGCCACTGGCACAAGTTTGTTCGAAGCAACTGGCACAAGTTTGTTTGACGCAACTGGCACAAGTTTGTTCTATACAACTGGCAAAAGTTTGTTCTACGTAACTGGCACAAGTTTGTTCTACGCAACTGGCACAAGTTTGTTCTACGCAACTGGCACAAGTTTGTTGTATGCAACTGGCACTAGTTTGTTCTACGCAAGTGGCATAAGTTTTGTTTGACGCAACAGGCACAAGTTTGTTCTACGCAACTGGCACAAGTTTGTTGGACGCAACTGGCACAACTTTGTTCTACGCAACTGGCACAATTTTGTTGGACGCAACTGGCACAAGTTTGTTCGACGCAACTGGCATAAATTTGTTCGATGCAACTGGCACAAGTTTGTTCGACGCAACTGGCACAAGTTTGTTCGACACAACTGGCACAAGTTTGTTCGACGCAACTGGCACAAGTTTGTTCAACACATCTGGCACAAGTTTGTTTTCGCAACTTGTACAAGTTTGTTTGACGCAACTGGCACAAGTTTGTTTGACGCAACTGTCACAAGTTTCTTTGGCGCAACTGGCACAAGTTTGTTTGACGCAACTGGCACACGTTTGTTTGACGCAACTGGCAGAAGTTTGTTCGACGCAACTGGCAAAAGTTTGTTTGATGCAACTGGCACAAGTTTGTTTGACGCAACTGGCACAAGGTTGTTCTACGCAACTGGCACAAGTTTGTTCTATGCAACTGGCACAAGTTTGTTTGACGCAACTGGCACAAGTTTGTTTGACGCAACTGGCACAAGTTTGCTCTACGCAACTGGCACAAGTTTGTTCTACGCAACTCTTACTAGTTTGTTGTACACAACTGGCACAAGTTTGTTTGACACAACTGGTACACGTTTGTTCTATGCAACTGGCACTAGTTTGTTCTAGGCAACTGGCACAAATTTGTTTGACGCAACTGGCACATGTTTGTTCTACCCAACTGGCACAAGTTTGTTCGACGCAACTGGCACATGTTTGTTCTACGCAACTGGCACAAGTTTCTTTGACACAACTGGCACAAGTTTGTTCTAAGCAACTGGCACAAGTTTGTTCGACGGAACTGGCTCAAGTTTGTTCGACGCAACTGGCACAAGTTTGTTCGACGCAACTGGCACAAGTTTGTTCGATGCAACTGGTACAAGTTTGTTTAAGGTAACTGGCACAAGTTTGTTCGACCCAACTGGCACAAGTTTGTTTGACAAAACTGGCACAAGTTTGTTCGACGCAACTGGCACAAGTTTGTTCTATGCAACTGGCACAAGTTTGTTTGACGCAACTGGCACAAGTTTGTTCTATGGAACTGGCACTAGTTTGTTTGATGCAACTGGCACAAGTTTGTTAGACGCCACTGGCACAAGTTTTTTCGACTCAATTGGCACAAGTTTGTTTGACACAACTGGCACAAGTTTGTTTGACGCCACTGGCACAAGTTTGTTTGACGTAACTGGCACAAGTTTAATTGACGCAACTGGCACAAGTTTATTTGCCGCAACTGGCGCAAGTTTTCTCGATGCAACTGGCACAAGTTTGTTCGCTGTAACTGGCACAAGTTTGTTCGACGCAACTGGCACAAGTTTGTTCAACGCAACTGGCACAAGTTTGTTTGATGCAACTGGCACAAGTTTCTTTGACGAAACTGGCACAAGTTTGTTCGACGCAACTGGCACAAGTTTGTTTGACACAACAGGCACAAGTTTGTTTGACGCCACTGGCACAAGTTTGTTTGACGTAACTGGCACAAGTTTGTTTGAAGCAACTGGCACAAGTTTGTTTGACGCAACTGGCACAAGGTTATTCTACGCAACTGGCACAAATTTGTTTGATGCAACTGGCACATGTTTGTTTCACCCAACAGGCACAATTTTGTTCGACGCAACTGGCACAAATTTGTTCTACACAACTGGCACAAGTTTTTTTGACACAAGTGGCACAAGTTTGTTCTAAGCACCTGGCACAAGTTTGTTTGACGGAACTGGCGCAAGTTTGTTCGACGCAACTGGCACAAGTTTGTTAGACGCAACTGGCACAAATTTGTACGGAGCAACTGGTACAAGTTTGTTTAACGTAACTGGCACAAGTTTGTTCGACCCAACTGGCAAAAGTTTGTTTCACACAACTGGCACAATTTTGTTCAACGCAACTGGCACAATTCGTTTGACGCAACTGGCACAAGTTTGTTTGAAGCAACTGGCACAAGTTTGTTCGATGCAACTGGCACAAGATTGTTCAATGCAACTAGAACAAGTTTGTTTAACGTAACTGGCACAAGTTTGTTCGACACAACTGGCACAAGTTTGTTTGACACAACTGGCACAAGTTTGTTTGACGCAACTGGCACAAGGTTGTTCTATGCAACTGGCACTAGATTGTTCGATGCAACTGGCACAAATTTGTTCGACGCAACTGGCACAAGTTTGTTCTACGCAACTGGCACAAGTTTGTTTGACGCAACTGGCACAAGTTTGTTCTATGAAACTGGCACTAGTTTGTTCGATGCAACTGGCACAAGTTTGTTCGACGCAACTGGCACAAGTTTGTTTGACGCAACTGGCACAAGTTTGGTAGATGCAACTGGCACAAGTTTGTTCAATGCAACTGGCACAAGTTTTTTTTAATCAATTGGCACAAGTTTGTTTGACGTAACTGGCACAAGTTTGTTTGACGCAACTGGCACAAGTTTGTTTGACGCAACTGGCAAAAGTTTGTTTGACGCAACTGGCAGAAGTTTATTTGACGCAACTGGCACAAGTTTTCTCGACGCAACTGGCACAAGTTTGTTCGGCATAACTGGCACAAGTTTGTTCGACGCAACTGGCACAAGTTTCTTTGACGTAACTGGCACAATTTTTCTCGACGCAACTAGCACAAGTTTGTTCGCCGTAACTGGCACAAGTTTGTTCGACGCCACTGGCACAAGTTTGTTCGAAGCAACTAGCACAAGTTTGTTTGACGCAACTGGCACAAGTTTGTTCTATACAACTGGCACAAGTTTGTTCTACGTAACTGGCACAAGTTTGTTCTACGCAACTGGCACAAGTTTGTTCTACGCAACTGGCACAAGTTTGTTGTATGCAACTGGCACTAGTTTGTTCTACGCAAGTGGCATAAGTTTTGTTTGACGCAACTGGCACAAGGTTGTTCTACGCAACTGGCACAAGTTTGTTGGACGCAACTGGCACAACTTTGTTCTACGCAACTGGCACAATTTTGTTGGACGCAACTGGCACAAGTTTGTTCGACGCAACTGGCATAAATTTGTTCGATGCAACTGGCACAAGTTTGTTCGACGCAACTGGCACAAGTTTGTTCGACGCAACTGGCACAAGTTTGTTCGACGCAACTGGCACAAGTTTGTTCAACACATCTGGCACAAGTTTGTTTTCGCAACTTGTACAAGTTTGTTTGACGCAACTGGCACAAGTTTGTTTGACGCAACTGGCACACGTTTGTTTGACGCAACTGGCAGAAGTTTGTTCGACGCAACTGGCAAAAGTTTGTTTGATGCAACTGGCACAAGTTTGTTTGACGCAACTGGCACAAGGTTTTTCTACGCAACTGGCACAAGTTTGTTCTATGCAACTGGCACAAGTTTGTTCTATGCAACTGGCACAAGTTTGTTTGACGCAACTGGCACAAGTTTGCTCTACGCAACTGGCACAAGTTTGTTCTACGCAACTCTTACTAGTTTGTTGTACACAACTGGCACAAGTTTGTTTGACACAACTGGTACACGTTTGTTCTATGCAACTGGCACTAGTTTGTTCTAGGCAACTGGCACAAATTTGTTTGACGCAACTGGCACATGTTTGTTCTACCCAACTGGCACAAGTTTGTTCGGCGCAACTGGCACATGTTTGTTCTACGCAACTGGCACAAGTTTCTTTGACACAACTGGCTCAAGTTTGTTCTAAGCAACTGGCACAAGTTTGTTCGACGGAACTGGCTCAAGTTTGTTCGACGCAACTGGCACAAGTTTGTTCGACGCAACTGGCACAAGTTTGTTCGATGCAACTGGTACAAGTTTGTTTAAGGTAACTGGCACAAGTTTGTTCGACCCAACTGGCACAAGTTTGTTTGACACAACTGGCACAAGTTTGTTCGACGCAACTGGCACAAGTTTGTTCTATGCAACTGGCACAAGTTTGTTCGACGCAACTGGCACAAGTTTGTTCTATGGAACTGGCACTAGTTTGTTTGATGCAACTGGCACAAGTTTGTTAGACGCCACTGGCACAAGTTTTTTCGACTCAATTGGCACAAGTTTGTTTGACACAACTGGCACAAGTTTGTTTGACGCCACTGGCACAAGTTTGTTTGACGTAACTGGCACAAGTTTAATTGACGCAACTGGCACAAGTTTATTTGACGCAACTGGCGCAAGTTTTCTCGATGCAACTGGCACAAGTTTGTTCGCTGTAACTGGCACAAGTTTGTTCGACGCAACTGGCACAAGTTTGTTCGACGCAACTGGCACAAGTTTGTTTGATGCAACTGGCACAAGTTTCTTTGACGAAACTGGCACAAGTTTGTTCGACGCAACTGGCACAAGTTTGTTTGACACAACTGGCACAAGTTTGTTTGACGCCACTGGCACAAGTTTGTTTGACGTAACTGGCACAAGTTTGTTTGAAGCAACTGGCACAAGTTTGTTTGACGCAACTGGCACAAGGTTATTCTACGCAACTGGCACAAGTTTGTTTGATGCAACTGGCACATGTTTGTTTCACCCAACAGGCACAAGTTTGTTCGACGCAACTGGCACAAGTTTGTTCTACACAACTGGCACAAGTTTTTTTGACACAAGTGGCACAAGTTTGTTCTAAGCACCTGGCACAAGTTTGTTTGACGGAACTGGCGCAAGTTTGTTCGACGCAACTGGCACAAGTTTGTTAGACGCAACTGGCACAAATTTGTACGACGCAACTGGTACAAGTTTGTTTAACGTAACTGGCACAAGTTTGTTCGACCCAACTGGCAAAAGTTTGTTTCACACAACTGGCACAATTTTGTTCGACGCAACTGGCACAAGTTTGTTTGACGCAACTAGCACAAGTTTGTTTGAAGCAACTGGCACAAGTTTGTTCGATGCAACTGGTACAAGTTTGTTTAAGGTAACTGGCACAAGTTTGTTCGACCTAACTGGCACAAGTTTGTTTGACACAACTGGCACAAGTTTGTTCGACGCAACTGGCACAAGTTTGTTCTATGCAACTGGCACAAGTTTGCTTGACGCAACTGGCACAAGTTTGTTCTATGGAACTGGCACTAGTATGTTTGATGCAACTGGCACAAGTTTGTTAGACGCCACTGGCACAAGTTTTTTCGACTCAATTGGCACAAGTTTGTTTGACACAACTGGCACAAGTTTGTTTGACGCCACTGGCACAAGTTTGTTTGACGTAACTGGCACAAGTTTAATTGACGCAACTGGCACAAGTTTATTTGACGCAACTGGCGCAAGTTTTCTCGATGCAACTGGCACAAGTTTGTTCGCTGTAACTGGCACAAGTTTGTTCGACGCAACTGGCACAAGTTTGTTCGACGCAACTGGCACAAGTTTGTTTGATGCAACTGGCACAAGTTTCTTTGACGAAACTGGCACAAGTTTGTTCGACGCAACTGGCACAAGTTTGTTTGACACAACTGGCACAAGTTTGTTTGACGCCACTGGCACAAGTTTGTTTGACGTAACTGGCACAAGTTTGTTTGAAGCAACTGGCACAAGTTTGTTTGACGCAACTGGCACAAGGTTATTCTACGCAACTGGCACAAGTTTGTTTGATGCAACTGGTACATGTTTGTTTCACCCAACAGGCACAAGTTTGTTCGACGCAACTGGCACAAGTTTGTTCTACACAACTGGCACAAGTTTTTTTGACACAAGTGGCACAAGTTTGTTCTAAGCACCTGGCACAAGTTTGTTTGACGGAACTGGCGCAAGTTTGTTCGACGAAACTGGCACAAGTTTGTTCGACGCAACTGGCACAAATTTGTACGACGCAACTGGTACAAGTTTGTTTAACGTAACTGGCAGAAGTTTGTTCGACCCAACTGGCAAAAGTTTGTTTCACACAACTGGCACAATTTTGTTCGACGCAACTGGCACAAGTTTGTTTGACGCAACTGGCACAAGTTTGTTTGACGCAACTGGCACAAGGTTGTTCTACGCAACATGTACAAGTTTGTTCTATGCAACTGGCACAAGTTTGTTTGACGCAAGTGGCACAAATTTGTTCTATGCAACTGGCACTGGTTTGTTCGATGCAACTGCCACAAGTTTGTTCGACGCAACTGGCACAAGTTTGTTAGACGCAACTGGCACAAGTTTGTTCAACGCAACTGGCACAAGTTTTTTCGAATCAATTGGCACAAGTTTGTTTGACGCAACTCGCACAAGTTTGTTTGACGCAACTGGCACAAGTTTGTTTGACGCAACTGGCACAAGTTTGTTTGACGCAACTGGCACAAGTTTATTTGACGCAACTGGAAGAACTTTTTTCGACGCAACTGGCACAAGTTTGTTTGCCGTAACTGGCACAAGTTTGTTCGACGCAACTAGCACAAGTTTGTTCGGCGCAACTGGCACAAGTTTGTTTGACGCAACTGGCACAAGTTTCTTCAAAGCAACTGGCACAAGTTTGTTCGACGCAACTGGCACAAGTTTGTTTGATGCAATTGGCACAAGTTTGTTCTACTCAACTGGCACAAGTTTGTTCTATGCAACTGGCACTAGTTTGTTTTACGCAACTGGCAGAAGTTTGTTTGACGCAACTGGCACAAGTTTGTTCTACCAAATAGCACAAGTTTGTTCGATGCAACTGGCACAAGGTTGTTCTACGCAACTGGCACAAGTTTGTTCTACGCAACTGGCACAAGTTTGTTTCGACGCAACTGGCACAAGTTTGTTCGACGCAACTGGCACAAGTTTGTTGGATGCCACTGGCACAAGTTTGTTCTACATAACTGGCACAAGTTTGTTCTATGCAACTGGCACAAGTTTGTTCTACGCAACTGGCACAAGTTTGTTCCACGCATCTGGCACAATTTTGTTCTATGCAACTGGCACTAGTTTGTTCTACGCAACTGGCACAAGTTTGTTTGACGCAACTGGCACAAGTTTGTTCTACCCAACTGACACAAGTTTGTTCGACGCAACTGGCACAAGTTTGTTCTACGCAACTGACAGAAGGTTGTTTGACACAACTGGCAGAAGTTTGTTCAACGCAGTTGGCACAAGTTTGTTTGACGCAACTGTCGCAAGTTTGTTCGACGCAACTGGCACAAGTTTGTTCGACGCAACTGGCACAAGTTTGTTCGACGCAACTGGCCCAAGTTCGTTTGATGCAACTGGCACAAGGTTCTTCTACGCAACTGCCACAAGTTTCTTTGACGCAACTGGCACAAGTTTGTTCTACGCAACTGGCACAAGTTTGTTTGACGCAACTGGAACAAGTTTGTTTGACGCAACTGGCACAAGTTTGTTTGACGCAACTGGCACAAGTTTGTTTGACGCAACTGGCACATGTTTGTTCGGCGCAACTGGCACAAGTTTGTTTAACGAAACTGGCACAAGTTTGTTTCACGCAACTGGCACAAGTTTGTTTGACGCAAGAGGCACAAGTTTGTTTGACGCAACTGGCACAAGTTTGTTTGACGCAACTGGCACAATTTTTTTTTTTACGCAACTGGCACAATTTTTCTCGAAGCAACTGGCACAAGTTTGTTAGCCATATCTGGCACAAGTTTGTTCGACGCAACTGGCACAAGTTTGTTCGACACAAATGGCACAAGTTTGTTTGACGCAACTAGGACAAGTTTCTTCGACGCAACTGGCAAAAGTTTGTTCGACGCAACTGGCACAAGTTTGTTTGACGCAACTGGCACAAGTTTGTTCTACGCAACTGGCACAAGTTTGTTCTATGCAACTGGCACTAGTTTGTTCTATGCAACTGGCATAAGTTTGTTTGATGCAACTGGTACAAGTTTGTTCTAAGCAACTGGCACAAGTTTATTCGACGCAACTGGCACAAGTTTGTTCTACCCAACTCTTACTAGTTTGTTGTCCACAACTGGCACAAGTTTGTTTGACAAAACTGGCACAAGTTTGTTCTACGCAAATGGCAAATGTTTGTTCTACGCATCTGGCACTAGTTTGTTCTATGCAACTGGCACTAGTGTGTTCTACGCAACTGGCACAAATTTGTTTGACACAACTGGCACATGTTTGTTCTACCCAACTGGCACAAGTTTGTTCGACGCAACTGGCACAAGTTTGTTCTACGCAACTGGCACAAGTTTGTTTGACACAACTGGCACAAGTTTGTTCGAAGCACCTGGCACAAGTTTGTTCGACGGAACTGGCGCAAGTTTGTTCGACGCAACTGTCACAAGTTTGTTCGACGGAACTGGCACAAGTTTGTTCGATGCAACTAGAACAAGTTTGTTTAACGTAACTGGCACAAGTTTGTTCGACCCAACTGGCACAAGTTTGTTTGACACAACTGGCACAAGTTTGTTTGACGCAACTGGCTCAAGGTTGTTCTACGCAACATGTACAAGTTTGTTCTACACAACTGGCACAAGTTTGTTTGACGCAACTGGCACAAGTTTGTTCTATGCAACGGGCACAAGTTTGTTCGACGCAACTAGAACAAGTTTGTTTAACGTAACTGGCACAAGTTTGTTCGACCCAACTGGCACAAGTTTGTTTGACACAACTGGCACAAGTTTGTTTGACGCAACTGGCTCAAGGTTGTTCTACGCAACATGTACAAGTTTGTTCTACGCAACTGGCACAAGTTTGTTTGACGCAACTGGCACTAGTTTGTTCGATGCAACGGGCACAAGTTTGTTCGACGCAACTGGCAAAAGTTTGTTTGACACAACTGGCACAAGTTTGTTAGACGCAACTGGCACAAGTTTGTTCAACGCAACTGGCACAAGTTTGTTCGACGCAAGTGGCACAAGTTTGTTCTATGCAACTGGCACAAGTTTGTTCTACGCAACTGGCACAAGTTTGTTCGACCCAACTGGCACAAGTTTGTTTGACACAACTGGCACAAGTTTGTTCGACGCAACTGGTACAAGTTTGTTTGACGCAACTGGTACAAGTTTGTTTAACGCAACTGGCACAAGGTTGTTCTACGCAACATGTACAACTTTGTTCTACGCAACTGGCACAAGTTTGTTTGACGCAACTGGCACAAGTTTGTTCTATGCAACTGGCATTAGTTTGTTCGGTGCAACTGGCACAAGTTTGTTCGACGCAACTGGTACAAGTTTGTTTGACGCAACTGGCACAAGTTTGTTAGACGCAACTTGCACAAGTTTGTTCAACGCAACTGGCACAAGTTTTTTCGAATCAATTGGCACAAGTTTGTTTGACGCAACTAGCACAACTTTGTTTGACACAACTGGCACAAGTTTGTTTGACGCAACTGGCACAAGTTTGTTTGACGCAACTGGCACAAGTTTGTTTGACGCAACTGGCACAAGTTTGTTTGACGCAACTGGCACAAGTTTGTTAGACGCAACCGGCACAAGTTTGTTCGACGTAACAGGCACAAGTTTTTTCGACTCAATTGGTACAAGTTTGTTTGACGCAACTGGCACAAGTTTGTTTGACGCAAGAGGCACAAGTTTGTTTGGCGCAGCTGGCACAAGTTTGTTTGACGCAAATGGCACATGTTTTCTCGAAGCAACTGGCACAAGTTTGTTCGCCATATGTGGCACAAGTTTGTTCGACGCAACTGGCACAAGTTTGTTAGACGCAAATGGCACAAGTTTGTTTGATGCAACTGGCACAAGTTTGTTCGACGCAACTGGCACAAGTTTGTTCGACGCAACTGGCACAAGTTTGTTTGACGCAACTGGCACAAGTTTGTTCTACGCAACTGGCACAAGTTTGTTCTATGCAACTGGCACTAATTTGTTCTATGCAACTGGCATAAGTTTGTTTGACGCAACTGGTACAAGTTTGTTCTACGCAACTGGCACAAGTTTGTTCGACACAACTGGCACAAGTTTGTTCTACGCAACTCTACTAGTTTGTTGTACGCAACTGGCACAAGTTTGTTTGACACAACTGGCACAAGTTTGTTCTACGCAAATGGCAAATGTTTGTTCTACGCATCTGGCACAAGTTTGTTCTATGCAACTGGCACTAGTGTGTTCTACGCAACTGGCACAAATTTGTTTGACACAACTGGCACATGTTTGTTCTACCCAACTGGCACAAGTTTGTTCGACGCAACTGGCACAAGTTTGTTCGACGTAACTGGCACAAGTTTGTTCTACGCAACTGGTACAAGTTTTTTGACGCAACTGGCACAAGTTTGTTCTGTGCAACTGGCAATAGTTTTTTTTATACAACTGGCACAAGTTTGTTCGATGCAACTGGCCCAAGTTTGTTTGAAGCAACTGGCAAAAGTTTGTTTGACGCAACTGGCACAAGTTTGATCTATGCAACTGGCACAAGTTTGTTCGACGCAACTGGCACAAGTTTGTTCGACGCAACTGGCACAAGTTTGTTTGACGCAATTGGCAAAAGTTTGTTTGACGCAACTGGCACAAGTTTGTTCGATGCAACTGGCACAAGTTTGTTTAACGCAACTGGCAAAAGTTTGTTTGATGCAACTGGCACAAGTTTGTTCTACGCAACATGCACAAGTTTCTTCTACGCAACTGGCACAAGTCTGTTTGACGCAACTGGCACAAGTTTGTTCGACGCAACTGGCCCAAGTTTGTTTGACGCAACTGGCACAAGTTTGTTCTACGCAACTGGCACAAGTTTGTTTGACGCAACTGGCACAAGTGTCTTTGACGCAACTGGCACAAGTTTCTTTGACGCAACTGGCACAAGTTTGTTTGACGCAACTGGCACAAGGTTCTTCTATGCAACTGGCACAAGTTTGTTCTATGCAAATGGCACAAGTTTGTTAGACGCAACTGGCACAAGTTTGTTTGATGCAACAGGCAAAAGTTTGTTCTACATAACTGGCACAAGTTTGTTGTACACAACTGGCACAAGTTTGTTTGACACAACTGGCACAAGTTTGTTCTACGCAAATGGCAAAAGTTTGTTCTACGCATCTGGTACAAGTTTGTTCTATGCAACTGGCACTAGTTTGTTTGACGCAACTGGCACGAATTTGTTTGACGCAACTGGCACATGTTTGTTCTACCCAACAGGCACAAGTTTGTTCGGCGCAACTGGCACAAGTTTGTTCTACACAACTGGCACAAGTTTGTTTGACACAAGTGGCACAAGTTTGTTCTAAGCACCTGGCACAAGTTTGTTCGACGGAACTGGCGCAAGTTTGTTCGACGCAACTGGCACAAGTTTGTTCGACGCAACTGGCACAAATTTGTACGACGCAACTGGTACAAGTTTGTTTAACGTAACTGGCACAAGTTTGTTCGACCCAACTGGCAAAAGTTTGATTCACACAACTGGCACAATTTTGTTCGACGCAACTGGCACAAGTTTGTTAGACGCAACTGGCACAAGTTTGTTTGACACAATTGGCACAAAGTTGTTCTACGCAACATGTACAAGTTTGTTCTACGCAACTGGCACAAGTTTGTTTAACGCAACTGGGACAAATTTGTTCTATGCAACTGGCACTAGTTTGTTCGATGCAACTGGCACAAGTTTGTTCGACGCAACTGGCACAAGTTTGTTTGACGCAACTGGCACAAGTTTGTTTGACGCAACTGGCACAAGTTTGTTCAACGCAACTGGCACAAGTTTTTTCAAATCAATTGGCACAAGTTTGTTTGACGCAACTGGCACAAGTTTGTTTGACGCAAGTGGCACAAGTTTCTTTGACGCAACTGGCACAAGTTTGCTTGATGCAACTGGCACAAGTTTATTTGACGCAACTGGCACAACTTTTTTTCGACGCAACTGGCACAAGTTTGTTCGCCGTAACTGGCACAAGTTTGTTTGACGCAACTGGCACAAGTTTGTTCGGCGCAACTGGCACAAGTTTGTTTGACGCAACTGGCACAAGTTTCTTCGATGCAACTGGCACAAGTTTGTTCGACGCAACTGGCACAAGTTTGTTTGATGCAATTGGCACAAGTTTGTTCTACTCAACTGGCACAAGTTTGTTCTATGCAACTGGCACTAGTTTGTTTTACGCAACTGGCATAAAGTTGTTTGACGTCACTGGCACAAGTTTGTTCTACCAACTAGCACAAGTTTGTTCGACGCAACTGGCACAAGGTTGTTCTACGCAACTGGCACAAGTTTGTTCTATGCAACTGGCACAGGTTTGTTTCGACCAAACTGGCACAAGTTTGTTCGACGCAACTGGCACAAGTTAGTTGGATGCCACTGGCACAAGTTTGTTCGACGAAATTGGCCCAAGTTTTTTTGACGCAACTGGCACAAGTTTGTTCAACACAACTGGCACAAGTTTGTTCGACTTCAACTGGCACAAGTTTGTTCTACATAACCGGCACAAGTTTGTTCTATGCAACTGGCACAGGTTTGTTCTACGCAACTGGCACAAGTTTGTTGGATGCCACTGGCACAAGGTTGTTCGACGAAACTGGCCCAAGTTTTTTTGACGCAACTGGCACAAGTTTGTTCGACACAACTGGCACAAGTTTGTTCGACGCAACTGGCACAAGTTTGTTCTACATAACCGGCACAAGTTTGTTCTATGGAACTGGTATAGGTTTGTTCTACGCAACTGGCACAAGTTTGTTCTACGCATCTGGCACAATTTTGTTCTATGCAACTGGCACTAGTTTGTTCTACGCAACTGGCACAAGTTTGTTTGACGCAACTGGCACAAGTTTGTTCTACCCAACTGACAAAAGTTTGTTCGACGCAACTGGCACAAGTTTGTTCTACGCAACTGACACAAGTTTGTTTGACACAACTGGCAGAAGTTTGTTCAACGCAACTGGCACAAGTTTGTTTGACGCAACTGTCGCAAGTTTGTTTGACGCAACTGGCACAAGTTTGTTCGACGCAACTGGCAAAAGTTTGTTTGACGCAACTGGCACAAGTTCGTTTGACGCAACTAGCACAAGGTTCTTCTACGCAACTGGCGCAAGTTTCTTTGACGCAACTGGCACAAGTTTGTTCTACGCAACTGGCACAAGTTTGTTTGACGCAACTGGCACAAGTTTGTTTGACGCAACTGGCACAAGTTTGTTAGACGCAACTGGCACAAGTTTGTTCGACGTAACAGGCACAAGTTTTTTCGACTCAATTGGTACAAGTTTGTTTGACGCAACTGGCACAAGTTTGTTTGACGCAAGAGGCACAAGTTTGTTTGACGCAACTGGCACAAGTTTGTTTGACGCAACTGGCACAAGTTTTTTTTTACGCAACTGGCACAATTTTTCTCGAAGCAACTGGCACAAGTTTTTCGCCATATCTGGCACAAGTTTGTTCGACGCAACTGGCACAAGTTTGTTCGACGCAAATGGCACAAGTTTGTTTGACGCAACTGGCACAAGTTTCTTCGACGCAACTGGCACAAGCTTGTTCGACGCAACTGGCACAAGTTTGTTTGACGCAACTGGCACAAGATTGTTCTACGCAACTGGCACAAGTTTGTTCTATGCAACTGGCACTAGTTTGTTCTATGCAACTGGCATAAGTTTGTTTGACGCAACTGGTACAAGTTTGTTCTACGCAACTGGCACAAGTTTGTTCGACGCAACTGGCACAAGTTTGTTCTACGCAACTCTTACTAGTTTGTTGTACACAACTGGCACAAGTTTGTTTGACACAACTGGCACAAGTTTGTTCTACCCAAATGGCAAATGTTTGTTCTACGCATCTGGCACAAGTTTGTTATATGCAACTGGCACAAGTGTGTTCTACGCAACTGGCACAAATTTGTTTGACACAACTGGCACATGTTTGTTCTACCCAACTGGCTCAAGTTTGTTCGACGCAACTGGCACAAGTTTGTTCTACGCAACTGGCACAAGTTTGTTTGACACAACTGGCACAAGTTTGTCCTAAGCAACTGGCACAAGTTTGTTCGACGGAACTGGCGCAAGTTTGTTCGACGCAACTGGCACAAGTTTGTTCGACTCAACTGGCACAAGATTGTTCAATGCAACTAGAACAAGTTTGTTTAACGTAACTGGCACAAGTTTGTTCGACACAACTGGCACAAGTTTGTTTGACACAACTGGCACAAGTTTGTTTGACGCAACTGGCACAAGGTTGTTCTATGCAACTGGCACTAGATTGTTCGATGCAACTGGCACAAATTTGTTCGACGCAACTGGCACAAGTTTGTTCTACACAACTGGCACAAGTTTGTTTGACGCAACTGGCACAAGTTTGTTCTATGAAACTGGCACTAGTGTGTTCGATTCAACTGGCACAAGTTTGTTCGACGCAACTGGCACAAGTTTGTTTGACGCAACTGGCACAAGTTTGTTAGATACAACTGGCACAAGTTTGTTCAATGCAACTGGCACAAGTTTTTTTTAATCTATTGGCACAAGTTTGTTTGACGTAACTGGCACAAGTTTGTTTGACGCAACTGGCACAAGTTTGTTTGACGCAACTGGCAAAAGTTTGTTTGACGCAACTGGCAGAAGTTTATTTGACGCAACTGGCACAAGTTTTCTCGACGCAACTGGCACAAGTTTGTTCGGCGTAACTGGCACAAGTTTGTTCGACGCAACTGGCACAAGTTTCTTTGACGTAACTGGCACAATTTTTCTCGACGCAACTAGCACAAGTTTGTTCGCCGTAACTGGCACAAGTTTGTTCGACGCCACTGGCACAAGTTTGTTCTATACAACTGGCACAAGTTTGTTCTACGTAACTGGCACAAGTTTGTTCTACGCAACTGGCACAAGTTTGTTCTACGCAACTGGCACAAGTTTGTTGTATGCAACTGGCACTAGTTTGTTCTACGCAAGTGGCATAAGTTTTGTTTGACGCAACTGGCACAAGTTTGTTCTACGCAACTGGCACAAGTTTGTTGGACGCAACTGGCACAAGTTTGTTCTACGCAACTGGAACAATTTTGTTGGACGCAACTGGCACAAGTTTGTTCGACGCAACTGGCACAAATTTGTTCGACGCAACTGGCACAAGTTTGTTCGACGCAACTGGCACAAGTTTGTTCGACGCAACTGGCACAAGTTTGTTTGACGCAACTGGCACAAGTTTGTTCTATGCAACTGGCATTAGTTTGTTCGGTGCAACTGGCACAAGTTTGTTCGACGCAACTGGTACAAGTTTGTTTGACGCAACTGGCACAAGTTTGTTAGACGCAACTTGCACAAGTTTGTTCAACGCAACTGGCACAAGTTTTTTCGAATCAATTGGCACAAGTTTGTTTGACGCAACTAGCACAACTTTGTTTGACGCAACTGGCACAAGTTTGTTTGACGCAACTGGCACAAGTTTGTTTGACGCAACTGGCACAAGTTTGTTTGACGCAACTGGCACAAGTTTGTTTGACGCAACTGGCACAAGTTTGTTAGACGCAACCGGCACAAGTTTGTTCGACGTAACAGGCACAAGTTTTTTCGACTCAATTGGTACAAGTTTGTTTGACGCAACTGGCACAAGTTTGTTTGACGCAAGAGGCACAAGTTTGTTTGGCGCAGCTGGCACAAGTTTGTTTGACGCAAATGGCACATGTTTTCTCGAAGCAACTGGCACAAGTTTGTTCGCCATATGTGGCACAAGTTTGTTCGACGCAACTGGCACAAGTTTGTTAGACGCAAATGGCACAAGTTTGTTTGACGCAACTGGCACAAGTTTGTTCGACGCAACTGGCACAAGTTTGTTCGACGCAACTGGCACAAGTTTGTTTGACGCAACTGGCACAAGTTTGTTCTACGCAACTGGCACAAGTTTGTTCTATGCAACTGGCACTAATTTGTTCTATGCAACTGGCATAAGTTTGTTTGACGCAACTGGTACAAGTTTGTTCTACGCAACTGGCACAAGTTTGTTCGACGCAACTGGCACAAGTTTGTTCTACGCAACTCTACTAGTTTGTTGTACGCAACTGGCACAAGTTTGTTTGACACAACTGGCACAAGTTTGTTCTACGCAAATGGCAAATGTTTGTTCTACGCATCTGGCACAAGTTTGTTCTATGCAACTGGCACTAGTGTGTTCTACGCAACTGGCACAAATTTGTTTGACACAACTGGCACATGTTTGTTCTACCCAACTGGCACAAGTTTGTTCGACGCAACTGGCACAAGTTTGTTCGACGTAACTGGCACAAGTTTGTTCTACGCAACTGGTACAAGTTTTTTGACGCAACTGGCACAAGTTTGTTCTGTGCAACTGGCACTAGTTTTTTTGATACAACTGGCACAAGTTTGTTCGACGCAACTGGCCCAAGTTTGTTTGAAGCAACTGGCAAAAGTTTGTTTGACGCAACTGGCACAAGTTTGATCTATGCAACTGGCACAAGTTTGTTCGACGCAACTGGCACAAGTTTGTTCGACGCAACTGGCACAAGTTTGTTTGACGCAATTGGCAAAAGTTTGTTTGACGCAACTGGCACAAGTTTGTTCGATGCAACTGGCACAAGTTTGTTTAACGCAACTGGCAAAAGTTTGTTTGATGCAACTGGCACAAGTTTGTTCTACGCAACATGCACAAGTTTCTTCTACGCAACAAGCACAAGTCTGTTTGACGCAACTGGCACAAGTTTGTTCGACGCAACTGGCCCAAGTTTGTTTGACGCAACTGGCACAAGTTTGTTCTACGCAACTGGCACAAGCTTGTTCGACGCAACTGGCACAAGTTTCTTTGACGCAACTGGCACAAGTTTCTTTGACGCAACTGGCACAAGTTTGTTTGACGCAACTGGCACAAGGTTCTTCTATGCAACTGGCACAAGTTTGTTCTATGCAAATGGCACAAGTTTGTTAGACGCAACTGGCACAAGTTTGTTTGATGCAACAGGCAAAAGTTTGTTCTACATAACTGGCACAAGTTTGTTGTACACAACTGGCACAAGTTTGTTTGACACAACTGGCACAAGTTTGTTCTAAGCAAATGGCAAAAGTTTGTTCTACGCATCTGGTACAAGTTTGTTCTATGCAACTGGCACTAGTTTGTTTGACGCAACTGGCACGAATTTGTTTGACGCAACTGGCACATGTTTGTTCTACCCAACAGGCACAAGTTTGTTCGGCGCAACTGGCACAAGTTTGTTGTACACAACTGGCACAAGTTTGTTTGACACAAGTGGCACAAGTTTGTTCTAAGCACCTGGCACAAGTTTGTTCGACGGAACTGGCGCAAGTTTGTTCGACGCAACTGGCACAAGTTTGTTCGACGCAACTGGCACAAATTTGTACGACGCAACTGGTACAAGTTTGTTTAACGTAACTGGCACAAGTTTGTTCGACCCAACTGGCAAAAGTTTGATTCACACAACTGGCACAATTTTGTTCGACGCAACTGGCACAAGTTTGTTAGACGCAACTGGCACAAGTTTGTTTGACACAATTGGCACAAAGTTGTTCTACGCAACATGTACAAGTTTGTTCTACGCAACTGGCACAAGTTTGTTTAACGCAACTGGGACAAATTTGTTCTATGCAACTGGCACTAGTTTGTTCGATGCAACTGGCACAAGTTTGTTCGACGCAACTGGCACAAGTTTGTTTGACGCAACTGGCACAAGTTTGTTTGACGCAACTGGCACAAGTTTGTTCAACGCAACTGGCACAAGTTTTTTCAAATCAATTGGCACAAGTTTGTTTGACGCAACTGGCACAAGTTTGTTTGACGCAAGTGGCACAAGTTTCTTTGACGCAACTGGCACAAGTTTGCTTGATGCAACTGACACAAGTTTATTTGACGCAACTGGCACAACTTTTTTTCGACGCAACTGGCACAAGTTTGTTCGCCGTAACTGGCACAAGTTTGTTTGACGCAACTGGCACAAGTTTGTTCGGCGCAACTGGCACAAGTTTGTTTGACGCAACTGGCACAAGTTTCTTCGACGCAACTGGCACAAGTTTGTTCGACGCAACTGGCACAAGTTTGTTTGATGCAATTGGCACAAGTTTGTTCTACTCAACTGGCACAAGTTTGTTCTATGCAACTGGCACTAGTTTGTTTTACGCAACTGGCATAAAGTTGTTTGACGTCACTGGCACAAGTTTGTTCTACCAACTAGCACAAGTTTGTTCGACGCAAATGGCACAAGGTTGTTTTACGCAACTGGCACAAGTTTGTTCAATGCAACTGGCACAGGTTTGTTTCGACCAAACTGGCACAAGTTTGTTCGACGCAACTGGCACAAGTTAGTTGGATGCCACTGGCACAAGTTTGTTCGACGAAATTGGCCCAAGTTTTTTTGACGCAACTGGCACAAGTTTGTTCAACACAACTGGCACAAGTTTGTTCGACTTCAACTGGCACAAGTTTGTTCTACATAACCGGCACAAGTTTGTTCTATGCAACTGGCACAGGTTTGTTCTACGCAACTGGCACAAGTTTGTTGGATGCCACTGGCACAAGGTTGTTCGACGAAACTGGCCCAAGTTTTTTTGACGCAACTGGCACAAGTTTGTTCGACACAACTGGCACAAGTTTGTTCGACGCAACTGGCACAAGTTTGTTCTACATAACCGGCACAAGTTTGTTCTATGGAACTGGTATAGGTTTGTTCTACGCAACTGGCACAAGTTTGTTCTACGCATCTGGCACAATTTTGTTCTATGCAACTGGCACTAGTTTGTTCTACGCAACTGGCACAAGTTTGTTTGACGCAACTGGCACAAGTTTGTTCTACCCAACTGACAAAAGTTTGTTCGACGCAACTGGCACAAGTTTGTTCTACGCAACTGACACAAGTTTGTTTGACACAACTCTCAGAAGTTTGTTCAACGCAACTGGCACAAGTTTGTTTGACGCAACTGTCGCAAGTTTGTTTGATGCAACTGGCACAAGTTTGTTCGACGCAACTGGCAAAAGTTTGTTTGACGCAACTGGCACAAGTTCGTTTGACGCAACTGGCACAAGGTTCTTCTACGCAACTGGCGCAAGTTTCTTTGACGCAACTGGCACAAGTTTGTTCTACGCAACTGGCACAAGTTTGTTTGACGCAACTGGCACAAGTTTGTTTGACGCAACTGGCACAAGTTTGTTAGACGCAACTGGCACAAGTTTGTTCGACGTAACAGGCACAAGTTTTTTCGACTCAATTGGTACAAGTTTGTTTGACGCAACTGGCACAAGTTTGTTTGACGCAAGAGGCACAAGTTTGTTTGACGCAACTGGCACAAGTTTGTTTGACGCAACTGGCACAAGTTTTTTTTTACGCAACTGGCACAATTTTTCTCGAAGCAACTGGCACAAGTTTTTCGCCATATCTGGCACAAGTTTGTTCGACGCAACTGGCACAAGTTTGTTCGACGCAAATGGCACAAGTTTGTTTGACGCAACTGGCACAAGTTTCTTCGACGCAACTGGCACAAGCTTGTTCGACGCAACTGGCACAAGTTTGTTTGACGCAACTGGCACAAGATTGTTCTACGCAACTGGCACAAGTTTGTTCTATGCAACTGGCACTAGTTTGTTCTATGCAACTGGCATAAGTTTGTTTGACGCAACTGGTACAAGTTTGTTCTACGCAACTGGCACAAGTTTGTTCGACGCAACTGGCACAAGTTTGTTCTACGCAACTCTTACTAGTTTGTTGTACACAACTGGCACAAGTTTGTTTGACACAACTGGCACAAGTTTGTTCTACCCAAATGGCAAATGTTTGTTCTACGCATCTGGCACAAGTTTGTTATATGCAACTGGCACAAGTGTGTTCTACGCAACTGGCACAAATTTGTTTGACACAACTGGCACATGTTTGTTCTACCCAACTGGCTCAAGTTTGTTCGACGCAACTGGCACAAGTTTGTTCTACGCAACTGGCACAAGTTTGTTTGACACAACTGGCACAAGTTTGTCCTAAGCAACTGGCACAAGTTTGTTCGACGGAACTGGCGCAAGTTTGTTCGACGCAACTGGCACAAGTTTTTTCGACTCAACTGGCACAAGATTGTTCAATGCAACTAGAACAAGTTTGTTTAACGTAACTGGCACAAGTTTGTTCGACACAACTGGCACAAGTTTGTTTGACACAACTGGCACAAGTTTGTTTGACGCAACTGGCACAAGGTTGTTCTATGCAACTGGCACTAGATTGTTCGATGCAACTGGCACAAATTTGTTCGACGCAACTGGCACAAGTTTGTTCTACGCAACTGGCACAAGTTTGTTTGACGCAACTGGCACAAGTTTGTTCTATGAAACTGGCACTAGTGTGTTCGATTCAACTGGCACAAGTTTGTTCGACGCAACTGGCACAAGTTTGTTTGACGCAACTGGCACAAGTTTGTTAGATGCAACTGGCACAAGTTTGTTCAATGCAACTGGCACAAGTTTTTTTTAATCTATTGGCACAAGTTTGTTTGACGTAACTGGCACAAATTTGTTTGACGCAACTGGCACAAGTTTGTTTGACGCAACTGGCAAAAGTTTGTTTGACGCAACTGGCAGAAGTTTATTTGACGCAACTGGCACAAGTTTTCTCGACGCAACTGGCACAAGTTTGTTCGGCGTAACTGGCACAAGTTTGTTCGACGCAACTGGCACAAGTTTCTTTGACGTAACTGGCACAATTTTTCTCGACGCAACTAGCACAAGTTTGTTCGCCGTAACTGGCACAAGTTTGTTCGACGCCACTGGCACAAGTTTGTTCTATACAACTGCCACAAGTTTGTTCTACGTAACTGGCACAAGTTTGTTCTACGCAACTGGCACAAGTTTGTTCTACGCAACTGGCACAAGTTTGTTGTATGCAACTGGCACTAGTTTGTTCTACGCAAGTGGCATAAGTTTTGTTTGACGCAACTGGCACAAGTTTGTTCTACGCAACTGGCACAAGTTTGTTGGACGCAACTGGCACAAGTTTGTTCTACGCAACTGGAACAATTTTGTTGGACGCAACTGGCACAAGTTTGTTCGACGCAACTGGCACAAATTTGTTCGACGCAACTGGCACAAGTTTGTTCGACGCAACTGGCACAAGTTTGTTCGACGCAACTGGCACAAGTTTGTTCGACGCAACTGGCACAAGTTTGTTCGACGCAACTGGCACAAGTTTGTTCAACACATCTGGCACAAGTTTGTTTTCGCAACTTGTACAAGTTTGTTTGACGCAACTGGCACAAGTTTGTTTGACGCAACTGTCACAAGTTTCTTTGGCGCAACTGGCACAAGTTTGTTTGACGCAACTGGCACACGTTTGTTTGACGCAACTGGCAGAAGTTTGTTCGACGCAACTGGCACAAGTTTGTTTGATGCAACTGGCACAAGTTTGTTTGACGCAACTGGCACAAGGTTGTTCTACGCAACTGGCACAAGTTTGTTCTATGCAACTGGCACAAGCTTGTTCGACGCAACTGGCACAAGTTTGTTTGATGCAACTGGCACAAGATTGTTCTACGCAACTGGCACAAGTTTGTTCTATGCAACTGGCACTAGTTTGTTCTATGCAACTGGCATAAGTTTGTTTGACGCAACTGGTACAAGTTTGTTCTACGCAACTGGCACAAGTTTGTTCGACGCAACTGGCACAAGTTTGTTCTACGCAACTCTTACTAGTTTGTTGTACACAACTGGCACAAGTTTGTTTGACACAACTGGCACAAGTTTGTTCTACCCAAATGGCAAATGTTTGTTCTACGCATCTGGCACAAGTTTGTTATATGCAACTGGCACAAGTGTGTTCTACGCAACTGGCACAAATTTGTTTGACACAACTGGCACATGTTTGTTCTACCCAACTGGCTCAAGTTTGTTCGACGCAACTGGCACAAGTTTGTTCTACGCAACTGGCACAAGTTTGTTTGACACAACTGGCACAAGTTTGTCCTAAGCAACTGGCACAAGTTTGTTCGACGGAACTGGCGCAAGTTTGTTCGACGCAACTGGCACAAGTTTGTTCGACTCAACTGGCACAAGATTGTTCAATGCAACTAGAACAAGTTTGTTTAACGTAACTGGCACAAGTTTGTTCGACACAACTGGCACAAGTTTGTTTGACACAACTGGCACAAGTTTGTTTGACGCAACTGGCACAAGGTTGTTCTATGCAACTGGCACTAGATTGTTCGATGCAACTGGCACAAATTTGTTCGACGCAACTGGCACAAGTTTGTTCTACGCAACTGGCACAAGTTTGTTTGACGCAACTGGCACAAGTTTGTTCTATGAAACTGGCACTAGTGTGTTCGATTCAACTGGCACAAGTTTGTTCGACGCAACTGGCACAAGTTTGTTTGACGCAACTGGCACAAGTTTGTTAGATACAACTGGCACAAGTTTGTTCAATGCAACTAGCACAAGTTTTTTTTAATCTATTGGCACAAGTTTGTTTGACGTAACTGGCACAAGTTTGTTTGACGCAACTGGCACAAGTTTGTTTGACGCAACTGGCAAAAGTTTGTTTGACGCAACTGGCAGAAGTTTATTTGACGCAACTGGCACAAGTTTTCTCGACGCAACTGGCACAAGTTTGTTCGGCGTAACTGGCACAAGTTTGTTCGACGCAACTGGCACAAGTTTCTTTGACGTAACTGGCACAATTTTTCTCGACGCAACTAGCACAAGTTTGTTCGCCGTAACTGGCACAAGTTTGTTCGACGCCACTGGCACAAGTTTGTTCTATACAACTGGCACAAGTTTGTTCTACGTAACTGGCACAAGTTTGTTCTACGCAACTGGCACAAGTTTGTTCTACGCAACTGGCACAAGTTTGTTGTATGCAACTGGCACTAGTTTGTTCTACGCAAGTGGCATAAGTTTTGTTTGACGCAACTGGCACAAGTTTGTTCTACGCAACTGGCACAAGTTTATTGGACGCAACTGGCACAAGTTTGTTCTACGCAACTGGAACAATTTTGTTGGACGCAACTGGCACAAGTTTGTTCGACGCAACTGGCACAAATTTGTTCGACGCAACTGGCACAAGTTTGTTCGACGCAACTGGCACAAGTTTGTTCGACGCAACTGGCACAAGTTTGTTTGACGCAACTGGCACAAGTTTGTTCTATGCAACTGGCATTAGTTTGTTCGGTGCAACTGGCACAAGTTTGTTCGACGCAACTGGTACAAGTTTGTTTGACGCAACTGGCACAAGTTTGTTAGACGCAACTTGCACAAGTTTGTTCAACGCAACTGGCACAAGTTTTTTCGAATCAATTGGCACAAGTTTGTTTGACGCAACTAGCACAACTTTGTTTGACGCAACTGGCACAAGTTTGTTTGACGCAACTGGCACAAGTTTGTTTGACGCAACTGGCACAAGTTTGTTTGACGCAACTGGCACAAGTTTGTTAGACGCAACCGGCACAAGTTTGTTCGACGTAACAGGCACAAGTTTTTTCGACTCAATTGGTACAAGTTTGTTTGACGCAACTGGCACAAGTTTGTTTGACGCAAGAGGCACAAGTTTGTTTGGCGCAGCTGGCACAAGTTTGTTTGACGCAAATGGCACATGTTTTCTCGAAGCAACTGGCACAAGTTTGTTCGCCATATGTGGCACAAGTTTGTTCGACGCAACTGGCACAAGTTTGTTAGACGCAAATGGCACAAGTTTGTTTGACGCAACTGGCACAAGTTTGTTCGACGCAACTGGCACAAGTTTGTTCGACGCAACTGGCACAAGTTTGTTTGACGCAACTGGCACAAGTTTGTTCTACGCAACTGGCACAAGTTTGTTCAATGCAACTGGCACTAATTTGTTCTATGCAACTGGCATAAGTTTGTTTGACGCAACTGGTACAAGTTTGTTCTACGCAACTGGCACAAGTTTGTTCGACGCAACTGGCACAAGTTTGTTCTACGCAACTCTACTAGTTTGTTGTACGCAACTGGCACAAGTTTGTTTGACACAACTGGCACAAGTTTGTTCTACGCAAATGGCAAATGTTTGTTCTACGCATCTGGCACAAGTTTGTTCTATGCAACTGGCACTAGTGTGTTCTACGCAACTGGCACAAATTTGTTTGACACAACTGGCACATGTTTGTTCTACCCAACTGGCACAAGTTTGTTCGACGCAACTGGCACAAGTTTGTTCGATGTAACTGGCACAAGTTTGTTCTACGCAACTGGTACAAGTTTTTTGACGCAACTGGCACAAGTTTGTTCTGTGCAACTGGCACTAGTTTTTTTTATACAACTGGCACAAGTTTGTTCGACGCAACTGGCCCAAGTTTGTTTGAAGCAACTGGCAAAAGTTTGTTTGACGCAACTGGCACAAGTTTGATCTATGCAACTGGCACAAGTTTGTTCAACGCAACTGGCACAAGTTTGTTCGACGCAACTGGCACAAGTTTGTTTGACGCAATTGGCAAAAGTTTGTTTGACGCAACTGGCACAAGTTTGTTCGATGCAACTGGCACAAGTTTGTTTAACGCAACTGGCAAAAGTTTGTTTGATGCAACTGGCACAAGTTTGTTCTACGCAACATGCACAAGTTTCTTCTACGCAACTGGCACAAGTCTGTTTGACGCAACTGGCACAAGTTTGTTCGACGCAACTGGCCCAAGTTTGTTTGACGCAACTGGCACAAGTTTGTTCTACGCAAGTGGCACAAGTTTGTTCGACGCAACTGGCACAAGTTTCTTTGACGCAACTGGCACAAGTTTCTTTGACGCAACTGGCACAAGTTTGTTTGACGCAACTGGCACAAGGTTCTTCTATGCAACTGGCACAAGTTTGTTCTATGCAAATGGCACAAGTTTGTTAGACGCAACTGGCACAAGTTTGTTTGATGCAACAGGCAAAAGTTTGTTCTACATAACTGGCACAAGTTTGTTGTACACAACTGGCACAAGTTTTTTTGACACAACTGGCACAAGTTTCTTCTACGCAAATGGCAAAAGTTTGTTCTACGCATCTGGTACAAGTTTGTTCTATGCAACTGGCACTAGTTTGTTTGACGCAACTGGCACGAATTTGTTTGACGCAACTGGCACATGTTTGTTCTACCCAACAGGCACAAGTTTGTTCGGCGCAACTGGCACAAGTTTGTTGTACACAACTGGCACAAGTTTGTTTGACACAAGTGGCACAAGTTTGTTCTAAGCACCTGGCACAAGTTTGTTCGACGGAACTGGCGCAAGTTTGTTCGACGCAACTGGCACAAGTTTGTTCGACGCAACTGGCACAAATTTGTACGACGCAACTGGTACAAGTTTGTTTAACGTAACTGGCACAAGTTTGTTCGACCCAACTGGCAAAAGTTTGATTCACACAACTGGCACAATTTTGTTCGACGCAACTGGCACAAGTTTGTTAGACGCAACTGGCACAAGTTTGTTTGACACAATTGGCACAAAGTTGTTCTACGCAACATGTACAAGTTTGTTCTACGCAACTGGCACAAGTTTGTTTAACGCAACTGGGACAAATTTGTTCTATGCAACTGGCACTAGTTTGTTCGATGCAACTGGCACAAGTTTGTTCGACGCAACTGGCACAAGTTTGTTTGACGCAACTGGCACAAGTTTGTTTGACGCAACTGGCACAAGTTTGTTCAACGCAACTGGCACAAGTTTTTTCAAATCAATTGGCACAAGTTTGTTTGACGCAACTGGCACAAGTTTGTTTGACGCAAGTGGCACAAGTTTCTTTGACGCAACTGGCACAAGTTTGCTTGATGCAACTGGCACAAGTTTATTTGACGCAACGGGCACAACTTTTTTTCGACGCAACTGGCACAAGTTTGTTCGCCGTAACTGGCACAAGTTTGTTTGACGCAACTGGCACAAGTTTGTTCGGCGCAACTGGCACAAGTTTGTTTGACGCAACTGGCACAAGTTTCTTCGACGCAACTGGCACAAGTTTGTTCGACGCAACTGGCACAAGTTTGTTTGATGCAATTGGCACAAGTTTGTTCTACTCAACTGGCACAAGTTTGTTCTATGCAACTGGCACTAGTTTGTTTTACGCAACTGGCATAAAGTTGTTTGACGTCACTGGCACAAGTTTGTTCTACCAACTAGCACAAGTTTGTTCGATGCAACTGGCACAAGGTTGTTTTACGCAACTGGCACAAGTTTGTTCAATGCAACTGGCACAGGTTTGTTTCGACCAAACTGGCACAAGTTTGTTCGACGCAACTGGCACAAGTTAGTTGGATGCCACTGGCACAAGTTTGTTCGACGAAATTGGCCCAAGTTTTTTTGACGCAACTGGCACAAGTTTGTTCAACACAACTGGCACAAGTTTGTTCGACTTCAACTGGCACAAGTTTGTTCTACATAACCGGCACAAGTTTGTTCTATGCAACTGGCACAGGTTTGTTCTACGCAACTGGCACAAGTTTGTTGGATGCCACTGGCACAAGGTTGTTCGACGAAACTGGCCCAAGTTTTTTTGACGCAACTGGCACAAGTTTGTTCGACACAACTGGCACAAGTTTGTTCGACGCAACTGGCACAAGTTTGTTCTACATAACCGGCACAAGTTTGTTCTATGGAACTGGTATAGGTTTGTTCTACGCAACTGGCACAAGTTTGTTCTACGCATCTGGCACAATTTTGTTCTATGCAACTGGCACTAGTTTGTTCTACGCAACTGGCACAAGTTTGTTTGACGCAACTGGCACAAGTTTGTTCTACCCAACTGACAAAAGTTTGTTCGACGCAACTGGCACAAGTTTGTTCTACGCAACTGACACAAGTTTGTTTGACACAACTGGCAGAAGTTTGTTCAACGCAACTGGCACAAGTTTGTTTGACGCAACTGTCGCAAGTTTGTTTGACGCAACTGGCACAAGTTTGTTCGACGCAACTGGCAAAAGTTTGTTTGACGCAACTGGCACAAGTTCGTTTGACGCAACTGGCACAAGGTTCTTCTACGCAACTGGCGCAAGTTTCTTTGACGCAACTGGCACAAGTTTGTTCTACGCAACTGGCACAAGTTTGTTTGACGCAACTGGCACAAGTTTGTTTGACGCAACTGGCACAAGTTTGTTAGACGCAACTGGCACAAGTTTGTTCGACGTAACAGGCACAAGTTTTTTCGACTCAATTGGTACAAGTTTGTTTGACGCAACTGGCACAAGTTTGTTTGACGCAAGAGGCACAAGTTTGTTTGACGCAACTGGCACAAGTTTGTTTGACGCAACTGGCACAAGTTTTTTTTTACGCAACTGGCACAATTTTTCTCGAAGCAACTGGCACAAGTTTTTCGCCATATCTGGCACAAGTTTGTTCGACGCAACTGGCACAAGTTTGTTCGACGCAAATGGCACAAGTTTGTTTGACGCAACTGGCACAAGTTTCTTCGACGCAACTGGCACAAGCTTGTTCGACGCAACTGGCACAAGTTTGTTTGACGCAACTGGCACAAGATTGTTCTACGCAACTGGCACAAGTTTGTTCTATGCAACTGGCACTAGTTTGTTCTATGCAACTGGCATAAGTTTGTTTGACGCAACTGGTACAAGTTTGTTCTACGCAACTGGCACAAGTTTGTTCGACGCAACTGGCACAAGTTTGTTCTACGCAACTCTTACTAGTTTGTTGTACACAACTGGCACAAGTTTGTTTGACACAACTGGCACAAGTTTGTTCTACCCAAATGGCAAATGTTTGTTCTACGCATCTGGCACAAGTTTGTTATATGCAACTGGCACAAGTGTGTTCTACGCAACTGGCACAAATTTGTTTGACACAACTGGCACATGTTTGTTCTACCCAACTGGCTCAAGTTTGTTCTACGCAACTGGCACAAGTTTGTTCTACGCAACTGGCACAAGTTTGTTTGACACAACTGGCACAAGTTTGTCCTAAGCAACTGGCACAAGTTTGTTCGACGGAACTGGCGCAAGTTTGTTCGACGCAACTGGCACAAGTTTTTTCGACTCAACTGGCACAAGATTGTTCAATGCAACTAGAACAAGTTTGTTTAACGTAACTGGCACAAGTTTGTTCGACACAACTGGCACAAGTTTGTTTGACACAACTGGCACAAGTTTGTTTGACGCAACTGGCACAAGGTTGTTCTATGCAACTGGCACTAGATTGTTCGATGCAACTGGCACAAATTTGTTCGACGCAACTGGCACAAGTTTGTTCTACGCAACTGGCACAAGTTTGTTTGACGCAACTGGCACAAGTTTGTTCTATGAAACTGGCACTAGTGTGTTCGATTCAACTGGCACAAGTTTGTTCGACGCAACTGGCACAAGTTTGTTTGACGCAACTGGCACAAGTTTGTTAGATGCAACTGGCACAAGTTTGTTCAATGCAACTGGCACAAGTTTTTTTTAATCTATTGGCACAAGTTTGTTTGACGTAACTGGCACAAATTTGTTTGACGCAACTGGCACAAGTTTGTTTGACGCAACTGGCAAAAGTTTGTTTGACGCAACTGGCAGAAGTTTATTTGACGCAACTGGCACAAGTTTTCTCGACGCAACTGGCACAAGTTTGTTCGGCGTAACTGGCACAAGTTTGTTCGACGCAACTGGCACAAGTTTCTTTGACGTAACTGGCACAATTTTTCTCGACGCAACTAGCACAAGTTTGTTCGCCGTAACTGGCACAAGTTTGTTCGACGCCACTGGCACAAGTTTGTTCTATACAACTGGCACAAGTTTGTTCTACGTAACTGGCACAAGTTTGTTCTACGCAACTGGCACAAGTTTGTTCTACGCAACTGGCACAAGTTTGTTGTATGCAACTGGCACTAGTTTGTTCTACGCAAGTGGCATAAGTTTTGTTTGACGCAACTGGCACAAGTTTGTTCTACGCAACTGGCACAAGTTTGTTGGACGCAACTGGCACAAGTTTGTTCTACGCAACTGGAACAATTTTGTTGGACGCAACTGGCACAAGTTTGTTCGACGCAACTGGCACAAATTTGTTCGACGCAACTGGCACAAGTTTGTTCGACGCAACTGGCACAAGTTTGTTCGACGCAACTGGCACAAGTTTGTTCGACGCAACTGGCACAAGTTTGTTCGACGCAACTGGCACAAGTTTGTTCAACACATCTGGCACAAGTTTGTTTTCGCAACTTGTACAAGTTTGTTTGACGCAACTGGCACAAGTTTGTTTGACGCAACTGTCACAAGTTTCTTTGGCGCAACTGGCACAAGTTTGTTTGACGCAACTGGCACACGTTTGTTTGACGCAGCTGGCAGAAGTTTGTTCGACGCAACTGGCACAAGTTTGTTTGATGCAACTGGCACAAGTTTGTTTGACGCAACTGGCACAAGGTTGTTCTACGCAACTGGCACAAGTTTGTTCTATGCAACTGGCACAAGATTGTTTGACGCAACTGGCACAAGTTTGTTTGACGCAACTGGCACAAGTTTGCTCTACGCAACTGGTACAAGTTTGTTCTACGCAACTCTTACTAGTTTGTTGTACACAACTGGCACAAGTTTGTTTGACACAACTGGCACACGTTTGTTCTATGCAACTGGCACTAGTTTGTTCTAGGCAACTGGCACAAATTTGTTTGACGCAACTGGCACATGTTTGTTCTACCCAACTGGCACAAGTTTGTTCGACGCAACTGGCACATGTTTGTACTACGCAACTGGCACAAGTTTCTTTGACACAACTGGCACAAGTTTTTTCTAAGCAACTGGCACAAGTTTGTTCGACGGAACTGGCTCAAGTTTGTTCGACGCAACTGGCACAAGTTTGTTCGACGCAACTGGCACAAGTTTGTTCGATGTAACTGGTATAAGTTTGTTTAAGGTAACTGGCACAAGTTTGTTCGACCCAACTGGCACAAGTTTGTTTGACACAACTGGCACAAGTTTGTTCGACGCAACTGGCACAAGTTTGTTCTATGCAACTGGCACAAGTTTGTTTGACGCAACTGGCACAAGTTTGTTCTATGGAACTGGCACTAGTTTGTTTGATGCAACTGGCACAAGTTTGTTAGACGCCACTGGCACAAGTTTTTTCGACTCAATTGGCACAAGTTTGTTTGACACAACTGGCACAAGTTTGTTTGACGCCACTGGCACAAGTTTGTTTGACGTAACTGGCACAAGTTTAATTGACGCAACTGGCACAAGTTTATTTGACGCAACTGGCGCAAGTTTTCTCGATGCAACTGGCACAAGTTTGTTCGCTGTAACTGGCACAAGTTTGTTCGACGCAACTGGCACAAGTTTGTTCGACGCAACTGGCACAAGTTTGTTTGATGCAACTGGCACAAGTTTCTTTGACGAAACTGGCACAAGTTTGTTCGACGCAACTGGCACAAGTTTGTTTGACACAACTGGCACAAGTTTGTTTGACGCAACTGGCACAAGTTTGTTTGACGTAACTGGCACAAGTTTGTTTGAAGCAATTGGCACAAGTTTGTTTGACGCAACTGGCACAAGGTTATTCTACGCAACTGGCACAAGTTTGTTTGATGCAACTGGCACATGTTTGTTTCACCCAACAGGCACAAGTTTGTTCGACGCAACTGGCACAAGTTTGTTCTACACAACTGGCACAAGTTTTTTTGACACAAGTGGCACAAGTTTGTTCTAAGTACTTGGCACAAGTTTGTTGGACGGAACTGGCGCAAGTTTGTTCGACGCAACTGGCACAAGTTTGTTCGACGCAACTGGCACAAATTTGTACGACGCAACTGGTACAAGTTTGTTTAACGTAACTGGCACAAGTTTGTTCGACCCAACTGGCAAAAGTTTGTTTCACACAACTGGCACAATTTTGTTCGACGCAACTGGCACAAGTTTGTTTGACGCAACTGGCACAAGTTTGTTTGACGCAACTGGCACAAGGTTGTTCTACGCAACATGTACAAGTTTGTTCTATGCAACTGGCACAAGTTTGTTTGACGCAAGTGGCAAAAATTTGTTCTATGCAACTGGCACTAGTTTGTTCGATGCAACTGCCACAAACTTGTACCAGTTGCGTCAAACAAACTTATGCCAGTTGCATAGAACAAATTAGTGCCAGTTGCATAGAACAAACTTGTGCCAGTTGCGTAGAACAAACTTGTGCCAGTTGCGTCAAACAAACTTGTGCCAGTTGCGTCGAACAAACTTGTGCCAGTTGCGTCGAACAAACTTGTGCCAGTTGCGTCAAACAAACTTGTGCCATTTGCGTCTAACAAACTTGTGCCAGTTGCGTCGAACAAACTTGTGCCACATATGGCGAACAAACTTGTGCCAGTTGCTTCGAGAAAACATGTGCCATTTGCGTCAAACAAACTTGTGCCAGCTGCGCCAAACAAACTTGTGCCTCTTGCGTCAAACAAACTTGTGCCAGTTGCGTCAAACAAACTTGTACCAATTGAGTCGAAAAAACTTGTGCCAGTTGCGTCGAACAAACTTGTGCCAGTTGCGTCAAACAAACTTTTGCCAATTGCGTCAAACAAACTTGTGCCAGTTGCGTCGAACAAACTTGTGCCAGTTGCGTCGAACAAACTTGTGCCAGTTGCATAGATCAAACTTGTACCAGTTGCGTCAAACAAACTTTTGCCAGTTGCTTCAAACAAACTTGGGCCAGTTGCGTCGAACAAACTTGTGCCAGTTGTATCAAACAAACTAGTGCCAGTTGCACAGAAGAAACTTGTGCCAGTTGCGTCAAACAAACTTGTACCAGTTGCGTAGAACAAACTTGTGCCAGTTACGTCGAACAAACTTGTGCCAGTTGTGTCGAACAAACTTGTGCCAGTTGGGTAGAACAAACATGTGCCAGTTGTATCAAACAAATTTGTGCCAGTTGCGTAGAACACACTAGTGCCAGTTGCATAGAAGAAACTTGTGCCAGATGCGTAGAACAAACATTTGCCATTTGCGTAGAACAAACTTGTGCCAGTTGTGTCAAACAAACTTGTGCCAGTTGCGTACAACAAACTAGTAGAGTTGCGTAGAACAAACTTGTGCCAGTTGCGTCGAACAAACTTGTGCCAGTTGCGTAGAACAAACTTGTACCAGTTGCGTCAAACAAACTTATGCCAGTTGCATAGAACAAATTAGTGCCAGTTGCATAGAACAAACTTGTGCCAGTTGCGTAGAACAAACTTGTGCCAGTTGCGTCAAAGAAACTTGTGCCAGTTGCGTCGAACAAACTTGTGCCAGTTGCGTCGAACAAACTTGTGCCAGTTGCGTCAAACAAACTTGTGCCATTTGCGTCTAACAAACTTGTGCCAGTTGCGTCGAACAAACTTGTGCCACATATGGCGAACAAACTTGTGCCAGTTGCTTCGAGAAAACATGTGCCATTTGCGTCAAACAAACTTGTGCCAGCTGCGCCAAACAAACTTGTGCCTCTTGCGTCAAACAAACTTGTGCCAGTTGCGTCAAACAAACTTGTACCAATTGAGTCGAAAAAACTTGTGCCTGTTACGTCGAACAAACTTGTGCCGGTTGCGTCTAACAAACTTGTGCCAGTTGCGTCAAACAAACTTGTGCCAGTTGCGTCAAACAAACTTGTGCCAGTTGCGTCAAACAAAGTTTTGCTAGTTGCGTCAAACAAACTTGTGCCAATTGATTCGAAAAAACTTGTGCCAGTTGTGTTGAACAAACTTGTGCAAGTTGCGTCTAACAAACTTGTGCCAGTTGCGTCAAACAAACTTGTACCAGTTGCGTCGAACAAACTTGTGCCAGTTGCAACGAACAAACTAATGCCAGTTGCATAGAACATACTTGTGCCAGTTGCGTCAAACAAACTTGTGCCAGTTGCGTAGAACAAACTTGTACATGTTGCGTAGAACAACCTTGTGCCAGTTGCGTTAAACAAACTTGTGCCAGTTGCGTCAAACAAACTTGTACCAGCTGCGTCGAACAAACTTGTGCCAGTTGTGTCAAACAAACTTGTGCCAGTTGGGTCGAACAAACTTGTGCCAGTTGCGTAGAACAAACTTGTGCCAGTTGCATAGAACAAACTATTGCCACTTGCGTTGAACAAACTTGTGCCAGTTGCGTTGAACAAACTTGTGCCAGTTGCGTCTAACAAACTTGTGCCAGTTGTGTCAAACAAACTTTTGCCAGTTGCGTCGAACAAACTTGTGCCCGTTGCATCGAACAAACTAGTGCCAGTTGCGTCAAACAAACTTGTGCCAGTTGCGTACAACAAACTTGTACATGTTGCGTAGAACAACCTTGAGCCAGTTGTGTCAAACAAACTTGTGCCAGTTGTGTCAAACAAACTTGTGCCAGTTGGGTCGAACAAACTTGTGCCAGTTACGTTAAACAAACTTGTTCTAGTTGCGTCGAACAAACTTGTGCCCGTTGCATAGAACAAACTTGTGCCAGTTGCGTCAAACAAACTTGTGCCAGTTGTGTAGAACAAACTTGTACATGTTGCGCAGAACAACCTTGAGCCAGTTGCGTCAAACAAACTTGTGCCAGTTGTGTCAAACAAACTTGTGCCAGTTGGGTCGAACAAACTTGTGCCAGTTACGTTAAACAAACTTGTTCTAGTTGCATCGAACAAACTTGTGCCAGTTCCGTCGAACAAACTTGTGACAGTTGCGTCGAACAAACTTGCGCCAGTTCCGTCGAACAAACTTGTGCCAGTTGCTTCGAACAAACTTGTGCCAGTTGTGTCAAACAAACTTGTGCCAGTTGCGTAGAACAAACTTGTGCCAGTTGCGTCGAACAAACTTGTGCCAGTTGGGTAGAACAAACATGTGCCAGTTGTGTCAAACAAATTTGTGCCAGTTGCGTAGAATACACTAGTGCCAGTTGCATAGAACAAACTTGTGCCAGATGCGTAGAACAAACATTTGCCATTTGCGTAGAACAAACTTGTGCCAGTTTTGTCAAACAAACTTGTGCCAGTTGTGGACAACAAACTAGTAAGAGTTGCGTAGAACAAACTTGTGCCAGTTGCGTCGAACAAACTTGTGCCAGTTGCTTAGAACAAACTTGTACCAGTTGCATCAAACAAACTTATGCCAGTTGCATAGAACAAACTAGTGCCAGTTGCATAGAACAAACTTGTGCCAGTTGCGTAGAACAAACTTGTGCCAGTTGCGTCAAACAAACTTGTGCCAGTTGCGTCGAACAAACTTTTGCCAGTTGCGTTGAAGAAACTTGTCTTAGTTGCGTCAAACAAACTTGTGCCATTTGTGTCGAACAAACTTGTGCCAGTTGCGTCGAACAAACTTGTGCCAGATATGGCTAACAAACTTGTGCCAGTTGCTTCGAGAAAAATTGTGCCAGTTGCCTAAAAAAAAAAATTGTGCCAGTTGCGTCAAACAAACTTGTGCCAGTTGCGTCAAACAAACTTGTGCCTCTTGCGTCAAACAAACTTGTGCCAGTTGCGTGAAACAAACTTGTGCCAGTTTCGTTAAACAAACCTGTGCCAGTTGCGCCGAACAAACATGTGCCAGTTGCGTCAAACAAACTTGTGCCAGTTGCGTCAAACAAACTTGTGCCAGTTGCGTCAAACAAACTTGTGCCAGTTGCGTCAAACAAACTTGTGCCAGTTGCGTAGAACAAACTTGTGCCAGTTGCGTCAAAGAAACTTGTGGCAGTTGCGTAGAAGAACCTTGTGCCAGTTGCATCAAACGAACTTGTGCCATTTGCGTCGAACAAACTTGTGCCAGTTGCGTCGAACAAACTTGTGCCAGTTGCGTCGAACAAAATTGCGACAGTTGCGTCAAACAAACTTGTGCCAACTGCGTTGAACAAACTTCTGCCAGTTGTGTCAAACAACCTTCTGTCAGTTGCGTAGAACAAACTTGTCCCAGTTGCGTCGAACAAACTTGTGTCAGTTGGGTAGAACAAACTTGTGCCAGTTGCGTCAAACAAACTTGTGCCAGTTGCGTAGAACAAACTAGTGCCAGTTGCATAGAACAAAATTGTGCCAGATGCGTAGAACAAACTTGTGCCAGTTGCATAGAACAAACTTGTGCCAGTTATGTAGAACAAACTTGTGCCAGTTGCGTTGAACAAACTTGTGCCAGTTGCGTCGAACAAACTTGTGCCAGTTGCGTCGAAACAAACTTGTGCCAGTTGCGTAGAACAAACTTGTGCCAGTTGCGTCGAACAACCTTGTGCCAGTTGCATCGAACAAACTTGTGCTAGTTGGTAGAACAAACTTGTGCCAGTTGCGTCAAACAAACTTATGCCAGTTGCGTAAAACAAACTAGTGCCAGTTGCATAGAACAAACTTGTGCCAGTTGAGTAGAACAAACTTGTGCCAATTGCATCAAACAAACTTGTGCCAGTTGCGTCGAACAAACTTGTGCCAGTTGCGTCGAAGAAACTTGTGCCAGTTGCGTCAAACAAACTTGTGCCAGTTGCGCCGAACAAACTTGTGCTAGTTGCGTCGAACAAACTTGTGCCAGTTACGGCAAACAAACTTGTGCCAGTTGCGTCGAAAAAAGTTCTTCCAGTTGCGTCAAATAAACTTGTGCCAGTTGCGTCAAACAAACTTGTGCCAGTTGCGTCAAACAAACTTGTGCCAGTTGCGTCAAACAAACTTGTGCGAGTTGCGTCAAACAAACTTGTGCCAATTGATTCGAAAAAACTTGTGCCAGTTGCGTTGAACAAACTTGTGCCAGTTGCGTCTAACAAACTTGTGCCAGTTGCGTCGAACAAACTTGTGGCAGTTGCATCGAACAAACTAGTGCCAGTTGCATAGAACAAATTTGTGCCACTTGCGTCAAACAAACTTGTGCCAGTTGCATAGAACAAACTTGTACATGTTGCGTAGAACAACCTTGTGCCAGTTGCGTCAAACAAACTTGTGCCAGTTGCGTCAAACAAACTTGTGCCAGTTGCGTCGAACAAAATTGTGCCAGTTGTGTGAAACTAACTTTTGCCAGTTGGGTCGAACAAACTTGTGCCAGTTACGTTAAACAAACTTGTACCAGTTGCGTCGTACAAATTTGTGCCAGTTGCGTCGAACAAACTTGTGCCAGTTGCGTCGAACAAACTTGCGCCAGTTCCGTCCAACAAACTTGTGCCAAGTGCTTAGAACAAACTTGTGCCACTTGTGTCAAAAAAACTTGTGCCAGTTGTGTAGAACAGACTTGTGCCAGTTGCGTCGAACAAACTTGTGCCTGTTGGGTGAAACAAACATGTGCCAGTTGCATCAAACAAACTTGTGCCAGTTGCGTAGAATAACCTTGTGCCAGTTGCGTCAAACAAACTTGTGCCAATTGCTTCAAACAAACTTGTGCCAGTTACGTCAAACAAACTTGTGCCAGTTGCGTCAAACAAACTTGTGCCAGTTGTGTCAAACAAACTTGTGCCAGTTGCGTCGAACAAACTTGTGCCAGTTTCGTCAAAGAAACTTGTGCCAGTTGCATCAAACAAACTTGTGCCAGTTGCGTCGAACAAACTTGTGCCAGTTGCGTCGAACAAACTTGTGCCAGTTACAGCGAACAAACTTGTGCCAGTTGCATCGAGAAAACTTGCGCCAGTTGCGTCAAATAAACTTGTGCCAGTTGCGTCAATTAAACTTGTGCCAGTTACGTCAAACAAACTTGTGCCAGTGGCGTCAAACAAACTTGTGCCAGTTGTTTCAAACAAACTTGTGCCAATTGAGTCGAAAAAACTTGTGCCAGTGGCGTCTAACAAACTTGTGCCAGTTGCATCAAACAAACTAGTGCCAGTTCCATAGAACAAACTTGTGCCAGTTGCGTCAAACAAACTTGTGCCAGTTGCATAGAACAAACTTGTGCCAGTTGCGTCGAACAAACTTGTGCCAGTTGTGTCAAACAAACTTGTGCCAGTTGGGTCGAACAAACTTGTGGCAGTTACCTTAAACAAACTTATACCAGTTACATCGAACAAACTTGTGCCAGTTGCGTCGAACAAACTTGTGCCAGTTGCGTCGAACAAACTTGAGCCAGTTCCGTCGAACAAACTTGTGCCAGTTGCTTAGAACAAACTTGTGCCAGTTGTGTCAAAGAAACTTGTGCCAGTTGCGTAGAACAAACATGTGCCAGTTGCGTCGAACAAACTTGTGCCAGTTGGGTAGAACAAACATGTGCCAGTTGCGTCAAACAAATTTGTGCCAGTTGCCTAGAACAAACTAGTGCCAGTTGCATAGAACAAACGTGTGCCAGTTGTGTCAAACAATCTTGTGCCAGTTGTGTACAACAAACTAGTAAGAGTTGCGTAGAACAAACTTGTACCAGTTGCGTAGAGCAAACTTGTGCCAGTTGCGTCAAACAAACTTGTGCCAGTTGCGTCAAACAATCTTGTGCCAGTTGCATAGAACAAACTTGTGCCAGTTGCGTAGAACAACCTTGTGCCAGTTGCGTCAAACAAACTTGTGCCAGTTGCATCAAACAAACTTGTGCCAGTTGCGTCGAACAAACTTCTGCCAGTTGCGTCAAACAAACGTGTGCCAGTTGCGTCAAACAAACTTGTGCCAGTTGCGCCAAAGAAACTTGTGACAGTTGCGTCAAACAAACTTGTGCCAGTTGCGTCAAACAAACTTGTACAAGTTGCGAAAACAAACTTGTGCCAGATGTGTTGAACAAACTTGTGCCAGTTGCGTCGAACAAACTTGTGCCAGTTGCGTCGAACAAACTTGTGCCAGTTGCGTCGAACAAACTTGTGCCAGTTGCGTCGAACAAACTTGTGCCAGTTGCGTCGAACAAATTTGTGCCAGTTGCGTCGAACAAACTTGTGCCAGTTGCGTCCAACAAAATTGTTCCAGTTGCATAGAACAAACTTGTGCCAGTTGCGTCCAACAAACTTGTGCCAGTTGCGTAGAACAAACTTGTGCCAGTTGCGTCAAACCAAACTTATGCCACTTGCGTAGAACAAACTAGTGCCAGTTGCATACAACAAACTTGTGCCAGTTGCGTAGAACAAACTTGTGCCAGTTGCGTAGAACAAACTTGTGCCAGTTACGTAGAACAAACTTGTGCCAGTTGTATAGAACAAACTTGTGCCAGTGGCGTCGAACAAACTTGTGCCAGTTACGGCGAACAAACTTGTGCTAGTTGCGTCGAGAAAAATTGTGCCAGTTACGTCAAAGAAACTTGTGCCAGTTGCGTCAAACAAACTTGTGCCAGTTACGCCGAACAAACTTGTGCCAGTTGCGTCGAGAAAACTTGTGCCAGTTGCGTCAAATAAACTTCTGCCAGTTGCGTCAAACAAACTTTTGCCAGTTGCGTCAAACAAACTTGTGCCAGTTGCGTCAAACAAACTTGTGCCAGTTACGTCAAACAAACTTGTGCCAATAGATTAAAAAAAACATGTGCCAGTTGCATTGAACAAACTTGTGCCAGTTGCATCTAACAAACTTGTGCCAGTTGCGTCAAACAAACTTGTGCCAGTTGCGTCGAACAAACTTGTGCCAGTTGAATCGAACACACTAGTGCCAGTTTCATAGAACAAACTTGTGCCAGTTGCGTCAAACAAACTTGTGCCAGTTGCGTAGAACAAACTTGTGCCAGTTGCGTCGAACAAATTTGTGCCAGTTGCATCGAACAATCTAGTGCCAGTTGCATAGAACAACCTTGTGCCAGTTGCGTCAAACAAACTTGTGCCAGTTGTGTCAAACAAACTTGTGCCAGTTGTGTCGAACAAACTTGTGCCAGTTACGTTAAACAAACTTGTTCTAGTTGCATTGAACAATCTTGTGCCAGTTGAGTCGAACAAACTTGTGCCAGTTGCGTCGAACAAACTTGCGCCAGTTCCGTCGAACAAACTTGTGCCAGTTGCTTAGGACAAACTTGTGCCAGTTGTGTCAAACAAACTTGTGCCAGTTGCGTAGAACAAACTTGTGCCAGTTGCGTCGAACAAACTTGAGCCAGTTGGGTAGAACAAACATGTGCCTGTTGTGTCAAACAAATTTGTGCCAGTTGCGTAGAACACACTTGTGCCAGTTGCATATAACAAACTTGTGCCAGATGCGTAGAACAAACATTTGCCATTTGGGTAGAACAAACTTGTGCCAGTTGTGTCAAACAAACTTGTGCCAGTTGTGTACAACAAACTAGTAAGAGTTGCGTAGAACAAACTTGTGCCAGTTGCGTCGAACAAACTTGTGCCAGTTGCGTAGAACAAACTTGTACCAGTTGCGTCAAACAAACTTATGCCAGTTGCATAGAACAAACTAGTGCCAGTTGCATAGAACAAACTTGTGCCAGTTGCGTAGAACAATCTTGTGCCAGTTGCGTCAAACAAACTTGTGCCAGTTGCGTCGAACAAGCTTGTGCCAGTTGCGTCGAAGAAACTTGTGCCAGTTGCGTCAAACAAACTTGTGCCATTTGCGTCGAAGAAACTTGTGCCAGTTGCGTCGAACAAACTTGTGCCAGATATTGCGAAAAACTTGTGCCAGTTGCTTCGAGAAAAATTGTGCCAGTTGCGTAAAAAAAAACTTGTGCCAGTTGCGTCAAACAAACTTGTGCCAGTTGCGTCAAACAAACTTGTGCCTCTTGCGTCAAACAAACTTGTGCCAGTTGCGTCAAACAAACTTGTACCAATTGAGTCGAAAAAACTTGTGCCTGTTACGTCGAACAAACTTGTGCCAGTTGCGTCTAACAAACTTGTGCCAGTTGCGTCAAACAAACTTGTGCCAGTTGCGTCAAACAAACTTGTGCCAGTTGCGTAGAACAAACTTGTGCCAGTTGCGTCAAAGAAACTTGCGCCAGTTGCGTAGAAGAACCTTGTGCCAGTTGCGTCAAACGAACTTGTGCCAGTTGCGTCAAACAAACTTTTGGCAGTTGCGTCGAACAAACTTGTGCCAGTTGCGTCAAACAAACTTGCGACAGTTCGGTCAAACAAACTTGTGCCAGTTGCGTTGAACAAACTTCTGCCAGTTGTGTCAAACAAACTTGTGTCAGTTGCGTAGAACAAACTTGTGCCAGTTGCGTCGAACAAACTTTTGTCAGTTGGGTAGAACAAACTTGTGCCAGTTGCGTCAAACAAACTTGTGCCAGTTGCGTAGAACAAACTAGTGCCAGTTGCATAGAACAAAATTGTGCCAGATGCGTAGAACAAACTTGTGCCAGTTGCGTAGAACAAACCTATACCAGTTCCATAGAACAAACTTGTGCCGGTTATGTAGAACAAACTTGTCCCAGTTGCGTCGAACAAACTTGTGCCAGTTGTGTCGAACAAACTTGTGCCAGTTGCGTCAAAAAAACTTGGGCCAGTTTCGTCGAACAACCTTGTGCCAGTGGCATCCAACAAACTTGTGCCAGTTGCGTAGAACAAACCTGTGCCAGTTGCATAGAACAAACTTGTGCCGGTTATGTAGAACAAACTTGTGCCAGTTGAAGTCGAACAAACTTGTGCCAGTTGTGTTGAACAAACTTGTGCCAGTTGCGTCAAAAAAACTTGGGCCAATTTCGTCGAACAAACTTGTGCCAGTGGCATCCAACTAACTTGTGCCAGTTGCGTCGAACAAACTTGTGCCAGTTTGGTCGAAACAAACCTGTGCCAGTTGCATAGAACAAACTTGTGCCAGTTGCGTAGAACAACCTTGTGCCAGTTGCGTCGAACAAACTTGTGCTAGTTGGTAGAACAAACTTGTGCCAGTGACGTCAAACAACTTTATGCCAGTTGCGTAAAACAAACTAGTGCCAGTTGCATAGAACAAACTTGTGCCAGTTGAGTAGAACAAACTTGTGCCAATTGCATCAAACAAACTTGTGCCAGTTGCGTCGAACAAACTTGTGCCAGTTGTGTCGAAGAAACTTGTGCCAGTTGCGTCAAACAAACTTGTGCCAGTTGCGCCGAACAAACTTGTGCCAGTTGCGTCAAACAAACTTGTGCCAGTTACGGCGAACAAACTTGTGCCAGTTGCGTCGAAAAAAAGTTGTGCCAGTTGCGTCAAATAAACTTGTGCCAGTTGCATCAAGCAAACTTGTGCCAGTTGCGTCAAAGAAACTTGTGCCACTTGCGTCAAACAAACTTGTGCCAGTTGCGTCAAACAAACTTGTGCCAATTGATTTGAAAAAACTTGTGCCAGTTGCGTTGAACAAACTTGTGCCAGTTGCGTCAAACAAACTTGTACCAGTTGCGTCAAACAAACTTGTGCCAGTTGCGTCGAACAAACTTGTGCCAGTTGCATCGAACAAACTAGTGCCAGTTGCATAGAACAAATTTGTCCCAGTTGCGTTAAACAAACTTGTGCCAGTTGCGTAGAACAAACTTGTACATGTTGCGTAGAACAACTTTGTGCCAATTGTGTCAAACAAACTTGTGCCAGTTGCGTCTAACAAACTTGTGCCAGTTGCGTCGAACAAAATTGTGCCAGTTGTGTGAATCAAACTTTTGCCAGTTGGGTCGAACAAACTTGTGCCAGTTACGTTAAACAAACTTGTACCAGTTGCGTCGTACAAATTTGTGACAGTTGCGTCGAACAAACTTGTGCCAGTTGCGTCGAACAAACTTGCGCCAGTTCCGTCGAACAAACTTGTGCCAGGTGCTTAGAACAAACTTGTGCCACTTGTGTCAAACAAACTTGTGCCAGTTGTGTAGAACAAACTTGTGCCAGTTGCGCCGAACAAACTTGTGCCTGTTGGGTAGAACAAACATGTGCCAGTTGCGTCAAACAAATTTGTGCCAGTTGCGTCAAACAAACTAGTGCCAGTTGCATAGAACAAACTTGTACCAGATGCGTAGAACAAACTTTTGCCATTTGCGTAGAACAAACTTGTGCCAGTTGTGTCAAACAAACTTGTGCCAGTTGTGTACAACAAACTTGTGCCAGTTATGTAGAACAAACTTTTGCCTGTTGCATCAAACAAACTTGTGCCAGTTGCGTCTAACAAACTTGTGCCATTTGCATAGAACAAACTTGTGCCAGTTGCATAGAAGAACCTTGTGCCAGTTGCGTCAAACAAACTTGTGCCAGTTGCGTCAAAGAAACTTGTGCCAGTTGCGTCAAAGAAACTTGTGCCAGTTGCGTCGAACAAACTTGTGCCAGTTGCGTAGAACAAACTTGTGCCAGTTGCGTCAAACAAACTTGGGCCAGTTGCGTCGAACAAACTTGTGCCAGTTGCGTCAAACAGACTTGTGCCAGTTGCGTAGAAGAAACTTGTGCATGTTGCGTAGAACAAACTTGTGCCAGTTGCATCAAACAAACATTTTGCCAGTTGCGTTAAACAAACTTGTGCCAGTTGCATCGAACAAACTTGTGCCAGTTGCGTCAAACAAACTTTTGCCAATTGCGTCAAACAAACTTGTGCCAGTTGCGTCGAACAAACTTGTGCCAGTTGCGTCGAACAAACTTGTGCCAGTTGCATAGATCAAACTTGTGCCAGTTGCGTCAAACAAACTTTTGCCAGTTGCTTCAAACAAACTTGGGCCAGTTGCGTCGAACAAACTTGTGCCAGTTGTATCAAAAAAACTAGTGCCAGTTGCACAGAACAAACTTGTGCCAGTTGCGTCAAAAAACTTGTACCAGTTGCGTAGAACAAACTTGTGCCAGTTACGTCGAACAAACTTGTGCCAGTTGCGTCGAACAAACTTGTGCCAGTTAGGTAGAACAAACATGTGCCAGTTGTGTCAAACAAATTTGTGCCAGTTGCGTAGAACACACTAGTGCCAGTTGCATAGAACAAACTTGTGCCAGATGCGTAGAACAAACATTTGCCATTTGCGTAGAACAAACTTGTGCCAGTTGTGTCAAACAAACTTGTGCCAGTTGCGTACAACAAACTAGTAGAGTTGCGTAGAACAAACTTGTGCCAGTTGCGTCGAACAAACTTGTGCCAGTTGCGTAGAACAAACTTGTACCAGTTGCGTCAAACAAACTTATGCCAGTTGCATAGAACAAATTAGTGCCAGTTGCATAGAACAAACTTGTGCCAGTTGCGTAGAACAAACTTGTGCCAGTTGCGTCAAACAAACTTGTGCCAGTTGCGTCGAACAAACTTGTGCCAGTTGCGTCGAACAAACTTGTGCCAGTTGCGTCAAACAAACTTGTGCCATTTGCGTCTAACAAACTTGTGCCAGTTACGTCGAACAAACTTGTGCCACATATGGCGAACAATCTTGTGCCAGTTGCTTCGAGAAAACATGTGCCATTTGCGTCAAACAAACTTGTGCCAGCTGCGCCAAACAAACTTGTGCCTCTTGCGTCAAACAAACTTGTGCCAGTTGCGTCAAACAAACTTATACCAATTGAGTCGAAAAAACTTGTGCCTGTTACGTCGAACAAACTTGTGCCGGTTGCGTCTAACAAACTTGTGCCAGTTGCGTCAAACAAACTTGTGCCAGTTGCGTCAAACAAACTTGTGCCAGTTGCGTCAAACAAACTTGTGCCAGTTGCGTCAAACAAACTTGTGCCAGTTGCGTCAAACAAACTTGTGCTTGTTGCGTCAAACAAACTTGTGCCAATTGATTCGAAAAAACTTGTGCCAGTTGCGTTGAACAAACTTGTGCAAGTTGCGTCTAACAAACTTGTGCCAGTTGCGTCAAACAAACTTGTACCAGTTGCGTCGAACAAACTTGTGCCAGTTGCACCGAACAAACTAATGCCAGTTGCATAGAACAAACTTGTGCCAGTTGCGTCAAACAAACTTGTGCCAGTTGCGTAGAACAAAGTTGTACATGTTGCGTAGAACAACCTTGTGCCAGTTGCGTTAAACAAACTTGTGCCAGTTGCGTCAAACAAACTTGTACCAGTTGCGTCGAACAAACTTGTGCCAGTTGTGTCAAACAAACTTGTGCCAGTTGGGTCGAACAAACTTGTGCCAGTTGCGTAGAACAAACTTGTGCCAGTTGCATAGAACAAACTTGTGCCACTTGCGTCGAACAAACTTGTGCCAGTTGCGATGAACAAACTTGTGCCAGTTGCGTCTAACAAACTTGTGCCAGTTGTGTCAAACAAACTTTTGCCAGTTGCGTCGAACAAACTTGTGCCCGTTGCATCGAACAAACTAGTGCCAGTTGCGTCAAACAAACTTGTGCCAGTTGCGTAGAACAATCTTGTACATGTTGCGTAGAACAACCTTGAGCCAGTTGCGTCAAACAAACTTGTGCCAGTTGTGTCAAACAAACTTGTGCCAGTTGGGTCGAACAAACTTGTGCCAGTTACGTTAAACAAACTTGTTCTAGTTGCGTCGAACAAACTTGTGCCCGTTGCATAGAACAAACTTGTGCCAGTTGCGTCAAACAAACTTGTGCCAGTTGTGTAGAACAAACTTGTACATGTTGCGTAGAACAACCTTGAGCCAGTTGCGTCAAACAAACTTGTGCCAGTTGTGTCAAACAAACTTGTGCCAGTTGGGTCGAACAAACTTGTGCCAGTTACGTTAAACAAACTTGTTCTAGTTGCATCGAACAAACTTGTGCCAGTTCCGTCGAACAAACTTGTGACAGTTGCGTCGAACAAACTTGCGCCAGTTCCGTCGAACAAACTTGTGCCAGATGCTTCGAACAAACTTGTGCCAGTTCTGTCAAACAAACTTGTGCCAGTTGCGTAGAACAAACTTGTGCCAGTTGCGTCGAACAAACTTGTGCCAGTTGGGTAGAACAAACATGTGCCAGTTGTGTCCAACAAATTTGTGCCAGTTGCGTAGAACAAACTTGTGCCAGTTGCGTCGAACAAACTTGTGCCAGATATGGCTAACAAACTTGTGCCAGTTGCTTCGAGAAAAATTGTGCCAGTTGCCTAAAAAAAAAAATTGTGCCAGTTGCGTCAAACAAACTTGTGCCAGTTGCGTCAAACAAACTTGTGCCTCTTGCGTCAAACAAACTTGTGCCAGTTGCGTGAAACAAACTTGTGCCAGTTTCGTTAAACAAACCTGTGCCAGTTGCGCCGAACAAACATGTGCCAGTTGCGTCAAACAAACTTGTGCCAGTTGCGTCAAACAAACTTGTGCCAGTTGCGTCAAACAAACTTGTGCCAGTTGCGTCAAACAAACTTGTGCCAGTTGCGTAGAACAAACTTGTGCCAGTTGCGTCAAAGAAACTTGTGGCAGTTGCGTAGAAGAACCTTGTGCCAGTTGCATCAAACGAACTTGTGCCAGTTGCGTCGAACAAACTTGTGCCAGTTGCGTCGAACAAACTTGTGCCAGTTGCGTCGAACAAAATTGCGACAGTTGCGTCAAACAAACTTGTGCCAACTGCGTTGAACAAACTTCTGCCAGTTGTGTCAAACAACCTTCTGTCAGTTGCGTAGAACAAACTTGTCCCAGTTGCGTCGAACAAACTTGTGTCAGTTGGGTAGAACAAACTTGTGCCAGTTGCGTCAAACAAACTTGTGCCAGTTGCGTAGAACAAACTAGTGCCAGTTGCATAGAACAAAATTGTGCCAGATGCGTTGAACAAACTTGTGCCAGTTGCATAGAACAAACTTGTGCCAGTTATGTAGAACAAACTTGTGCCAGTGGCATCCAACAAACTTGTGCCAGTTGCGTCGAACAAACTTGTGCCAGTTGCGTCGAAACAAACTTGTGCCAGTTGCGTAGAACAAACTTGTGCCAGTTGCGTCGAACAACCTTGTGCCAGTTGCATCGAACAAACTTGTGCTAGTTGGTAGAACAAACTTGTGCCAGTTGCGTCAAACAAACTTATGCCAGTTGCGTAAAACAAACTAGTGCCAGTTGCATAGAACAAACTTGTGCCAGTTGAGTAGAACAAACTTGTGCCAATTGCATCAAACAAACTTGTGCCAGTTGCGTCGAACAAACTTGTGCCAGTTGCGTCGAAGAAACTTGTGCCAGTTGCGTCAAACAAACTTGTGCCAGTTGCGCCGAACAAACTTGTGCTAGTTGCGTCGAACAAACTTGTGCCAGTTACGGCAAACAAACTTGTGCCAGTTGCGTCGAAAAAAGTTCTTCCAGTTGCGTCAAATAAACTTGTGCCAGTTGCGTCAAACAAACTTGTGCCAGTTGCGTCAAACAAACTTGTGCCAGTTGCGTCAAACAAACTTGTGCGAGTTGCGTCAAACAAACTTGTGCCAATTGATTCGAAAAAACTTGTGCCAGTTGCGTTGAACAAACTTGTGCCAGTTGCGTCTAACAAACTTGTGCCAGTTGCGTCGAACAAACTTGTGGCAGTTGCATCGAACAAACTAGTGCCAGTTGCATAGAACAAATTTGTGCCACTTGCGTCAAACAAACTTATGCCAGTTGCATAGAACAAACTTGTACATGTTGCGTAGAACAACCTTGTGCCAGTTGCGTCAAACAAACTTGTGCCAGTTGCGTCAAACAAACTTGTGCCAGTTGCGTCGAACAAAATTGTGCCAGTTGTGTGAAACAAACTTTTGCCAGTTGGGTCGAACAAACTTGTGCCAGTTACGTTAAACAAACTTGTACCAGTTGCGTCGTACAAATTTGTGCCAGTTGCGTCGAACAAACTTGTGCCAGTTGCGTCGAACAAACTTGCGCCAGTTCCGTCCAACAAACTTGTGCCAAGTGCTTAGAACAAACTTGTGCCACTTGTGTCAAAAAAACTTGTGCCAGTTGTGTAGAACAAACTTGTGCCAGTTGCGTCGAACAAACTTGTGCCTGTTGGGTGAAACAAACATGTGCCAGTTGCATCAAACAAACTTGTGCCAGTTGCGTAGAATAACCTTGTGCCAGTTGCGTCAAACAAACTTGTGCCAATTGCTTCAAACAAACTTGTGCCAGTTACGTCAAACAAACTTGTGCCAGTTGCGTCAAACAAACTTGTGCCAGTTGTGTCAAACAAACTTGTGCCAGTTGCGTCGAACAAACTTGTGCCAGTTTCGTCAAAGAAACTTGTGCCAGTTGCATCAAACAAACTTGTGCCAGTTGCGTCGAACAAACTTGTGCCAGTTGCGTCGAACAAACTTGTGCCAGTTACAGCGAACAAACTTGTGCCAGTTACATCGAGAAAACTTGCGCCAGTTGCGTCAAATAAACTTGTGCCAGTTACGTCAATTAAACTTGTGCCAGTTACGTCAAACAAACTTGTGCCAGTGGCGTCAAACAAACTTGTGCCAGTTGTGTCAAACAAACTTGTGCCAATTGAGTCGAAAAAACTTGTGCCAGTGGCGCCTAACAAACTTGTGCCAGTTGCATCAAACAAACTAGTGCCAGTTCCATAGAACAAACTTGTGCCAGTTGCGTCAAACAAACTTGTGCCAGTTGCATAGAACAAACTTGTGCCAGTTGCGTCGAACAAACTTGTGCCAGTTGTGTCAAACAAACTTGTGCCAGTTGGGTCGAACAAACTTGTGCCAGTTACCTTAAACAAACTTATACCAGTTACATCGAACAAACTTGTGCCAGTTGCGTCGAACAAACTTGTGCCAGTTGCGTCGAACAAACTTGAGCCAGTTCCGTCGAACAAACTTGTGCCAGTTGCTTAGAACAAACTTGTGCCAGTTGTGTCAAAGAAACTTGTGCCAGTTGCGTAGAACAAACATGTGCCAGTTGCGTCGAACAAACTTGTGCCAGTTGGGTAGAACAAACATGTGCCAGTTGCGTCAAACAAATTTGTGCCAGTTGCCTAGAACAAACTAGTGCCAGTTGCATAGAACAAACGTGTGCCAGTTGTGTCAAACAAACTTGTGCCAGTTGTGTACAACAAACTAGTAAGAGTTGCGTAGAACAAACTTGTACCAGTTGCGTAGAGCAAACTTGTGCCAGTTGCGTCAAACAAACTTGTGCCAGTTGCGTCAAACAATCTTGTGCCAGTTGCATAGAACAAACTTGTGCCAGTTGCGTAGAACAACCTTGTGCCAGTTGCGTCAAACAAACTTGTGCCAGTTGCATCAAACAAACTTGTGCCAGTTGCGTCGAACAAACTTCTGCCAGTTGCGTCAAACAAACGTGTGCCAGTTGCGTCAAACAAACTTGTGCCAGTTGCGCCAAAGAAACTTGTGACAGTTGCGTCAAACAAACTTGTGCCAGTTGCGTCAAACAAACTTGTACAAGTTGCGAAAACAAACTTGTGCCAGATGTGTTGAACAAACTTGTGCCAGTTGCGTCGAACAAACTTGTGCCAGTTGCGTCGAACAAACTTGTGCCAGTTGCGTCGAACAAACTTGTGCCAGTTGCGTCGAACAAACTTGTGCCAGTTGCGTCGAACAAATTTGTGCCAGTTGCGTCGAACAAACTTGTGCCAGTTGCGTCCAACAAAATTGTTCCAGTTGCGTAGAACAAACTTGTGCCAGTTGCGTCCAACAAACTTGTGCCAGTTGCGTAGAACAAACTTGTGCCAGTTGCGTCAAACAAAACTTATGCCACTTGTGTAGAACAAACTAGTGCCAGTTGCATACAACAAACTTGTGCCAGTTGCGTAGAACAAACTTGTGCCAGTTGCGTAGAACAAACTTGTGCCAGTTACGTAGAACAAACTTGTGCCAGTTGTATAGAACAAACTTGTGCCAGTGGCGTCGAACAAACTTGTGCCAGTTACGGCGAACAAACTTGTGCTAGTTGCGTCGAGAAAAATTGTGCCAGTTACGTCAAAGAAACTTGTGCCAGTTGCGTCGAACAAACTTGTGCCAGTTACGCCGAACAAACTTGTGCCAGTTGCGTCGAGAAAACTTGTGCCAGTTGCGTCAAATAAACTTCTGCCAATTGCGTCAAACAAACTTTTGCCAGTTGCGTCAAACAAACTTGTGCCAGTTGCGTCAAACAAACTTGTGCCAGTTACGTCAAACAAACTTGTGCCAATAGATTAAAAAAAACATGTGCCAGTTGCATTGAACAAACTTGTGCCAGTTGCATCTAACAAACTTGTGCCAGTTGCGTCAAACAAACTTGTGCCAGTTGCGTCGAACAAACTTGTGCCAGTTGAATCGAACACACTAGTGCCAGTTTCATAGAACAAACTTGTGCCAGTTGCGTCAAACAAACTTGTGCCAGTTGCGTAGAACAAACTTGTGCCAGTTGCGTCGAACAAATTTGTGCCAGTTGCATCGAACAATCTAGTGCCAGTTGCATAGAACAACCTTGTGCCAGTTGCGTCAAACAAACTTGTGCCAGTTGTGTCAAACAAACTTGTGCCAGTTGTGTCGAACAAACTTGTGCCAGTTACGTTAAACAAACTTGTTCTAGTTGCATTGAACAATCTTGTGCCAGTTGAGTCGAACAAACTTGTGCCAGTTGCGTCGAACAAACTTGCGCCAGTTCCGTCGAACAAACTTGTGCCAGTTGCTTAGGACAAACTTGTGCCAGTTGTGTCAAACAAACTTGTGCCAGTTGCGTAGAACAAACTTGTGCCAGTTGCGTCGAACAAACTTGAGCCAGTTGGGTAGAACAAACATGTGCCAGTTGTGTCAAACAAATTTGTGCCAGTTGCGTAGAACACACTTGTGCCAGTTGCATATAACAAACTTGTGCCAGATGCGTAGAACAAACATTTGCCATTTGGGTAGAACAAACTTGTGCCAGTTGTGTCAAACAAACTTGTGCCAGTTGTGTACAACAAACTAGTAAGAGTTGCGTAGAACAAACTTGTGCCAGTTGCGTCGAACAAACTTGTGCCAGTTGCGTAGAACAAACTTGTACCAGTTGCGTCAAACAAACTTATGCCAGTTGCATAGAACAAACTAGTGCCAGTTGCATAGAACAAACTTGTGCCAGTTGCGTAGAACAATCTTGTGCCAGTTGCGTCAAACAAACTTGTGCCAGTTGCGTCGAACAAGCTTGTGCCAGTTGCGTCGAAGAAACTTGTGCCAGTTGCGTCAAACAAACTTGTGCCATTTGCGTCGAACAAACTTGTGCCAGTTGCGTCGAACAAACTTGTGCCAGATATTGCGAAAAACTTGTGCCAGTTGCTTCGAGAAAAATTGTGCCAGTTGCGTAAAAAAAAACTTGTGCCAGTTGCGTCAAACAAACTTGTGCCAGTTGCGTCAAACAAACTTGTGCCTCTTGCGTCAAACAAACTTGTGCCAGTTGCGTCAAACAAACTTGTACCAATTGAGTCGAAAAAACTTGTGCCTGTTACGTCGAACAAACTTGTGCAAGTTGCGTCTAACAAACTTGTGCCAGTTGCATCAAACAAACTTGTGCCAGTTGCGTCAAACAAACTTGTGCCAGTTGCGTAGAACAAACTTGTGCCAGTTGCGTCAAAGAAACTTGCGCCAGTTGCGTAGAAGAACCTTGTGCCAGTTGCGTCAAACGAACTTGTGCCAGTTGCGTCAAACAAACTTTTGCTAGTTGCGTCGAACAAACTTGTGCCAGTTGCGTCAAACAAACTTGCGACAGTTGCGTCAAACAAACTTGTGCCAGTTGCGTTGAACAAACTTCTGCCAGTTGTGTCAAACAAACTTGTGTCAGTTGCGTAGAACAAACTTGTGCCAGTTGCGTCGAACAAACTTTTGTCAGTTGGGTAGAACAAACTTGTGCCAGTTGCGTCAAACAAACTTGTGCCAGTTGCGTAGAACAAACTAGTGCCAGTTGCATAGAACAAAATTGTGCCAGATGCGTAGAACAAACTTGTGCCAGTTGCGTAGAACAAACCTATACCAGTTCCATAGAACAAACTTGTGCCGGTTATGTAGAACAAACTTGTGCCAGTTGCGTCGAACAAACTTGTGCCAGTTGTGTCGAACAAACTTGTGCCAGTTGCGTCAAAAAAACTTGGGCCAGTTTCGTCGAACAACCTTGTGCCAGTGGCATCCAACAAACTTGTGCCAGTTGCGTAGAACAAACCTGTGCCAGTTGCATAGAACAAACTTGTGCCGGTTATGTAGAACAAACTTGTGCCAGTTGAAGTCGAACAAACTTGTGCCAGTTGTGTTGAACAAACTTGTGCCAGTTGCGTCAAAAAAACTTGGGCCAATTTCGTCGAACAAACTTGTGCCAGTGGCATCCAACTAACTTGTGCCAGTTGCGTCGAACAAACTTGTGCCAGTTTGGTCGAAACAAACCTGTGCCAGTTGCATAGAACAAACTTGTGCCAGTTGCGTAGAACAACCTTGTGCCAGTTGCATCGAACAAACTTGTGCTAGTTGGTAGAACAAACTTGTGCCAGTGACGTCAAACAACTTTATGCCAGTTGCGTAAAACAAACTAGTGCCAGTTGCATAGAACAAACTTGTGCCAGTTGAGTAGAACAAACTTGTGCCAGTTGAGTAGAACAAACTTGTGCCAATTGCATCAAACAAACTTGTGCCAGTTGCGTCGAACAAACTTGTGCCAGTTGCGTCGAAGAAACTTGTGCCAGTTGCGTCAAACAAACTTGTGCCAGTTGCGCCGAACAAACTTGTGCCAGTTGCGTCAAACAAACTTGTGCCAGTTACGGCGAACAAACTTGTGCCAGTTGCGTCGAAAAAAAGTTGTGCCAGTTGCGTCAAATAAACTTGTGCCAGTTGCATCAAGCAAACTTGTGCCAGTTGCGTCAAAGAAACTTGTGCCACTTGCGTCAAACAAACTTGTGCCAGTTGCGTCAAACAAACTTGTGCCAATTGATTTGAAAAAACTTGTGCCAGTTGCGTTGAACAAACTTGTGCCAGTTGCGTCAAACAAACTTGTGCCAGTTGCGTCAAACAAACTTGTGCCAGTTGCGTCGAACAAACTTGTGCCAGTTGCATCGAACAAACTAGTGCCAGTTGCATAGAACAAATTTGTCCCAGTTGCGTTAAACAAACTTGTGCCAGTTGCGTAGAACAAACTTGTACATGTTGCGTAGAACAACTTTGTGCCAATTGTGTCAAACAAACTTGTGCCAGTTGCGTCTAACAAACTTGTGCCAGTTGCGTCGAACAAAATTGTGCCAGTTGTGTGAATCAAACTTTTGCCAGTTGGGTCGAACAAACTTGTGCCAGTTACGTTAAACAAACTTGAACCAGTTGCGTCGTACAAATTTGTGCCAGTTGCGTCGAACAAACTTGTGCCAGTTGCGTCGAACAAACTTGCGCCAGTTCCGTCGAACAAACTTGTGCCAGGTGCTTAGAACAAACTTGTGCCACTTGTGTCAAACAAACTTGTGCCAGTTGTGTAGAACAAACTTGTGCCAGTTGCGCCGAACAAACTTGTGCCTGTTGGGTAGAACAAACATGTGCCAGTTGCGTCAAACAAATTCGTGCCAGTTGCGTCAAACAAACTAGTGCCAGTTGCATAGAACAAACTTGTACCAGATGCGTAGAACAAACTTTTGCCATTTGCGTAGAACAAACTTGTGCCAGTTGTGTCAAACAAACTTGTGCCAGTTGTGTACAACAAACTTGTGCCAGTTATGTAGAACAAACTTTTGCCTGTTGCATCAAACAAACTTGTGCCAGTTGCGTCTAACAAACTTGTGCCATTTGCATAGAACAAACTTGTGCCAGTTGCATAGAAGAACCTTGTGCCAGTTGCATCAAACAAACTTGTGCCAGTTGCGTCAAAGAAACTTGTGCCAGTTGCGTCAAAGAAACTTGTGCCAGTTGCGTCGAACAAACTTGTGCCAGTTGCGTAGAACAAACTTGTGCCAGTTGCGTCAAACAAACTTGGGCCAGTTGCGTCGAACAAACTTGTGCCAGTTGCGTCAAACAGACTTGTGCCAGTTGCGTAGAAGAAACTTGTGCATGTTGCGTAGAACAAACTTGTGCCAGTTGCATCAAACAAACTTTTGCCAGTTGCGTTAAACAAACTTGTGCCAGTTGCATCGAACAAACTTGTGCCAGTTGCGTCAAACAAACTTTTGCCAATTGCGTCAAACAAACTTGTGCCAGTTGCGTCGAACAAACTTGTGCCAGTTGCGTCGAACAAACTTGTGCCAGTTGCATAGATCAAACTTGTGCCAGTTGCGTCAAACAAACTTTTGCCAGTTGCTTCAAACAAACTTGGGCCAGTTGCGTCGAACAAACTTGTGCCAGTTGTAACAAAAAAACTAGTGCCAGTTGCACAGAACAAACTTGTGCCAGTTGCGTCAAAAAACTTGTACCAGTTGCGTAGAACAAACTTGTGCCAGTTACGTCGAACAAACTTGTGCCAGTTGCGTCGAACAAACTTGTGCCAGTTAGGTAGAACAAACATGTGCCAGTTGTGTCAAACAAATTTGTGCCAGTTGCGTAGAACACACTAGTGCCAGTTGCATAGAACAAACTTGTGCCAGATGCGTAGAACAAACATTTGCCATTTGCGTAGAACAAACTTGTGCCAGTTGTGTCAAACAAACTTGTGCCAGTTGCGTACAACAAACTAGTAGAGTTGCGTAGAACAAACTTGTGCCAGTTGCGTCGAACAAACTTGTGCCAGTTGCGTAGAACAAACTTGTACCAGTTGCGTCAAACAAACTTATGCCAGTTGCATAGAACAAATTAGTGCCAGTTGCATAGAACAAACTTGTGCCAGTTGCGTAGAACAAACTTGTGCCAGTTGCGTCAAACAAACTTGTGCCAGTTGCGTCGAACAAACTTGTGCCAGTTGCGTCGAACAAACTTGTGCCAGTTGCGTCAAACAAACTTGTGCCATTTGCGTCTAACAAACTTGTGCCAGTTGCGTCGAACAAACTTGTGCCACATATGGCGAACAAACTTGTGCCAGTTGCTTCGAGAAAACATGTGCCATTTGCGTCAAACAAACTTGTGCCAGCTGCGCCAAACAAACTTGTGCCTCTTGCGTCAAACAAACTTGTGCCAGTTGCGTCAAACAAACTTGTACCAATTGAGTCGAAAAAACTTGTGCCTGTTACGTCGAACAAACTTGTGCCGGTTGCGTCTAACAAACTTGTGCCAGTTGCGTCAAACAAACTTGTGCCAGTTGCGTCAAACAAACTTGTGCCAGTTGCGTCAAACAAACTTGTGCCAGTTGCGTCAAACAAACTTGTGCCAGTTGCGTCAAACAAAGTTGTGCTTGTTGCGTCAAACAAACTTGTGCCAATTGATTCGAAAAAACTTGTGCCAGTTGCGTTGAACAAACTTGTGCAAGTTGCGTCTAACAAACTTGTGCCAGTTGCGTCAAACAAACTTGTACCAGTTGCGTCGAACAAACTTGTGCCAGTTGCACCGAACAAACTAATGCCAGTTGCATAGAACAAACTTGTGCCAGTTGCGTCAAACAAACTTGTGCCAGTTGCGTAGAACAAAGTTGTACATGTTGCGTAGAACAACCTTGTGCCAGTTGCGTTAAACAAACTTGTGCCAGTTGCGTCAAACAAACTTGTACCAGTTGCGTCGAACAAACTTGTGCCAGTTGTGTCAAACAAACTTGTGCCAGTTGGGTCGAACAAACTTGTGCCAGTTGCGTAGAACAAACTTGTGCCAGTTGCATAGAACAAACTTGTGCCACTTGCGTCGAACAAACTTGTGCCAGTTGCGTTGAACAAACTTGTGCCAGTTGCGTCTAACAAACTTGTGCCAGTTGTGTCAAACAAACTTTTGCCAGTTGCGTCGAACAAACTTGTGCCCGTTGCATCGAACAAACTAGTGCCAGTTGCGTCAAACAAACTTGTGCCAGTTGCGTAGAACAAACTTGTACATGTTGCGTAGAACAACCTTGAGCCAGTTGCGTCAAACAAACTTGTGCCAGTTGTGTCAAACAAACTTGTGCCAGTTGGGTCGAACAAACTTGTGCCAGTTACGTTAAACAAACTTGTTCTAGTTGCGTCGAACAAACTTGTGCCCGTTGCATAGAACAAACTTGTGCCAGTTGCGTCAAACAAACTTGTGCCAGTTGTGTAGAACAAACTTGTACATGTTGCGTAGAACAACCTTGAGCCAGTTGCGTCAAACAAACTTGTGCCAGTTGTGTCAAACAAACTTGTGCCAGTTGGGTCGAACAAACTTGTGCCAGTTACGTTAAACAAACTTGTTCTAGTTGCATCGAACAAACTTGTGCCAGTTCCGTCGAACAAACTTGTGACAGTTGCGTCGAACAAACTTGCGCCAGTTCCGTCGAACAAACTTGTGCCAGATGCTTCGAACAAACTTGTGCCAGTTGTGTCAAACAAACTTGTGCCAGTTGCGTAGAACAAACTTGTGCCAGTTGCGTCGAACAAACTTGTGCCAGTTGGGTAGAACAAACATGTGCCAGTTGTGTCAAACAAATTTGTGCCAGTTGCGTAGAACACACTAGTGCCAGTTGCATAGAACAAACTTGTGCCAGATGCGTAGAACAAACATTTGCCATTTGCGTAGAACAAACTTGTGCCAGTTTTGTCAAACAAACTTGTGCCAGTTGTGGACAACAAACTAGTAAGAGTTGGGTAGAACAAAATTGTGCCAGTTGCTTCGAACAAACTTGTGCCAGTTGCTTAGAACAAACTTGTACCAGTTGCATCAAACAAACTTATGCCAGTTGCATAGAACAAACTAGTGCCAGTTGCATAGAACAAACTTGTGCCAGTTGCGTAGAACAAACTTGTGCCAGTTGCGTCAAACAAACTTGTGCCAGTTGCGTTGAACAAACTTTTGCCAGTTGCGTCGAAGAAACTTGTCCTAGTTGCGTCAAACAAACTTGTGCCATTTGTGTCGAACAAACTTGTGCCAGTTGCGTCGAACAAACTTGTGCCAGATATGGCTAACAAACTTGTGCCAGTTGCTTCGAGAAAAATTGTGCCAGTTGCGTAAAAAAAAAAATTGTGCCAGTTGCGTCAAACAAACTTGTGCCAGTTGCGTCAAACAAACTTGTGCCTCTTGCGTCAAACAAACTTGTGCCAGTTGCGTGAAACAAACTTGTGCCAGTTTCGTTAAAAAAACTTGTGCCAGTTGCGCCGAACAAACATGTGCCAGTTGCGTCAAACAAACTTGTGCCAGTTGCGTCAAACAAACTTGTGCCAGTTGCGTCAAACAAACTTGTTCCAGTTGCGTCAAACAAACTTGTGCCAGTTGCGTAGAACAAACTTGTGCCAGTTGCGTCAAAGAAACTTGTGGCAGTTGCGTAGAAGAACCTTGTGCCAGTTGCATCAAACGAACTTGTGCCAGTTGCGTCGAACAAACTTGTGCCAGTTGCGTCGAACAAACTTGTGCCAGTTGTGTCGAACAAACTTGCGACAGTTGCGTCAAACAAACTTGTGCCAACTGCGTTGAACAAACTTCTGCCAGTTGTGTCAAACAACCTTCTGTCAGTTGCGTAGAACAAACTTGTGCCAGTTGCGTCGAACAAACTTGTGTCAGTTGGGTAGAACAAACTTGTGCCAGTTGCGTCAAACAAACTTGTGCCAGTTGCGTAGAACAAACTAGTGCCAGTTGCATAGAACAAAATTGTGCCAGATGCGTGGAACAAACTTGTGCCAGTTGCGTAGAACAAACTTGTGCCAGTTGCATAGAACAAACTTGTGCCAGTTATGTAGAACAAACTTGTGCCAGTGGCATCCAACAAACTTGTGCCAGTTGCGTCGAACAAACTTGTGCCAGTTGCGTCGAAACAAACTTGTGCCAGTTGCGTAGAACAAACTTGTGCCAGTTGCGTAGAACAACCTTGTGCCAGTTGCATCGAACAAACTTGTGCTAGTTGGTAGAACAAACTTGTGCCAGTTGCGTCAAACAAACTTCTGCCAGTTGCGTAAAACAAACTAGTGCCAGTTGCATAGAACAAACTTGTGCCAGTTGAGTAGAACAAACTTGTGCCAATTGCATCAAACAAACTTGTGCCAGTTGCGTCGAAGAAACTTGTGCCAGTTGCGTCGAAGAAACTTGTGCCAGTTGCGTCAAACAAACTTGTGCCAGTTGCGCCGAACAAACTTGTGCTAGTTGCGTCGAACAAACTTGTGCCAGTTACGGCAAACAAACTTGTGCCAGTTGCGTCGAAAAAAGTTCTTCCAGTTGCGTCAAATAAACTTGTGCCAGTTGCGTCAAACAAACTTGTGCCAGTTGCGTCAAACAAACTTGTGCCAGTTGCGTCAAACAAACTTGTGCGAGTTGCGTCAAACAAACTTGTGCCAATTGATTCGAAAAAACTTGTGCCAGTTGCGTTGAACAAACTTGTGCCAGTTGCGTCTAACAAACTTGTGCCAGTTGCGTCGAACAAACTTGTGGCAGTTGCATCGAACAAACCAGTGCCAGTTGCATAGAACAAATTTGTGCCACTTGCGTCAAACAAACTTGTGCCAGTTGCATAGAACAAACTTGTACATGTTGCGTAGAACAACCTTGTGCCAGTTGCGTCAAACAAACTTGTGCCAGTTGCGTCAAACAAACTTGTGCCAGTTGCGTCGAACAAAATTGTGCCAGTTGTGTGAAACAAACTTTTGCCAGTTGGGTCGAACAAACTTCTGCCAGTTACGTTAAACAAACTTGTACCAGTTGCGTCGTACAAATTTGTGCCAGTTGCGTCGAACAAACTTGTGCCAGTTTCGTCGAACAAACTTGCGCCAGTTCCGTCAAACAAACTTGTGCCAGGTGCTTAGAACAAACTTGTGCCACTTGTGTCAAAAAAACTTGTGCCAGTTGTGTAGAACAAACTTGTGCCAGTTGCGTCGAACAAACTTGTGCCTGTTGGGTGAAACAAACATGTACCAGTTGCATCAAACAAACTTGTGTCAGTTGCGTAGAATAACCTTGTGCCAGTTGCGTCAAACAAACTTGTGCCAGTTGCTTCAAACAAACTTGTGCCAGTTACGTCAAACAAACTTGTGCCAGTGGCGTCAAACAAACTTGTGCCAGTTGTGTCAAACAAACTTGTGCCAGTTGCGTCGAACAAACTTGTGCCAGTTTCGTCAAAGAAACTTGTGCCAGTTGCATCAAACAAACTTGTGCCAGTTGCGTCGAACAAACTTGTGCCAGTTGCGTCGAACAAACTTGTGCCAGTTACAGCGAACGAACTTGTGCCAGTTGCATCGAGAAAACTTGCGCCAGTTGCGTCAAATAAACTTGTGCCAGTTGCGTCAATTAAACTTGTGCCAGTTACGTCAAACAAACTTGTGCCAGTGGCGTCAAACAAACTTGTGCCAGTTGTGTCAAACAAACTTGTGCCAATTGAGTCGAAAAAACTTGTGCCAGGTGCGTCTAACAAACTTGTGCCAGTTGCATCAAACAAACTAGTGCCAGTTCCATAGAACAAACTTGTGCCAGTTGCGTCAAACAAACTTGTGCCAGTTGCATAGAACAAACTTGTGCCAGTTGCGTCGAACAAACTTGTGCCAGTTGTGTCAAACAAACTTGTGCCAGTTGGGTCGAACAAACTTGTGCCAGTTACCTTAAACAAACTTGTACCAGTTGCATCGAACAAACTTGTGCCAGTTGCGTCGAACAAACTTGTGCCAGTTGCGTCGAACAAACTTGAGCCAGTTCCGTCGAACAAACTTGTGCCAGTTGCTTAGAACAAACTTGTGCCAGTTGTGTCAAAGAAACTTGTGCCAGTTGCGTAGAACAAACATGTGCCAGTTGCGTCGAACAAACTTGTGCCAGTTGGGTAGAACAAACATGTGCCAGTTGCGTCAAACAAATTTGTGCCAGTTGCCTAGAACAAACTAGTGCCAGTTGCATAGAACAAACGTGTACCAGTTGTGTCAAACAAACTTGTGCCAGTTGTGTACAACAAACTAGTAAGAGTTGCGTAGAACAAACTTGTGCCAGTTGCGTAGAGCAAACTTGTGCCAGTTGCGTCAAACAAACTTGTGCCAGTTGCGTCAAACAAACTTGTGCCAGTTGCATAGAACAAACTTGTGCCAGTTGCGTAGAACAACCTTGTGCCAGTTGCGTCAAACAAACTTGTGCCAGTTGCATCAAACAAACTTTTGCCAGTTGTGTCGAACAAACTTCTGCCAGTTGCGTCAAACAAACGTGTGCCAGTTGCGTCAAACAAACTTGTGCCAGTTGCGCCAAAGAAACTTGTGACAGTTGCGTCAAACAAACTTGTGCCAGTTGCGTCAAACAAACTTGTACAAGTTGCGAAAACAAACTTGTGCCAGATGTGTTGAACAAACTTGTGCCAGTTGCGTCGAACAAACTTGTGCCAGTTGCGTCGAACAAACTTGTGCCAGTTGCGTCGAACAAACTTGTGCCAGTTGCGTCGAACAAATTTATGCCAGTTGCGTCGAACAAACTTGTGCCAGTTGTGTCCAACAAAATTGTGCCAGTTGCGTAGAACAAAGTTGTGCGAGTTGCGTCAAACAAACTTGTGCCAGTTGCGTAGAACAACCTTGTGCCAGTTGCGTCAAACAAAACTTATGCCACTTGCGTAGAACAAACTAGTGCCAGTTGCATACAACAAACTTGTGCCAGTTGCGTAGAACAAACTTGTGCCAGTTGCGTAGAACAAACTTGTGCCAGTTACGTAGAACAAACTTGTGCCAGTTGTATAGAACAAACTTGTGCCAGTTGCGTCAAACAAACTTGTGCTAGTTGCTTCGAACAAACTTGTGCCAGTGGCGTCGAACAAACTTGTGCCAGTTACGGCGAACAAACTTATGCTAGTTGCGTCGAGAAAAATTGTGCCAGTTACGTCAAAGAAACTTGTGCCAGTTGCGTCGAACAAACTTGTGCCAGTTATGCCGAACAAACTTGTGCCAGTTGCGTCGAGAAAACTTGTGCCAGTTGCGTCAAATAAACTTCTGCCAGTTGCGTCAAACAAACTTTTGCCAGTTGCGTCAAACAAACTTGTGCCAGTTGCGTCAAACAAACTTGTGCCAGTTACGTCAAACAAACTTGTGCCAATTGATTAAAAAAAACTTGTGCCAGTTGCATTGAACAAACTTGTGCCAGTTGCATCTACCAAACTTGTGCCAGTTGCGTCAAACAAACTTGTGCCAGTTGCGTCGAACAAACTTGTGCCAGTTGCATCGAACAAACTAGTGCCAGTTTCATAGAACAAACTTGTGCCAGTTGCGTCAAACAAACTTGTGCCAGTTGCGTAGAACAAACTTGTGCCAGTTGCGTCGAACAAATTTGTGCCAGTTGCATCGAACAATCTAGTGCCAGTTGCATAGAACAACCTTGTGCCAGTTGCGTCAAACAAACTTGTGCCAGTTGTGTCAAACAAACTTGTGCCAGTTGTGTCGAACAAACTTGTGCCAGTTACGTTAAACAAACTTGTTCTAGTTGCATTGAACAATCTTGTGCCAGTTGCATCGAACAAACTTGTGCCAGTTGCTTCAAACAAACTTGTGCCAGTTTCGTCAAACAAACTTGTGCCAGTTGCGTCGAACAAAATTGTGCCAGTTGTGTGAAACAAACTTTTGCCAGTTGGGTCGAACAAACTTGTGCCAGTTACGTTAAACAAACTTGTACCAGTTGCGCCGTACAAATTTGTGCCAGTTGCGTCTAACAAACTTGTGCCAGTTGCGTCGAACAAACTTGCGCCAGTTCCGTCAAACAAACTTGTGCCAGGTGCTTAGAACAAACTTGTGCCACTTGTGTCAAAAAAACTTGTGCCAGTTGTGTAGAACAAATTTGTGCCAGTTGCGTCGAACAAAATTGTGCCTGTTGGGTGAAACAAACATGTGCCAGTTGCATCAAACAAACTTGTGCCAGTTGCGTAGAATAACCTTGTGCCAGTTGCGTCAAACAAACTTGTGCCAGTTGCTTCAAACAAACTTGTGCCAGTTACGTCAAACAAACTTGTGCCAGTGGCGTCAAACAAACTTGTGCCAGTTGTGTCAAACAAACTTGTGCCAGTTGCGTCGAACAAACTTGTGCCAGTTTCGTCAAAGAAACTTGTGCCAGTTGCATCAAACAAACTTGTGCCAGTTGCGTCGAACAAACTTGTGCCAGTTGCGTCGAACAAACTTGTGCCAGTTACAGCGAACAAACTTGTGCCAGTTGCATCGAGAAAACTTGCGCCAGTTGCGGCAAATAAACTTGTGCCAGTTGCGTCAATTATACTTGTGCCAGTTACGTCAAACAAACTTGTGCCAGTGGCGTCAAACAAACTTGTGCCAGTTGTGTCAAACAAACTTGTGCCAATTGAGTCGAAAAAACTTGTGCCAGTGGCGTCTAACAAACTTGTGCCAGTTGCATCAAACAAACTAGTGCCAGTTCCATAGAACAAACTTGTGCCAGTTGCGTCAAACAAACTTGTGCCAGTTGCATAGAACAAACTTGTGCCAGTTGCGTCGAACAAACTTGTGCCAGTTTTGTCAAACAAACTTGTGCCAGTTGGGTCGAACAAACTTGTGCCAGTTACCTTAAACAAACTTGTACCAGTTGCATCGAACAAACTTGTGCCAGTTGCGTCGAACAAACTTGTGCCAGTTGCGTCGAACAAACTTGAGCCAGTTCCGTCGAACAAACTTGTGCCAGTTGCTTAGAACAAACTTGTGCCAGTTGTGTCAAAGAAACTTGTGCCAGTTGCGTAGAACAAACATGTGCCAGTTGCGTCGAACAAACTTGTGCCAGTTGGGTAGAACAAACATGTGCCAGTTGCGTCAAACAAATTTGTGCCAGTTGCCTAGAACAAACTAGTGCCAGTTGCATAGAACAAACGTGTACCAGTTGTGTCAAACAAACTTGAGCCAGTTGTGTACAACAAACTAGTAAGAGTTGCGTAGAACAAACTTGTGCCAGTTGCGTAGAGCAAACTTGTGCCAGTTGCGTCAAACAAACTTGTGCCAGTTGCGTCAAACAAACTTGTGCCAGTTGCATAGAACAAACTTGTGCCAGTTGCGTAGAACAACCTTGTGCCAGTTGCGTCAAACAAACTTGTGCCAGTTGCATCAAACAAACTTTTGCCAGTTGCGTCGAACAAACTTCTGCCAGTTGCGTCAAACAAACGTGTGCCAGTTGCGTCAAACAAACTTGTGCCAGTTGCGCCAAAGAAACTTGTGACAGTTGCGTCAAACAAACTTGTGCCAGTTGCGTCAAACAAACTTGTACAAGTTGCGAAAACAAACTTGTGCCAGATGTGTTGAACAAACTTGTGCCAGTTGCGTCGAACAAACTTGTGCCAGTTGCGTCGAACAAACTTGTGCCAGTTGCGTCGAACAAACTTGTGCCAGTTGCATCGAACAAATTTATGCCAGTTGCGTCGAACAAACTTGTGCCAGTTGCGTCCAACAAAATTGTGCCAGTTGCGTAGAACAAAGTTGTGCCAGTTGCGTCCAACAAACTTGTGCCAGTTGCGTAGAACAAACTTGTGCCAGTTGCGTCAAACAAAACTTATGCCACTTGCGTAGAACAAACTAGTGCCAGTTGCATACAACAAACTTGTGCCAGTTGCGTAGAACAAACTTGTGCCAGTTGCGTAGAACAAACTTGTGCCAGTTACGTAGAACAAACTTTTGCCAGTTGTATAGAACAAACTTGTGCCAGTTGCGTCAAACAAACTTGTGCCAGTTGCTTCGAACAAACTTGTGCCAGTGGCGTCGAACAAACTTGTGCCAGTTACGGCGAACAAACTTGTGCTAGTTGCGTCGAGAAAAATTGTGCCAGTTACGTCAAAGAAACTTGTGCCAGTTGCGTCGAACAAACTTGTGCCAGTTATGCCGAACAAACTTGTGCCAGTTGCGTCGAGAAAACTTGTGCCAGTTGCGTCAAATAAACTTCTGCCAGTTGCGTCAAACAAACTTTTGCCAGTTGCGTCAAACAAACTTGTGCCAGTTGCGTCAAACAAACTTGTGCCAGTTACGTCAAACAAACTTGTGCCAATTGATTAAAAAAAACTTGTGCCAGTTGCATTGAACAAACTTGTGCCAGTTGCATCTACCAAACTTGTGCCAGTTGCGTCAAACAAACTTGTGCCAGTTGCGTCGAACAAACTTGTGCCAGTTGCATCGAACAAACTAGTGCCAGTTTCATAGAACAAACTTGTGCCAGTTGCGTCAAACAAACTTGTGCCAGTTGCGTAGAACAAACTTGTGCCAGTTGCGTTGAACAAATTTGTGCCAGTTGCATCGAAAATATCTAGTGCCAGTTGCATAGAACAACCTTGTGCCAGTTGCGTCAAACAAACTTGTGCCAGTTGTGTCAAACAAACTTGTGCCAGTTGTGTCGAACAAACTTGTGCCAGTTACGTTAAACAAACTTGTTCTAGTTGCATTGAACAATCTTGTGCCAGTTGAGTCGAACAAACTTGTGCCAGTTGCATCGAACAAACTTGCGCCAGTTCCGTCGAACAAACTTGTGCCAGTTGCTTAGAACAAACTTGTGCCAGTTGTGTCAAACAAACTTGTGCCAGTTGCGTAGAACAAACTTGTGCCAGTTGCGTCGAACAAACTTGTGCCAGTTGGGTAGAACAAACATGTTCCAGTTGTGTCAAACAAATTTGTGCCAGTTGCGTAGAACACACTAGTGCCAGTTGCATATAACAAACTTGTGCCAGATGCGTAGAACAAACATTTGCCATTTGGGTAGAACAAACTTGTGCCAGTTGTGTCAAACAAACTTTTGCCAGTTGTGTACAACAAACTAGTAAGAGTTGCGTAGAACAAACTTGTGCCAGTTGCGTCGAACAAACTTGTGCCAGTTACGTAGAACAAACTTGTACCAGTTGCGTCAAACAAACTTATGCCAGTTGCATAGAACAAACTAGTGCCAGTTGCATAGAACAAACTTGTGCCAGTTGCGTAGAACAATCTTGTGCCAGTTGCGTCAAACAAACTTGTGCCAGTTGCGTCGAACAAGCTTGTGCCAGTTGCGTCGAAGAAACTTGTGCCAGTTGCGTCAAACAAACTTGTGCCATTTGCGTCGAACAAACTTGTGCCAGTTGCGTCGAACAAACTTGTGCCAGATATGGCGAAAAACTTGAGCCAGTTGCTTCGAGAAAAATTGTGCCAATTGCGTAAAAAAAAACTTGTGCCAGTTGCGTCAAACAAACTTGTGCCAGTTGCGTCAAACAAACTTGTGCCTCTTGCGTCAAACAAACTTGTGCCAGTTGCGTCAAACAAACTTGTACCAATTGAGTCGAAAAAACTTGTGCCTGTTACGTCGAACAAACTTGTGCCAGTTGCGTCTAACAAACTTGTGCCAGTTGCGTCAAACAAACTTGTGCCAGTTGCGTCAAACAAACTAGTGCCAGTTACGTAGAACAAACTTGTGCCAGTTGCGTCAAAGAAACTTGCGCCAGTTGCGTAGAAGAACCTTGTGCCAGTTGCGTCAAACGAACTTGTGCCAGTTGCGTCAAACAAACTTTTGCCAGTTACGTCGAACAAACTTGTGCCAGTTGCGTCAAACAAACTTGCGACAGTTGCGTCAAACAAGCTTGTGCCAGTTGCGTTGAACAAACTTCTGCCAGTTGTGTCAAACAAACTTGTGTCAGTTGCGTAGAACAAACTTGTGCCAGTTGCGTCGAACAAACTTTTGTCAGTTGGGTAGAACAAACTTGTGCCAGTTGCGTCAAACAAACTTGTGCCAGTTGCGTAGAACAAACTAGTGCCAGTTGCATAGAACAAAATTGTGCCAGATGCGTAGAACAAACTTGTGCCAGTTGCGTAGAACAAACCTATACCAGTTGCATAGAACAAACTTGTGCCGGGTATGTAGAACAAACTTGTGCCAGTTGCGTCGAACAAACTTGTGCCAGTTGTGTCGAACAAACTTGTGCCAGTTGCGTCAAAAAAACTTGGGCCAGTTTCGTCGAACAACCTTGTGCCAGTGGCATCCAACAAACTTTTGCCAGTTGCGTAGAACAAACCTGTGCCAGTTGCATAGAACAAACTTGTGCCAGTTATGTAGAACAAACTTGTGCCAGTTGAAGTCGAACAAACTTGTGCCAGTTGTGTTGAACAAACTTGTGCCAGTTGCGTCAAAAAAACTTGGGCCAGTTTCGTCGAACAAACTTGTGCCAGTTGTGTCGAACAAACTTGTGCCAGTTGTGTCGAACAAACTTGTGCCAGTTGTGTCGAACAAACTTGTGCCAGTTGCGTAGAACAAACTTGTGCCAGTTGCGTAGAACAAACTTGTGCGAGTTTTTTCAAACAAACTTCTGCCAGTTGCATAGAAAAAACTTGTGCCAGTTGCGTAGAACAAACTTGGGCCAGTTGCATAGAACAAACTTGTGCCAGTTTTGAAGAACAAACTTGTGCCAATTGCATCAAACAAACTTGTGCCAGTTGCGTAAAACAAACTTGTGCCAGTTGCGTAGAACAAAAAGGTGCCAGTTGCGTAAAACAAACTTGTACCAGTTGCGTAGAACAAACTTGTGCCAGTTGCGAAGAAAAAACTTGTGCCAGTTGCTTAGAACAAACTTGTGCAAGTTGCATAGAACAAAATTGTGCCAGTTGTGTAGAACACACTTGTGCCAGTTGCGCCGAGAAAAGTTGTGCCAGTTGCGTCAAATAAACTTGTGCCAGTTGCGTCAAACAAACTTGTGCCAGTTGAGTCAAACAAACTTGTGACAGTTGCGTCAAACAAACTTGTGCCAGTTACGCCAAACAAACTTGTGCCAATTGAGTCGAAGAAACTTGTACCAGTTGCGTCGAACAAACTTGTGCCAGTTGCGTCTAACAAACTTTTGCCAGTTGCGTCAAACAAACTTGGGCTAGTTGCGTCGAACAAACTTGTGCCAGTTGCATCGAACAAACTTGTTCCAGTTGCGTAGAACAAACTTGTGCCAGTTGCGTCTAACAAACTTTTGCCAGTTGCGTCAAACAAACTTGGGCTAGTTGCGTCGAACAAACTTGTTCCAGTTGCGTAGAACAAACTTGTGCCAGTTGCGTCAAACAAACTTGTGCCAGTTGCGTAGAACAAACTTGTGCCAGTTGGGTAGAACAACCTTGTGCCAGTTGCGTCAAACAAACTTGTGCCAGTTGAGTCGAACAAAATTGTGCCAGTTGTGTCAAACAAACTTGTGCCAGTTGGTTCGAACAAACTTGTGCCAGTTGCGTCCAACAAACTTGTACCAGTTGCGTCGAACAAACTTGTGCCAGTTGCGTCGAACAAACTTGTACCAGTTGCGTAGAACAAACTTGTGCCAGGTGCGTCAAACAAACTTATGCCAGTTGCATAGAACAAACTTGTGCCAATTGCATAAAACAAACTTTTGCCATTTGCGTAGAACAAACTTGTGCCAGTTGCGTCCAACAAACTTGTGCCAGTTGCGTCGAACAAACTTGTGCCAGTTGCGTCGAACAAACTTGTGCCAGTTGCGTCAAACAAACTTGTGCTATTTGCGTCAAACAAACTTGTGCCAGTTACGTTAAACAAACTTGTGCCAGTTGGGTCGACAAACTTGTGCCAGTTGCGTTAAACAAACTTGTCCCAGTTGCATCGAACAAACTTTTGCCAGTTGCGTCGAACAAACTTGCGCCAGTTGCGTCGAACAAATTTGTGCCAGTTGCGTCAAACAAACTTGTGCCAGTTGCGTCACACAAACTTGTGCCTCTTGCGAAAAACAAACTTGAGCCAATTGCGTCAAACAAACTTGTGCCAATTGAGTCGAAAAAACATGTGCCTGTTACGTCGAACAAACTTGTGCCAGTTGCGTCGAACAAACTTGTGCCAGTTGCGTCAAACAAACTTGTGCCAGTTGCGTCGAACAAACTTGTGCCAGTTGTGTCGCACAAACTTCTGCCAGTTGCGTAGAAGAAACTTGTCCCAGTTGCGTCAAACAAACTTGTGCCAGTTGCGTAGAACAAACTTGTGCCAGTTGCGTAAAAGAACCTTGTGCCAGTTGCGTCAAACAAACTTGTGCCAGTTGCGTCAAACAAACTTGTGCCAGTTGCGTCAAACAAACTTTTGCCAGTTGGGTCGAACAAACTTGTGCCAGTTGCGTTAAACAAACTTGTGCCAGTTGCATCGAACAAAAATTTGTGCCAGTTGCGTCCAACAAACTTGTGCCAGTTGCGTTGAACAAACTTGCGCCAGTTGCATCCAACAAACTTGTGCCAGTTGCGTTGAACAAACTTCTGCCAGTTGTGTCAAACAAACTTGTGTCCGTTGCGTAGAACTAACTTGTGCCAGTTGCGTCAAACAAACTTGTGTCAGTTGGGTAGAACAAACTTGTGCCAGTTGTGTCAAACAAACTTGTGCCAGTTGTGTAGAACAAACTAGTGCCAGTTGCATAGAACAAACTTGTGCCAGATGCATAGAACAAACTTGTGCCAGTTGCGTAGAACAAACTTGTGCCAGTTGCATCGAACAAACATTTGCCAGTTGCGTCGAACAAACTTGCGCCAGTTATGTAGAACAAACTTGTGCCAGTTGCGTCAAACAAAAAGATGCCAGTTGCGTCTAACAAACTTGTGCCAGTAGCATCAAACAAACTTGTGCAAGTTGCATAGAACAAACTTGTGCCAGTTGCGTCAAACAAACTTGTAGCAGTTGCATAGAACAAACTTGTGCCAGTTTCGTAGAACAACCTTGTGCCAGTTGCGTCAAACAAACTTGTGCCAGTTGCGTCAAACAAACTTGTGCCAGTCGCGTCGAACAAACTTGTGCCAGTTGTGTCAAACAAACTTGTGCCAGTTGGTTCGAACAAACTTGTGCCAGTTGCGTCCAACAAAACTGTACCAGTTGCGTCAAACAAACTTGTGCCAGTTGCATAGAACAAACTTGTGCCAGTTTCGTCAAACAAACTTATGCCAGTTGCATAGAACAAACTAGTGCCAGTTGCATAAAACAAACTTGTGCCAGTTGCGTAGAACAAACTTGTGCCAGTTGCGTCAAACAAACTTGTGCCAGTTGCGTCGAACAAACTTGTGCCAGTTGCGTCGAAGAAACTTGTGCCAGTTGCGTCAAACAAACATGTGCCAGTTACGTCGAACAAACTTGTGCCAGTTGCGTCGAACAAACTTGTGCCAGATATGGCGAACAAACTTGTGCCAGTTGCGTCGAGAAAACTTGTGCCAGTTGCGTCAAAAAAAACTTGTGCCAGTTGCGTCAAATAAACTTGTGCCAGTTGCGTCAAACAAACTTGTGCTTCTTGCGTCAAACAAACTGGTGCCTCTTGCGTCAAACAAACTTGTACCAATTGAGTCGAAAAAACTTGTGCCTGTTACGTCGAACAAACTTGTGCCAGTTGTGTCTAACAAACTTGTGCCAGTTGCGTCGAACAAACGTATGCCAGTTGCGTCAAACAAACTTGTGCCAGTTGCGTAGAACAAACTTGTGCCAGTTGCGTGAAACAAACTTATGCCAGTTGCGTAGAACAAACTTGTGCCAGTTGCGTAGAAGAACCTTGTGCCAGTTGCGTCAAACAAACTTGTGCCAGTTGCGTCAAACAAACTTGTGCCAGTTGCGTCAAACAAACTTGTGCCAGTTGCGTCAAACAAACTTGTGCCAGTTGGGTCGAACAAACTTGTGCCAGTTGCGTTAAACAAACTTGTGCCAGTTGCATCGAACAAACTTTTGCCAGTTGCATCGAACAAACTTGCGCCAGTTGCGTCGAACAAACTTGCGCCACTTGCGTCGAACAAACTTGTGCCAGTTGCGTTGAACAAACTTCTGCGAATTGTGTCAAACAAACTTGTGTTAATTGCGTAGAACAAACTTGTGCCAGTTGCGTCGAACAAACTTGTGTCAGTTGGGTAGAACAAATTTGTGCCAGTTGCGTCAAACAAACTTGTGCCAGTTGTGTAGAACAAACTAGTGCCTGATGCATAGAACAAACTTGTCCCAGATGCGTAGAACAAACTTGTCCCAGTTGCGTCGAACAAACTTTTGCCAGTTGCATAGAACAAACTTGTGCCAGTTGCGTCGAGAAAACTTGTGCCAGTTGCGTCAAAAAAAACTTTTGCCAGTTGCGTCAAACAAACTTGTGCCAGTTGCGTCAAACAAACTTGTGCTTCTTGCGTCAAACAAACTTGTGCCAGTTACGTCAAACAAACTTGTACCAAGTGAGTCGAAAAAACTTGTGCCTGTTACATCGAACAAACTTGTGCCAGTTGCGTCTAACAAATTTGTGCCAGTTGCTTCGAACAAACTTGTGAGAGTTGCGTCAAACAAACTTGTGCCAGTTGCGTAGAACAAACTTGTGCCAGTTGCGTCAAACAAACTTTTGCCAGTTGCGTAGAACAAACTTGTGCCAGTTGCGTAGAAGAACCTTGTGCCAGTTGCGTCAAACAAACTTGTGCCAATTGCGACAAACAAACTTGTGCCAGTTGTGTCAAACAAACTTGTGCCAGGTGCGTCAAACAAACTTGTGCCAGTTGGGTCGAACAAACTTGTGCCAGTTGCGTTAAACAAACTTGTGCCAGTTGCATCGAAACAAACTTTTGACAGTTGCGTCGAACAAACTTTTGCCAGTTGCGTCGAACAAACTTGCGCCAGTTGCGTCGAACAAACTTGTGCCAGTTGCGTTGAACAAACTTCTGCCAATTGTGTCAAACAAACTTGTGTCAGTTGCGTAGAACAAACTTGTTCCAGTTGCGTCGAACAAACTTGTGTCAGTTGGGTAGAACAAATTTGTGCCAGTTGCGTCAAAAAAACTTGTGCCAGTTGCGTAGAAAAAACTAGTGCCTGTTGCATAGAACAAACTTGTGCCAGATGCGTAGAACAAACTTGTGCCAGTTGCGTAGAACAAACTTGTGCCAGTTGCATAGAACAAACTTGTGCCAGTTATGTAGAACAAACTTGTGCCAGTTGCGTCAAACAAACTTGTGCCAGTTACGGCGAACAAACTTTTGCCAGTTTCGTCGAGAAAACTTGTGCCAGTTGCGTCAAATAAACTTGTGCCAGTTGCGTCAAACAAACTTGTGCCAGTTGCGTCAAACAAACTTGTTCCAGTTGCGTAAAACAAACTTGTGCCAATTGAGTCGAAAAAACTTGTGCCAGTTGCGTCGAACAAACTTGTGGCAGTTGCGTCTAACAAACTTGTGCCAGTTGCATCAAAAAAACTTGGGCCAGTTTCGTCAAACAAACTTGTGTTAGTGGCATCCAACAAACTTGTGCCAGTTGCGTAGAACAACCTTATGCCAGTTGCGTCAAACAAACTTGTGCCAGTTGCGTAGAACAAACTTGTGCCAGTTGCGTAGAACAATCTTGTGCCAGTTGCCTCGAACAAACTTGTGCTAGTTTGTAGAACAAACTTGTGCCAGTTGCGTCAAACAAACTTATGCCAGTTGCATAAAACAAACTAGTGCCAGTTGCATAGAACAAACTTGTGCCACTTCCGTCGAACAAACTTGTGCCAATTGCGTCAAACAAACTTGTGCCAGTTCGTCGAACAAGCTTGTGCCAGTTGAGTCGAAGAAACTTGTGCCAGTTGCGTCAAACAAACTTGTGCCAGTTGTGTCAAACAAACTTGTGCCAGTTGTGTCGAACAAACTTGTGCCAGTTACGGCAAACCAACTTGTGCCACTTGCGTCGAGAAAACTTGTGCCAGTTGCGTCAAATAAAATTGTGCCAGTTGCGTCAAACAAACTTTTGCCAGTTGCATCACACAAACTTGTGCCTCTTGCGTCAAAGAAACTTGTGCCAGTTGCGTCAAAGAAACTTGTGCCAGTTGCGTTGAACAAACTTGTGCCAGTTGTGTCCAACAAACTTGTGTCACTTGCGTAGAACAAACTTGTGCCAGTTGCGTCAAAAAAACTTGTGCCAGTTGCGTCAAACAAACTTGTGCCAGTTGCGTCGAACAAATCTGTGCCAGTTATGGCGAACAAACTTGTGCCAGTTGCGTCGAGAAAACTTGTGCCAGTTGCGTCAAATAAACTTGTGCCAGTTGCGTCAAACAAACTTGTGCAAGTTGCGTCAAACAAACTTGCGCCAGTTGCGTCAAACAAACTTGTGCCAATTGAGTCGAAAAAACTTGTGCCAGTTACGTCGAACAAACTTGTGCCAGTTGCATCTAACAAACTTGTGCCAGTTTTGTCAAACAAACTTGGGCCAGTTGCGTTAAACTAACTTGTGCCAGTTGCGTCAAACAAACTTGTGCCAGTTGGGTCGAACAAACTTGTGCCAGTTGCGTTAAACAAACTTCTGCCAGAAGCATCGAACAAACTTGTGCCAGTTGCGTCGAACAAACTTGTGCCAGTTGCATCGAACAAACTTGCGCCAATTGCGTCAAACAAACTTGTGCCAGTTGCGTTGAACAAACTTGTGCCAGTTGTGTCCAACAAACTTGTGTCACTTGCGTAGAACAAACTTGTGGCAGTTGCGTCGAACAAACTTGTGTCAGTTGGGTAGAACAAACTTGTGCCAGTTGCGTGAAACAAACTTGTGCCAGTTGCGTAAAACAAACTAGTGTCAGTTGGATAGAACAAACTTGTGCCAGATGCGTAGAATAAACTTGTGCCAGTTGTGTAGAACAAACTTGTGCCAGTTGCATAGAACAAACTTGTGCCAGATGCGTAGAACAAACTTGTGCCAGTTGCGTAGAACAAACTTGTGCCAGTCACGTAGAACAAACTTGTGCCAGTTGCGTAGAACAAACTTGTGCCAGTTGCGTCGAACAAACTTGTGGCAGTTGCGTAGAACAAACTTGTGCAAGTTGCATAAAACAAACTTGTGCCAGTTGTGTCAAACATACTTGTGCCAGTTGCGCCGAGAAAAGTTGTGCCAGTTGCGTCAAATAAACTTGTGCCAGTTGCGTCAAACAAACTTGTGCCTGTTGAGTCAAACAAACTTCTGACAGTTGCACCAAACAAACTTGTGCTAGTTACGTCAAACAAACTTGTGCCAATTGAGTCGAAGAAACTTGTGCCAGTTGCGTCGAACAAACTTGTGCCAGTTGCGTCTAACAAACTTGTGCCAGTTGCGTCAAACAAATTGGACTAGTTGCGTCGAACAAACTTGTGCCAGTTGCGCCAAACAAACTCGTGCCAGTTGCATCAAACAAACTTGTGCCAGTTGTGTCAAACAAGCTTGTACAAGTTGCGAAAACAAACTTGTGCCAGTTGCGTCAAACAAACTTGTGCCAGATGTGTTGAACAAACTTGTGCCAGTTGCGTCGAACAAACTTGTGCCAGTTGCGTCGAACAAACTAGAGCCAGTTGCGTTGAACAAACTTGTGCCAGTTGCGTCGAACAAACTTGTGCCAGTTGCGTCGAACAAACTTGTGCCAGTTCCGTCCAACAAAATTGTGCCTTTTGAGTAGAACAAACTTGTGCCAGTTGCATAGAACAAACTTGTGCCAGTTGCGTAGAACAAACTTGTGCCAGTTGCGTCAAACAAACTTATGCCAGTTGCGTAGAACAAACTAGAGACAGTTGCATACAACAAACTTGTGCCAGTTGCGTATAACAAACTTGTGCCAGTTGCGTTATACAAACTTGTGCCAGTTGCGTAGAACAAACTTGTGCCAGTTGCATAGAACAAACTTGTGCCAGTTGTGTCAAACAAACTTGTGCCAGTTGTGTAGAACAAACTTGTGCCAGTGGCGTCAAACAAACTTGTTCCAGTTACGGCGAACACACTTGTGCCAGTTGCGTCAAGAAAACTTGTGCCAGTTGCGTCAAAAAAACTTGTGCCAGTTGCGTCAAACAAACTTGTGCCAGTTGCGTTGAACAAACTTGTGCCAGTTACGGCGAACAAACTTGTGCCAGATGCGTCGAGCAAACTTGTACCAGTTGCGTCAAATAAATTTGTGCCAGTTGCATCAAACAAACTTGTGCCAGTTGCGTCAAACAAACATGTGCCAGTTGCGTCAAACAAACTTGTGCCAGTTGCGTCAAACAAACTTGTGCCAATTGAGTCGAAAAAACTTGTGCCAGTTACCTCGAACAAACTTGTGCCAGTTGCGTCTAACAAACTTGTGCCAGTTGCGTCAAACAAACTTGGGCCAGTTGCGTCGAACAAACTTGTGCCAGTTGCGTCAAACAAACTTCTGCCAGTTGCGTCAAACAAACTTGTGCCAGTTGGGTCGAACAAACTTGTGCCATTTGTATTAAACAAACTTGTGCCAGTTGCATCGAACAAACTTGTGCCAGTTGCGTCGAACAAACTTGTGCCAGTGGCGTCGAACAAAGTTGCGCCAGTTGCGTCAAACAAACTTGTGCCAGTTGCGTTGAACAAACTTCTGTCAGTTGTTTCAAACAAACTTGTGTCAGTTGCGTAGAACAAACTTGTGTCAGATGCGTCGAACAAACTTGTGTCAGTTGCGTCAAACAAACTTGTGCTAGTTGCGTCAAACAAACTTGTGCCAGTTGCGTCGAACAAACTTGTGCCAGCTGTGTCAATCAAACTTTTGCCAGTTGGTTCTAACAAACTTTTGCCAGTTGCGTCCAACAAACTTGTACCAGTTGCGTCGAAGAAAATTGTGCCAGTTGCGTCGAACAAACTTGTACCAGTTGCGTAGAACAAACTTGTGCCAGTTGCGTCAAACAAACTTATGCCAGTTGCATAGAACAAACTAGTGCCAGTTGCATAGAACAAACTTGTGCCAGTTGCGTAGAACAAACTTGTGCCAGTTGCGTAGAACAAACTTGTGCCAGTTGCGTCGAACAAACTTGTGCCAGTTGCGTCGAAGAAACTTGTGCCAGTTGCGTCAAACAAACTTGTGCCAGTTGTGTCGAACATACTTGTGCCAGTTGCGTCGAACAAACTTGTGCCTGTTACATTAAACAAACTTGTGCCAGTTGCGTCAAAAAAAACTTGTGCCAGTTGCGTCAAAAAAAACTTGTGCCAGTTGCGTCAAACAAACATGTGCCAGTTGCGTCACACAAACTTGTGCCTCTTGCGTCAAACAAACTTGTGCCAGTTGCGTCAAACAAACTTGTGCCAATTGACTCGAAAAAACTTGTGCCTGCTACATCGAACAAACTTGTGCCAATTGCGTCTAACAAACTTGTGCCAGTTACGTCAAACAAACTTGTGCCAGTTGCGTCGAAACAAACTTGTGCCAGTTGCGTCAAACAAACTTGTGCTAGTTGCGTAGAACAAACTTGTGCCAGTTGCGTAGAAGAACCTTGTGCCAGTTGCGTCAAACAAACTTGTGCCAGTTGTGTCAAACAAACTTGTACCAGTTGCGTCGAACAAACTTGTGCCAGTTGCGTCAAACAAACTTGTGCCAGTTGCGCCAAACAAACTTGTGACAGTTCCGTCAAACAAACTTGTGCCAGTTGAGTCAAAAAAACTTGTACAAGTTGTGAAAACAAACTTATGCCAGTTGCGTCAAACAATCTTGTGCCAGATGTGTTGAACAAACATGTGCCAGTTGCATCGAACAAACTTGTGCCAGTTGCGTCGAACAAACTTGTGCCAGTTGCGTCGAACAAACTTGTGCCAGTTGCATCGAACAAACTTTTGCCAGTTGCGTCGAACAAACTTGTGCCAGTTGCGTCAAACAAACTTGAGCCAGTTGCGTCCATCAAACTTGTGACAGTTGCGTAGAAGAAACTTGTGCCAGTTGCGTCCAACAAACTTTTGCCAGTTGCGTAGAACAAACTTGTGCCAGTTGCGTCAAACAAACTTATGCCAGTTGCGTAGAACAAACTAGTGCCAGTTGCATACAACAAACTTGTGCCAGTTGCGTAGAACAAACTTGTGCCAGTTGCATAGAACAAATTAGTGCCAGTTACGTCAAACAAACTTGTGCCAGTTGCTTCGAACAAACTTGTGCCAGTGGCGTCGAACAAACTTGTGCCAGTTACGGCGAAGAAACTTATGCCAGTTGCGTCGAGAAAACTTGTGCCAGTTGCGTCAAAAAAACTTGTGCCAGTTGCATCAAAAAAAACTTGTGCCAGTTGCGTCGAACAAACCTGTGCCAGTTACGGCGAACAAACTTGTGCCAGTTGCGTCGAGAAAACTTGTGCCAGTTGCGTCAAATAAACTTGTGCCAGTTGCGTCAAACAAACTTGTGCAAGTTGCGTCAAACAAACTTGTTCCAGTTGCATCGAACAAACTTCTGCAAGTTGCATCAAACAAACTTGTGCCAGTTGCATCAAACAAACTTGTGCCAGTTGCGTAGAACAAGCTTGTGCCACTTTCGTAGAACAACCTTGTGCCAGTTGCGTCAAACAAACTTGTCCCAGTTATGTCAAACAAACTTGTGCCAGTTGCGTCAAAGAAACTTGTGCCAGTTGCGTCAAACAAACTTGTGCCAGTTGAGTTGAACAAACTTGTGCCAGTTGCGTTAAACAAACTTGTGCCAGTTGCATCGAACAAACTTGTTCCAGTTGCGTCGAACAAACTTGTGCCAGTTGCGTCGAACAAACGTGTGCCAGTTGCGTCGAACAAACTTGTGCCAGTTGCGTTGAACAAACTTCTGCCAGTTGTGTCAAACAAACTTGTGTCAGTTGCGTAGAACAAACTTGTGCCAGTTGCTTCGAACACACTTGTTTCAGTTGGGTAGAACAAACTTGTGCCAATTGCGTGAAACAAACTTGTGCCAGTTGCGTAAAACAAACTAGTGTCAGTTGGATAGAACAAACTTGTGCCAGATGCGTAGAATAAACTTGTGCTAGTTGTGTAGAACAAACTTGTGCCAGTTGCATAGAACAAACTTGTGCCAGTTACGTAGAACAAACTTCTGCCAGTTGCGTAGAACAAACTTGTGCCAGTTGCATAGAACAAACTTGTGCCAGTTGCGTAGAACAAACTTCTGCCAGTTGCGTAGAACAAACATGTGCCAGTTGCGTAGAACAAACTTGTGCCAGTTGCGTAGAACAAATTTGTGCAAGTTGCATAGAACAAACTTGTGCCAGTTGCGTCAAACAAACTTGTGCCAGTTGCTTCTAACAAACTTGTGCTAGTTACGGCGAACAAACTTGTGCCAGTTGGTTCGAACAAAATTTTGCCAGTTGCGTCAAACAAACTTGTACCAGTTGCGTCGAAGAAACTTGTGCCAGTTGCGTCGAACAAACTTGTACCAGTTGCGTAGAACAAACTTGTGCCAGTTGCGTAGAACAAACTTGTGCCAGTTGCGTAGAACAAACTTGTGCCACTTGCGTAGAACAAACTTGTGCCAGTTGCGTAGAACAAACTTGTGCAAGTTGCATAGAACAAACTTGTGCCAGTTGTGTAGAACATACTTGTGCCAGTTGCGCCGAGAAAAGTTGTGTCGGTTGCATCAAATAAACTTGTGCCAGTTGCGTCAAACAAACTTGTGCCAGTTGAGTCAAACAAACTTGTGACATTTGCGTCAAACAAACTTGTGCCAGTTGCGTCAAACAAACTTGTGCCAATTCAGTCGAAATAACTTGTGCCAGTTGCAACGAACAAACTTGTGCTAGTTGCGTCTAACAAACTTGTGCCAGTTGAATCAAACAAACTTGGGCTAGTTACGTCGAACAAACTTGTGCCAGTTGCGTCAAACAAACTTGTGCCAGTTGCGTCAAACAAACTTTTGCCCGTTGCGTCAAACAAACTTGTACAAGTTGCGAAAACAAACTTGTGTCAGTTGCGTCAAACAAACTTGTGCCAGATGTGTTGAACAAACTTGTGCCAGTTGCGTCGAACCAACTTGTGCCAGTTGCTTCGAACAAACTTGTGCCAGTTGCGTCGAACAAACTTGTGCCAGTTGCGTCGAACAAACTTGTGCCAGTTGCGTCGAACAAACTTGTGCCAGTTGCGTCCAACAAAATTGTTCCAGTTACGTAGAACAAACTTGTGCCAGTTACGTCCAACAAACTTGTGCCAGTTGCGTAGAACAAACTTGTGCCAGTTGCGTCAAACAAACTTATGCCAGTTGCGTAGAACAAACTAGTGCCAGTTGCATACAACAAACTTGTGCCAGTTGCGTTTAACAAACTTGTGCCAGTTGCGTAGAACAAACTTGTGCCAGTTGCGTAGAACAAACTTGTGCCAGTTGCGTCAAACAAACTTGTGCCAGTTGCGTCAAACAAACTTGTGCCAGTTGCTTCGAACAAACTTGTGCCAGTGGCGTCGAACAAACTTGTGCCAGTTACGGAGAACAAACTTGTGCCAGTTGCGTCGAGAAAACTTGTGCCAGTTGCGCCAAAACAACTTGTGCTAGTTGCGTCAAACAAACTTGTGCCAGTTGCGTCGAACAAACTTGTGCTAGTTACGGCGAACAAACTTGTGCCAGTTGCGTCGAGAAAACTTGTGCCAGTTGCGTGAAATAAACTTGTGCCAGTTGCGTCAAACAAACTTGTGCCAGTTGCGTCAAACAAACTTGTGCCAGTTGCGTCAAACAAACTCAGGCCAGTTGCGTCAAACAAACTTGTGCCAATTGAGTCGAAAAAACTTGTGCCTGTTACCTCGAACAAACTTGTGCCAGTTGCGTCTAACAAACTTGTGCCAGTTGCGTCAAACAAACTTGGGCCAGTTGCGTCGAACAAACTTGTGCCAGTTGCGTCAAACAAACTTCTGCCAGTTGCAAAAAAAAAAACTTGTGCCAGTTGAATCAAACAAACTTGTGCCAGTTGCATAGAACAAACATGTGCCAGTTGCGTAGAACATCCTTGTGCCCATTGCGTCAAACAAACTTTTGCCAGTTTAGTCAAACAAACTTGTGCCAGTTGCATCAAAGAAACTTGTGCCAGTTGCGTCAAACAAACTTGTGCCAGTTGGGTCGAACAAACTTGTGCCAGTTGTGTTAAACAAACTTGTACCAGTTGCATCGAACAAACTTGTGCCAGTTGCGTCGAACAAACTTGTGCCAGTTGCGTCGAAGAAACTTGCGCCAGTTGCGTTAAACAAACTTGTGCCAGTTGCGTTGAACAAACTTCTGCCAGTTGTGTCAAACAAACTTGTGTCAGTTGCATAGAACAAACTTGTGCCAGTTGCGTCGAACAAACTTGTGTTAGTTGTTTAGAACAAACTTTTGCCAGTTGCGTCAAACAAACTTGTGTCAGTTGCGTAGAACAAACTAGTGCCAGTTGGATAGGACAAACTTGTGCCAGATGCGTAGTATAAACTTGTGCCAGTTGCGTAGAACAAACTTGTGCCAGTTGCGTAGAACAAACTTGTGCCAGTTGCGTAGAACAAACTTGTGCAAGTTGCATAGGACAAACTTGTGCCAGTTGTGTAGAACATACTTGTGCCAGTTGCGCCGAGAAAACTTGTGCCAGTTGCATCAAATAAACTTGTGCCAGTTGCGTCAAACAAACTTGTGCCAGTTGAGTCAAACAAACTTGTGACATTTGCGTCAAACAAACTTGTGCCAGTTGCGTCAAACAAACTTGTGCCAATTGAGTCGAAATAACTTGTGGCAGTTGCGACGAACAAACTTGTGCTAGTTGCGTCTAACAAACTTGTGCCAGTTGCATCAAACAAACTTGGGCTAGTTACGTCGAACAAACTTGTGCCAGTTGCGCCAAACAAACTTGTGCCAGTTGCGTCAAACAAACTTTTGCCAATTGCGTCAAACAAACTTGTACAAGTTGCGAAAACAAACTTGTGCCAGTTGCGTCAAACAAACTTGTGCCAGATGTGTTGAACAAACTTGTGGCAGTTGCGTTAAACAAACTTGTGCCAGTTGTGTTGAACAAACTTCTGCCAGTTGTGTCAAAAAAACTTGTGTCAGTTGCTTAGAACAAACTAGTGCCAGTTGGATAGAACAAACTTGTGCCAGATGCGTAGAATAAACTTGTGCCAGTTGCGTAGAACAAAGTTGTGCCAGTTGCGTAGAACATACTTGTGCCAGTTGCGTAGAACAAACTTGTGCCAGTTGCATAGAACAAACTTGTGCCAGATGCGTAGAACAAACTTGTGCCAGTTGAGTAGAACAAACTTGTGCCAGTTGCGTAGAACAAACTTGTGTCAGTTGCGTAGAACAAACTTGTGCCATTTGCGTAGAACAAACTTGTGCCAGTTGCGTAGAACAAACTTATGCAAGTTGCATAGAACAAACTTGTGCCAGTTGTGTAGAACATACTTGTGCCAGTTGTGTCGAGAAAAGCTGTGCCAGTTGCGTCAAACAAAATTGTGCCAGTTGCGTAGAACAAACTTGTGTCAGTTGCGTCCAACAAACTTGTGCCAGTTGCATAGAACAAACTTGTGCCAGTTACGTCAAACAAACTTATGCCAGTTGCGTAGAACAAACTAGTACCAGTTGCATACAACAAACTTGTGCCAGTTGCGTAGAACAAACTTGTGCCAGTTGCATAGAACAAACTTGTGGCAGTTGCATAGAACAAATTAGTGCCAGTTGCGTCAAACAAACTTGTGCCAATTGCTTCGAACAAACTTGTGCCAGTGGCGTCGAACAAACTTGTGCCAGTTACGGCGGACAAATTTGTGCCAGTTGCGTCGAGAAAACTTGTGCCAGTTGCGTCAAAAAAACTTGTGCCAGTTGCGTCAAACAAACTTGTGCCAGTTGCGTCGAACAAACCTGTGCCAGTTACGGCGAACAAACTTGTGCCAGTTGCGTCGAGAAAACTTGTGCCACTTGCGTCAAATAAACTTGTGCCAGTTGCATCAAACAAACTTGTGCAAGTTGCGTCAAACAAACTTGTGCCAGTTGCGTGAAACAAACTTGTGCCACTTGAGTCGAAAAAATTTGTGCCAGTTACGTCGAACAAACTTGTGCCAGTTGCGTCTAACAAACTTGTGCCAGTTGCGTCAAACAAACTTGGGCCAGTTGCACCGAACAAACTTGTACCAGTTGCGTCAAACAAACTTGTGCCAATTGAGTCGAAATAACTTGTGGCAGTTGCGACGAACAAACTTGTGCTAGTTGCGTCTAACAAACTTGTGCCAGTTGCATCAAACAAACTTGGGCTAGTTACGTCGAACAAACTTGTGCCAGTTGCGCCAAACAAACTTGTGCCAGTTGCGTCAAACAAACTTTTGCCAATTGCGTCAAACAAACTTGTACAAGTTGCGAAAACAAACTTGTGCCAGTTGCGTCAAACAAACTTGTGCCAGATGTGTTGAACAAACTTGTGGCAGTTGCGTTAAACAAACTTGTGCCAGTTGTGTTGAACAAACTTCTGCCAGTTGTGTCAAAAAAACTTGTGTCAGTTGCGTAGAACAAACTAGTGCCAGTTGGATAGAACAAACTTGTGCCAGATGCGTAGAATAAACTTGTGCCAGTTGCGTAGAACAAAGTTGTGCCAGTTGCGTAGAACATACTTGTGCCAGTTGCGTAGAACAAACTTGTGTCAGTTGCATAGAACAAACTTGTGCCAGATGCGTAGAACAAACTTGTGCTAGTTGAGTAGAACAAACTTGTGCCAGTTGCGTAGAACAAACTTGTGTCAGTTGCGTAGAACAAACTTGTGCCAGTTGCGTAGAACAAACTTGTGCCAGTTGCATAGAACAAACTTAAGAAAGTTGCATAGAACAAACTTGTGCCAGTTGTGTAGAACATACTTGTGCCAGTTGTGTCGAGAAAAGCTGTGCCAGTTGCGTCAAACAAAATTGTGCCAGTTGCGTAGAACAAACTTGTGTCAGTTTCGTCCAACAAACTTGTGCCAGTTGCATAGAACAAACTTGTGCCAGTTACGTCAAACAAACTTATGCCAGTTGCGTAGAACAAACTAGTACCAGTTGCATACAACAAACTTGTGCCAGTTGCGTAGAACAAACTTGTGCCAGTTGCATAGAACAAACTTGTGGCAGTTGCATAGAACAAATTAGTGCCAGTTGCGTCAAACAAACTTGTGCCAATTGCTTCGAACAAACTTGTGCCAGTGGCGTCGAACAAACTTGTGCCAGTTACGGCGGACAAATTTGTGCCAGTTGCGTCGAGAAAACTTGTGCCAGTTGCGTCAAAAAAACTTGTGCCAGTTGCGTCAAACAAACTTGTGCCAGTTGCGTCGAACAAACCTGTGCCAGTTACGGCGAACAAACTTGTGCCAGTTGCGTCGAGAAAACTTGTGCCACTTGCGTTAAATAAACTTGTGCCAGTTGCATCAAACAAACTTGTGCAAGTTGCGTCAAACAAACTTGTGCCAGTTGCGTCAAACAAACTTGTGCCACTTGAGTCGAAAAAACTTGTGCCAGTTACGTCGAACAAACTTGTGCCAGTTGCGTCTAACAAACTTGTGCCAGTTGCGTCAAACAAACTTGGGCCAGTTGCACCGAACAAACTTGTACCAGTTGCGTCAAACAAACTTCTGCTAGTTGCATCAAACATACTTGTGCCAGTTGCATCAAACAAACTTGTGCCAGTTGCGTAGAACAAACTTGTGCCAGTTTCGTAGAACAACCTTGTGCCAGTTGCGTCAAACAAACTTGTGCCAGTTGTGTCAAACAAACTTGTGCCAGTTGCGTCAAACAAACTTGTGCCAGTTGCGTCAAACAAACTTGTGCCAGTTGGGTCGAACAAACTTGTGCCAGTTGCGTTAAACAAACTAGTGCCAGTTGCATCGAACAAACTTGTGCCAGTTGCGTCGAACAAACTTGCGCCAGTTGCGTCAAACAAACTTGTGCCAGTTGCGTTGAACAAACTTCTGCCAGTTGTGTCAAACAAACTTGTGTCAGTTGCGTAGAACAAACTTTTGCCAGTTGCGTCGAACAAACTTTTGTCAGTTGGGTAGAACAAACTTGTGCCAGTTGCGTGAAACAAACTTGTGCCAGTTGCGTAAAACAAACAGTGTCAGTTGGATAGAACAAACTTGTGCCAGATGCGTAGAATAAACTTGTGCCAGTTGCGTAGAACAAACTTGTGCCAGTTGCGTAGAACAAACTTGTGCCAGTTACGTAGAACAAACTTCTGCCAGTTGCATAGAACAAACTTGTGCCAGTTGCATAGAACAAACTTGTGCCAGTTGCGTAGAACAAACTTGTGCCAGTTGCGTAGAACAAACTTGTACCAGTTGCGTAGAATAAACTTGTGCCAGTTGTGTAGAACAAACTTGTGCCAGTTGCGTCAAACAAACTTGTGCAAGTTGCATAGAACAAACTTGTGCCAGTTGTGTAGAACATACTTGTGCCAGTTGCGCCGTGAAAAATTGTGCCAGTTGCGCTGAGAAAAATTGTGCCAGTTGCGTCAAATAAACTTGTGCCAGTTGCGTCAAACAAACTTGTGACAGTTGCGTCAAACAAACTTGTGCCAGTTGCGTCAAACAAACTTGTGCCAATTGAGTCGAAGAAACTTGTGCCAGTTGCGTCGAACAAACTTGTGCCAGTTGCGTCTAACAAACTTGTGCCAGTTGCGTCAAACAAACTTGGGCTAGTTGCGTCGAACAAACTTGTGCCAGTTGCATCGAACAAACTTGTTCCAGTTGCGTAGAACAAACTTGTGCCAGTTGCGTCAAACAAACTTGTGCCAGTTGCGTAGAACAAACTTGTGCCAGTTGCGTAGAACAACCTTGTGCCAGTTGTGTCAAACAAACTTGTGCCAGTTGAGTCGAACAAAATTGTGCCAGTTGTGTCAAACAAACTTGTGAGAGTTGGTTCGAACAAACTTGTGCCAGTTGAGTCCAACAAACTTGTACCAGTTGCGTCGAACAAACTTGTGCCAGTTGCGTCGAACAAACTTGTACCAGTTGCGTAGAACAAACTTGTGCCAGGTGCGTCAAACAAACTTATGCCAGTTGCATAGAACAAACTAGTGCCAGTTGCATAGAACAAACTTGTGCCAGTTGCGTAGAACAAACTTGTGCCAGTTGCGTCAAACAAACTTGTGCCAGTTGCGTCGAACAAACTTGTGCCAGTTGCGTCGAACAAATTTGTGCCAGTTGCGTCAAACAAACTTGTGCCAGTTGCGTCGAACAAACTTGTGCCAGTTGCGTCAAACAAACTTGTGCCAGTTACGTTAAACAAACTTGTGCCAGTTGCGAAAAAAAAAACTTGTGCCAGTTGCGTCAAACAAACTTGTGCCAGTTGTGTAGAACAAACTTGTGCCAGTTGCGTCAAACAAACTTGTGCAAGTTGCATAGAACAAACTTGTGCCAGTTGTGTAGAACATACTTGTGCCAGTTGCGCCGTGAAAAATTGTGCCAGTTGCGCCGAGAAAAATTGTGCCAGTTGCGTCAAATAAACTTGTGCCAGTTGCGTCAAACAAACTTGTGACAGTTGCGTCAAACAAACTTGTGCCAGTTGCGTCAAACAAACTTGTGCCAATTGAGTCGAAGAAACTTGTGCCAGTTGCGTCGAACAAACTTGTGCCAGTTGCGTCTAACAAACTTGTGCCAGTTGCGTCAAACAAACTTGGGCTAGTTGCGTCGAACAAACTTGTGCCAGTTGCATCGAACAAACTTGTTCCAGTTGCGTAGAACAAACTTGTGCCAGTTGCGTCAAACAAACTTGTGCCAGTTGCGTAGAACAAACTTGTGCCAGTTGCGTAGAACAACCTTGTGCCAGTTGTGTCAAACAAACTTGTGCCAGTTGAGTCGAACAAAATTGTGCCAGTTGTGTCAAACAAACTTGTGAGAGTTGGTTCGAACAAACTTGTGCCAGTTGAGTCCAACAAACTTGTACCAGTTGCGTCGAACAAACTTGTGCCAGTTGCGTCGAACAAACTTGTACCAGTTGCGTAGAACAAACTTGTGCCAGGTGCGTCAAACAAACTTATGCCAGTTGCATAGAACAAACTAGTGCCAGTTGCATAGAACAAACTTGTGCCAGTTGCGTAGAACAAACTTGTGCCAGTTGCGTCAAACAAACTTGTGCCAGTTGCGTCGAACAAACTTGTGCCAGTTGCGTCGAACAAATTTGTGCCAGTTGCGTCAAACAAACTTGTGCCAGTTGCGTCGAACAAACTTGTGCCAGTTGCGTCAAACAAACTTGTGCCAGTTACGTTAAACAAACTTGTGCCAGTTGCGAAAAAAAAAACTTGTGCCAGTTGCGTCAAACAAACTTGTGCCAGTTGCGTCACACAAACTTGTGCCTCTTGCGGAAAACAAACTTGAGCCAGTTGCGTCAAACAAACTTGTGCCAATTGAGTCGAAAAAACTTGTGCCTGTTACGTCGAACAAACTTGTGCCAGTTGCGTCGAACAAACTTGTGCCAGTTGCGTCAAACAAACTTGTGCCAGTTGCGTCGAACAAACTTGTGCCAGTTGCGTCGCACAAACTTGTGCCAGTTGCGTAGAACAAACTTGTGCCAGTTGCGTCAAGCAAACTTATGCCAGTTGCGTAGAACAAACTTGTGCCAGTTGCGTAAAAGAACCTTGTGCCAGTTGCGTCAAACAAACTTGTGCCAGTTGCGTCAAACAAAGTTGTGCCAGTTGCGTCAAATAAACTTGTGCCAGTTGCGTTAAACAAACTTGTGCCAGTTTCATCGAACAAAAATTTGTGCCAGTTGCGTCCAACAAACTTGTGCCAGTTGCGTCCAACAAACTTGTGCCAGTTGCGTCGAACAAACTTGCGCCAGTTGCGTCCAACAAACTTGTGCCAGTTGCGTTGAACAAACTTCTGCCAGTTGTGTCAAACAAACTTGTGTCCGTTGCGTAGAACTAACTTGTGCCAGTTGCGTCAAACAAATTGTGTCAGTTGGGTAGAACAAACTTGTGCCAGTTGTGTCAAACAAACTTGTGCCAGTTGCGTAGAACAAACTAGTGCCAGTTGCATAGAACAAACTTGTGCCAATTGCGTAGAACAAACTTGTGCCAGTTGCGTAGGACAAACTTGTGCCAGCTGCATAGAACAAACTTGTGCCAGTTATGTAGAACAAACTTGTGCCAGTTGCGTCAAACAAAAAGGTGCCAGTTGCGTCAAACAAAGTTATGCCAGTTGCATCGAACAAACTTGTGCCAGTTGCATAGAACAAACTTGTGCCAGTTGCGTCAAACAAACTTGTAGCAGTTGCATAGAACAAACTTGTGCCAGTTGCGTAGAACAACCTTGTGCCAGTTGCGTCAAACAAACTTGTGCCAGTTGCGTCAAACAAACTTGTACCAGTCGCGTCGAACAAACTTGTGCCAGATGTGTCAAACAAACTTGTGCTAGTTGGTTCGAACAAACTTTTGACAGTTGCGTCAAACAATCTTGTGCCAGTTGAGTCGAACAAAATTGTGCCAGTTGTGTCAAACAAACTTGTGCCAGTTGGTTCGAACAAACTTGTGCCAGTTGCATCCAACAAACTTGTACCAGTTGCGTCGAACAAACTTGTGCCAGTTGCGTCGATCAAACTTGTACCAGTTGCGTAGAACAAACTTGTGCCAGGTGCGTCAAACAAACTTATGCCAGTTGCATAGAACAAACTTGTGCCAATTGCATAGAACAAACTTTTGCCAGTTGTGTAGAACAAACTTGTGCCAGTTGTGTAAAACAAACTTGTACCAGTTGCGTAGAACAAACTTGTGCCAGTTGCGTAGAACAAACTTGTGCCAGTTGCGTAGAACAAACTTATGCCAGTTGCATAGAACAAACTAGTGTCAGTTGCATAGAACAAACTTGTGCCAGTTGTGTAGAACAAACTTGTGCCAGTTGCGTCAAACAAACTTGTACCAGTTGCGTCGAACAAACTTGTGCCAGTTGCGTCGAAGAAACTTGTGCCAGTTGCGTCAAACAAACATGTGACAGTTACATCGAACAAACTTGTGCCAGTTGCGTCGAACAAACTTGTGCCAGATATGGCAAACAAACTTGTGCCAGTTGCGTCGAGAAAACTTGTGCCAGTTGCGTCAAAAAAAACTTGTTCCAGTTGCGTCAAACAAACTTGTGCCAGTTGTGTCAAACAAACTTGTGCTTCTTGCGTCATACAAACTTGTACCAATTGAGTCGAAAAAACTTGTGCCTGTTACGTCGAACAAACTTTTGCCAGTTGTGTCTAATAAACTTGTGCCAGTTGCGTCGAACAAACTTATGCCAGTTGCGTCAAACAAACTTGTGCCAGTTGCGTAGAACAAACTTGTGCCAGTTGCGTCAAACAAACTTGTGCCAGTTGTGTAGAACAAACTTGTGCCAGTTGCGTAGAAGAACCTTGTGCCAGTTGCGTCAAACAAACTTGTGCCAGTTGCGTCAAACAAACTTGTGCCAGTTGCGTCAAACAAACTTGTGCCAGTTGCGTCAAACAAACTTGTGCCAGTTGGGTCGAACAAACTTGTGCCAGTTGCATCGAACAAACTTTTGCCAGTTGCGTCGAACAAACTTGCGCCAGTTGCGTCGAACAAACTTGCGCCAGTTGCGTCGAACAAACTTGTGCCAGTTGTGTTGAACAAACTTCTGCCAATTGTGTCAAACAAACTTGTGTTAGTTGCGTAGAACAAACTTGTGCCAGTTGCGTCGAACAAACTTGTGTTAGTTGGGTAGAACAAATTTGTGCCAGTTGCGTCAAACAAACTTGTGCCAGTTGCGTAGAACAAACTAGTGCCTGATGCATAGAACAAACTTGTCCCAGATGCGTAGAACAAACTTGTCCCAGTTGCGTCGATCAAACTTGTACCAGTTGCATAGAACAAACTTGTGCCAGTTGCGTCGAGAAAACTTGTGCCAGTTGTGTCAAAAAAAACTTGTGCCAGTTGCGTGAAACAAACTTGTGCCAGTTGCGTCAAACAAACTTGTGCTTCTTGTGTCAAACAAACTTGTGCCAGTTGCGTCAAACAAACTTGTACCAATTGAGTCGAAAAAACTTCTGCCTGTTACGTCGAACAAACTTGTGCCAGTTGCGTCTAACAAACTTGTGCCAGTTGCGTCGAACAAACTTGTGCCAGTTGCGTCAAACAAACTTTTGCCAGTTGCGTAAAACAAACTTGTGCCAGTTGCGTAGAAGAACCTTGTGCCAGTTGCGTCAAACAAACTTCTGCCATTTGCGTCAAACAAACTTGTGCCAGTTGCGTCAAACAAACTTGTGCCAGGTGCGTCAAACAAAATTGTGCCAGTTGGGTCGAACAAACTTGTGCCAGTTGCGTTAAACAAACTTGTGCCAGTTGCATCGAACAAACTTTTGCCAGTTGCGTCGAACAAACTTTTGCCAGTTGCGTCGAACAAACTTGCGCCAGTTGCGTCCAACAAACTTGTGCCAGTTGCGTTGAACAAACTTCTGCCAATTTTGTCAAACAAACTTGTGTCAGTTGCGTAGAACAAACTTGTGCCAGTTGCGTCGAACAAACTTGTGTCAGTTGGGTAGAACAAATTTGTGCCAGTTGCGTCAAAAAAACTTGTGCCAGTTGCGTAGAACAAACTAGTGCCTGTTGCATAGAACAAACTTGTGCCAGATGCATAGAACAAATTTGTGCCAGTTGCGTAGAACAAACTTGTGCCAGTTGCATAGAACAAACTTGTGCCAGTTATGTAGAACAAACTTGTGCCAGTTGCGTCAAACAAACTTGTGCCAGTTGCGTCGAACAAACTTGTGCCAGTTACGGCGAACAAACTTGTGCCAGTTTCGTCAAGAAAACTTGTGCCAGTTGCGTCAAATAAACTTGTGCCAGTTGCGTCAAACAAACTTGTGCCAGTTGCGTCAAACAAACTTGTTCCAGTTGTGTCAAACAAACTTGTGCCAAATGAGTCGAAAAAACTGGTGCCAGTTGCGTCGAACAAACTTGTGGCAGTTGCGTCTAACAAATTTGTGCCAGTTGCGTCAAAAAAACTTGGGCCAGTTTCGTCGAACAAACTTGTGTTAGTGGCATCCAACAAACTTGTGCCAGTTGCGTAGAACAACCTTATGCCAGTTGCGTCAAACAAACTTGTGCCAGTTGCGTAGAACAAACTTGTGCCAGTTGCGTAGAACAATCTTGTGCCAGTTGTGTAGAACAAACTTGTGCTAGTTTGTAGAACAAACTTGTGCCAGTTGCGTCAAACAAACTTATGCCAGTTGCATAGAACAAACTTGTGCCAGTTCCGTCGAACAAACTTGTGCCAGTTGTGTCGAACAAACTTGTGCCAGTTACGGCAAACCAACTTGTGCCACTTGCGTCTAGAAAAATTGTGCCAGCTGCGTCAAATAAACTTGTGCCAGTTACGTTAAACAAACTTGTTCTAGTTGCGTCGAACAAACTTGTGCCAGTTGCGTCGAACAAACTTGTGCCAGTTGTGTCGAACAAACTTGCGCCAGTTCCGTCGAACAAACTTGTGCCAGTTGCTTAGAACAAACTTGTGCCAGTTGTGTCAAACAAACTTGTGCCAGTTGAGTAGAACAAACTTGTGCCATTTGCTTCGAACAAACTTGTGCCAGTTGGGTAGAACAAACATGTGCCAGTTGTGTCAAACAAATTTGTGCTAGTTGCGTAGAACACACTAGTGCCAGTTGCATAAAACAAACTTGTGCCAGATGCGTAGAACAAACATTTGCCATTTGCGTAGAACAAACTTGTGGCAGTTGTGTCAAACAAACTTTTGCCAGTTGTGTACAACAAACTAGTAAGAGTTGCGTAGAACAAACTTGTGCCAGTTGCGTCGAACAAACTTGTGCCAGTTGCGTAGAACAAACTTGTACCAGTTGTGTCAAACAAACTTATGCCAGTTGCATAGAACAAACTAGTGCCAGTTGCATAGAACAAACTTGTGCCAGTTGCGTAGAACAAACTTGTGCCAGTTGCGTCAAACAAACTTGTGCTAGTTGCGTTAAACAAACTTGGGCCAGTTGCGTCGAAGAAACTTGTGCCAGTTGCGTCAAAAAAACTTGTGCCATTTGCGTCGAACAAACTTGTGCCAGTTGCATCGAACAAACTAGTGCCAGTTGCTTCGAGAAAACTTGTGCCAGTTGCGTAAAAAAAAACTTGTGCGAGTTGCGTCAAACAATCTTGTGCAGGTGCGTCAAACAAACTTGTGCCTCCTGCGTCAAACAAACTTGTGCCAGTTACGTCAAACAAACTTGTACCAATTGAGTCGAAAAAACTTGTGCCTGTTACGTCTAACAAACTTGTGCCAGTTGCGTCTAACAAACTTGTGCCAGTTGTGTCAAGCAAACTTGTGCCAGTTGCATCAAACAAACTTGTGCCAGTTGCATCAAAGAAACTTGTGCCAGTTGCGTCAAAAAAACTTGTGCCAGTTGCGTAGAAGAACCTCGTGCCAGTTGCGTCAAACGAACTTGTGCCAGTTGCTTCAAACAAACTTTTGCCAGTTGCGTCGAACAAACTTGTGCCAGTTGAGTCGAACAAACTTGTGCTTCTTGCGTCAAACAAACTTGTGCCAGTTGCGTTGAACAAACTTCTGCCAGTTGTGTGAAACAAACTAGTAACAGTTGTGTTAAACAAATTGTGCCAGTTGCGTCGAACAAACTTGTGTCTGTTGGGTAGAACAAACTTGTGCTAGTTGCGTCAAACAAACTTGTGCCAGTTGCGTAGAACAAACTAGTGCCAGTTGCATAGAACAAACTTGTGCCAGATGCATAGAACAAACTTGTGCCAGTTGCGTAGAACAAACTTGTGCCAGTTGCATAGAACAAACTTGTGCCAGTTATGTAGAACAAACTTGTGCCAGTTGTGTCGAACAAACTTGTGCCAGTTGTGTCGAACAAACTTGTGCCAGTTCCGTCAAAAAAACTTGGGGCAGTTTCGTCGAACAAACTTGTGCCAGTGGCATCCAACAAACTTGTGCCAGTTGCGTCGAACAAACTTGTTCCAGTTGCGTCAAACAAACTTGTGCTAGTTGGTAGAACAAACTTGTGCCAGTTGCGTCAAACAAACTTATGCCAGTGGCGGAAAACAAACTAGTGCCAGTTGCATAGAACAAACTTGTGCCAGTTGAGTAGGACAAACTTGTGCCAATTGCATCAAACAAACTTGTGCCAGTTGCGTCGAACAAACTTATGCCAGTTGCGTCGAACAAACTTGTGCCAGTTGCGTCAAACAAACTTGTGCCAGTTGCGTCGAACAAACTTGTGCCAGTTACGGCGAATAAACTTGTGCCACTTGCATCGAGAAACTTGTGCCAGTTGCGTCAAATAAACTTGTGCCAGTTGCGTCAAACAAACTTGTGCCAGTTACGGCGAACAAACTTGTGCCAGTTGCGTCGAGAAATGTTGTGCCAGTTGCGTCAAATAAACTTGTGCCAGTTGCGTCAAACAAACTTGTGCCAGTTGCGTCAAACAAACTTGTGCCAGTTGCGTCGAACAAACTTGTGCCAGTTGTGTCAAACAAACTTCTGCCAATTGATTCGAAAAAACTTGTGCCAGTTGCGTTGAACAAACTTGTGCCAGTTGCGTCAAACAAACTTATGCCAGTTGCGTCGAACAAACTTGTGCCAGTTGCATCGAACAAACTAGTGCCAGTTGCATAGAACAAACTTGTGCCAGTTGCGTCAAACAAACTTGTGCCAGTTGCGTAGAACAAACTTGTGCCAGTTGCGTAGAACAACCTTGTGCCAGTTGCGTCAAACAAACTTGTGCCAGTTGCGTCAAACAAACTTGTGCCAGTTGCGTCGAACAAACTTGTGCCAGTTGTGTGAAACAAACTTTTGCCTTTGGGTCGAACAAACTTTTGCCAGTTACGTTAAACAAACTTGTACCAGTTGCGTCGTACAAATTTGTGCCAGTTGCGTCGTACAAATTTGTGCCAGTTGCGTCGAACAAACTTGTGCCAGTTGCGTCGAACAAACTGCGCCAGTTCCGTCGAACAAACTTGTGCCAGGTGCTTACAACAAACTTGTGCCACTTGTGTCAAACAAACTTGTGCCAGTTGTGTAGAACAAACTTGTGCCAGTTGCGTCGAACAAACTTGTGCCAGTTGGGTAGAACAAACATGTGCCAGTTGCGTCAAACAAATTTGTGCCAGTTGCGTAGATCAAACTAGTGCCAGTTGCATAGAACAAACTTGTGCCAGATGCGTAGAACAAACTTTTGCCATTTGCTTAGAACAAACTTGTGCCAGTTGTGTCAAACAAACTTGTGCCAGTTGTGTACAACAAACCTGTGCCAGTTATGTAGAACAAACTTGTGCCTGTTGCATCAAACAAACTTGTGCCAGTTGCACCAAACAAACTTGTGCCATTTGCATAGAACAAACTTGTGCCAGTTGCATAGAACAACCTTGTGCCAGTTGCGTCAAACAAACTTGTGCCAGTTTCGTCAAACAAACTTGTGCCAGTTGCGTCAAACAAACTTGTGCCAGTTGCGTCGAACAAACTTGTGCCAGTTGCGTCAAAGAAACTTGTGCCAGTTGCGTCGAACAAACTTGTGACAGTTACGGCGAACACACTTGTGCCAGTTTTGTTGAGAAAACTTGTGCCAGTTGCGTCAAATAAACTTGTGCCAGTTGCGTCAAACAAACTTGTGCCAATTGGGTCAAACAAACTTGTGCCAGTTGCGTCAAACAAACTTGTTCCAGTTGCGCCAAACAAACTTGTGCCAATTGAGTCGAAAAAACTTGTGCCAGTTGTGTCGAACAAACTTGTGCCAGTTGCGTCTAACTTACTTGTGCCAGTTGCATAAAAAAAACTTGGGTCAGTTTCGTCGAACAAACTTGTGCCAGTTGCATAGAACAACCTTGTGCCAGTTGCGTCAAACAAACTTGTGCCAGTTACGTAGAACAAACTTCTGCCAGTTGCGTAGAACAACCTAGTGCCAGTTGCGTCGAACAAACTTGTGCTAGTTTGTAGAACAAATTTGTGCCAGTTGCGCCAAACAAACTTATGCCAGAAGCGTAAAAGAAACTAATGCCAGTTGCATAGAACAAACTTGTACCAGTTGAGTAGAACAAACTTGTGCCAATTGCGTCAAACAAACTTGTGCCAGTTTGTCGAACAAACTTGTGCCAGTTGCGTCGAAGAAACTTGTGCCAGTTGCGTCAAACAAACTTGTGCCAGTTGCGTTGAACAAACTTGTGCCAGTTGCGTCGAACAAACTTGTGCCAGTTACGGTGAACAAACTTGTGCCACTTGCTTCGAGAAAACATGTGCCAGTTGCATCAAATAAACTTGTGCCAGTTGCGTCAAACAAACTTGTGCCAGTTACGGCGAAAAAACTTGTGCCAGTTGCGTCGAGAAAAGTTGTACCAGTTGTATCAAACAAACTTGTGCCAGTTGCGTCAAACAAACTAGTGCCAGTTGCATCAAACAAACTTGTGCCAGTTGCGTCAAACAAAATTGTGCCAGTTGCGTCAAACAAACCTGTGCCAATTGATTAAAAAAAACTTGTGCCAGTTGCGTTGAACAAACTTGTGCCAGTTGCGTCTAACAAACTTGTGCAACTTGCGTCAAACAAACTTGTGCCAGTTACGTCGAAGAAACTTGTGCCAGTTGCATCGGACAAACTAGTGCCAGTTGCATAGAACAAACTTGTGCCAGTTGCGTAGAACAAACTTGTACATGTTGCGTAGAACAACCTTGTGCCAGTTGTGTCAAACAAACTTGTGCCATTTGTGTCAAACAAACTTGTGCCAGTTAGGTCGAACAAACTTGTGCCAGTTACGTTAAACAAACTTGTTCTAGTTGCGTCGAACAAACTTGTGACTGTTGCGTCGAACAAACTTGTGCCAGTTGCGTCGAACAAACTTGCGCCAGTTCCGTCGAACAAACTTGTGCCAGTTGCATAGAACAAACTTTTGCCAGTTGTGTCAAACAAACTTGTGCCAGTTGTGTAGAACAAACTTATTCCAGTTGCGTCGAACAAACTTGTGCCAGTTGCGTCGAACAAACTTGTGCTAGTTGGTAGAACAAACTTGTGCCAGTGACGTCAAACAACTTTATGCCAGTTGCGTAAAACAAACTAGTGCCAGTTGCATAGAACAAACTTGTGCCAGTTGAGTAGAACAAACTTGTGCCAATTGCATCAAACAAACTTGTGCCAGTTGCGTCGAACAAACTTGTGCCAGTTGCGTCGAAGAAACTTGTGCCAGTTGCGTCAAACAAACTTGTGCCAGTTGCGTAGAACAAACTTGTACCAGTTCCGTCAAACAAACTTATGCCAGTTGCATAGAACAAACTAGTGCCAGTTGCATAGAACAAACTTGTGCCAGTTGCGTAGAACAAACTTGTGCCCGTTGCGTCGAAGAAACTTGTGCCACTTGCGTCAAACAAACTTGTGCCATTTGCGTCGAACAAACTTGTGCTAGTTGCGTCGAACAAACTTGTGCCTGATATGGCAAACAAACTTGTGCCAGTTGCTTCGAGAAAACTTGTACCAGTTGCGTAAAAAAAAACTTGTGCCAGTTGCGTCAAACAAACTTGTGCCAGTTGCGTCAAACAAACTTGTGCCAGTTGTGTCAAACAAACTTGTGCCAGTTGCGTCAAACAAACTTGTGCCAGTTGCGTCAAACAAACTTGTACCAATTGAGTCGAAAAAACTTGTGCCTGTTACGTCGAACAAACTTGTGCCAGTTGCGTCTAACAAACTTGTGCCAGTTGCGTCAAACAAACTTGTGCCAGTTGCTTCAAAGAAACTTGTGCCAGTTGCGTACAACAAACTTGTGCCAGTTGCATCAAACAAACTTGTGCCAGTTGCGTAGAAGAACCTTGTGACAGTTGCGTCAAACGAACTTGTGCCAGTTGCGTAGAACAAACTTGTGCCAGTTGCGTCGAACAAACTTGTGCCAGTTGCGTCGAACAAACTTGTGCTGGTTGCATAGAACAAACTTGTGCGAGTTGTGTCAAACAAACTTGTGCCAGTTGTGTACAACAAACTAGTAAGAGGTGCGTAGAACAAACTTGTGCCAGTTGCGTTGAACAAACTTGTGCCAGTTGCGTAGAACAAACTTGTACCAGTTCCGTCAAACAAACTTATGCCAGTTGCATAGAACAAACTAGTGCCAGTTGCATAGAACAAACTTGTGCCAGTTGCGTAGAACAAACTTGTGCCCGTTGCGTCGAAGAAACTTGTGCCACTTGCGTCAAACAAACTTGTGCCATTTGCGTCGAACAAACTTGTGCTAGTTGCGTCGAACAAACTTGTGCCTGATATGGCAAACAAACTTGTGCCAGTTGCTTCGAGAAAACTTGTACCAGTTGCGTAAAAAAAAACTTGTGCCAGTTGCGTCAAACAAACTTGTGCCAGTTGCGTCAAACAAACTTGTGCCAGTTGCGTCAAACAAACTTGTGCCAGTTGCATCAAACAAACTTGTGCCAGTTGCGTCAAACAAACTTGTACCAATTGAGTCGAAAAAACTTGTGCCTGTTACGTCGAACAAACTTGTGCCAGTTGCGCCTAACAAACTTGTGCCAGTTGCGTCAAACAAACTTGTGCCAGTTGCTTCAAAGAAACTTGTGCCAGTTGCGTAGAACAAACTTGTGCCAGTTGCATCAAACAAACTTGTGCCAGTTGCGTAGAAGAACCTTGTGCCAGTTGCGTCAAACGAACTTGTGCCAGTTGCGTAGAACAAACTTGTGCCAGTTGCGTCGAACAAACTTGTGCCAGTTGCGTCGAACAAACTTGTGCCAGTTGCATAGAACAAACTTGTGCCAGTTGTGTCAAACAAAATTGTGTCAGTTGGGTAGAACAAACTTGTGCCAGTTGCGTCGAACAAACTTGTGCCAGTTGGGTAGAACAAACTTGTGCCAGTTGCGTCAAACAAACTTGTGCCAGTTGCGTAGAACAAACTAGTGCCAGTTGCATAGAACAAACTTGTGCCAGATGCGTAGAACAAACTTGTGCCAGTTGCGTAGAACAAACTTGTGCCAGTTGCATAGAACAAACTTGTGCCAGTTATGTAGAACAAACTTGTGCCAGTTGCGTCGAACAAACTTGTGCCAGTTGTGTCGAACAAACTTGTGCCAGTTGCGTCAAAAAAAATTCGGCCAGTTTCGTCGAACAAACTTGTGCCAGTGGCATCCAACAAACTTGTGCCAGTTGCATCAAACAAACTTGTGCCAGTTGCGTCAACCAAACTTGTGCCAGTTGCGTAGAACAAACTTGTGTCAGTTGCGTAGAACAACCTTGTGCCAGTTGCGTCGAACAAACTTGTGCTAGTTGGTAGAACAAACTTGTGCCAGTTGCGTCGAACAAACTTGTGCCAGTTGTGTCGAAAAACTTGCGCCAATTCCATCGAACAAACTTGTGCCAGTTGGGTAGAACAAAATTCTGCCAGTTGCGTCAAACAAACTTGTGCCAGTTGCATAGAACAAACTTGTGCCAGATGCGTAGGACAAACTTGTGCCAGTTGCATAGAACAAACTTGTGCCAGTTGCATAGAACAAACTTGTGCCAGTTATGTAGAACAAACTTGTGCCATTTGCGTCGAACAAACTTGTGCCAGTTGTGTCGAACAAACTTGTGCCAGTTGGGTAAAAAAAAATTGGGCCAGTTTCGTCGAACAAACTTGTGCCAGTGGCATGCAATAAACTTGTGCCAGTTGCGTCGAACAAACTTGTGCCCGTTGTGTCAAAGAAACTTGTGCCAGTTGCCTAGAACAAACTTGTGCCAGTTGGGTAGAACAACCTTGTGCCAGTTGCGTCGAACAAACTTGTGCTAGTTGGTAGAACAAACTTGTACCGGTTGCGTCGAACAAACTTGTGCCAGTTGCGTCGAACAAACTTGTGCCAGTTGTGTCGAACAAACTTACGCCAATTCCATCGAACAAACTTGTGCCAGTTGCTTAGAACAAACTTGTGCCAGTTGTGTCAAACAAACTTGTGCCAGTTGCGTTGAACAAACTTGTGCCAGTTGGGTAGAACAAACATGTGCCAATTGCGTCAAACAAATTTGTGCCAGTTGCATAGAACAAACTTGTGCCTGATGCGTACAACAAACTTTTGCCATTTGCGTAGAACAAACTTGTGCCAGTTGTGTCAAACAAACTTGTGCCAGTTGTGTACAACAAACTTGAGCCAGTTGCGTAGAAAAAACTTGTGCCAGTTGCGTAGAACAAACCTGTGCCAGTTGCATAGAGTAAACTTGTGCCAGTTGCATAGAACAAACTTGTGCCAGTTGCGTAGAACAACCTTGTGCCAGTTGCATAGAACAAACTTGTGCCAGTTGCGTAGAACAACCTTGTGCCAGTTGCATCAAACACACTTGTGCCAGTTGCGTCAAACAAACTTGTGCCAGTTGCGTCAAACAAACTTGTGCCAGTTGCGCCGAACAAACTTGTGCCAGTTGCGTCAAACAAACTTGTGCCAGTTGCGTCAAACAAACTTGTGCCAGTTGCGTCTAACAAACTTGTGCCAGTTGCGTCAAACAAACTTGTGCCAGTTGCGCCGAACAAACTTGTGCCAGTTGCGTCAAACAAACTTGTGCCAGTTGCGTCAAACAAACTTGTGCCAGTTGCGTCTAACAAACTTGTGCCAGTTGCGTCAAACAAACTTGTACAAGTTGCGTCAAACAAACTTGTGCCAGTTGCGTCTAAGAAACTTGTGCCATTTGCGTCAAAAAAACTTGGGCCAGTTGAGTGGAAAAAATTTGTGCCAGTGGCATCGAACAAACTTGTGCCAGTTGCGTAGAACAAACTTGTGCCAGTTGCGTCAAGCAAACTTGTGCCAGTTGCGTAGAACAAACTTGTGCCAGTTGCGTAGAACAACCTTGTGCCAGTTGCGTCGAACAAACTTGTGCCAGTTACGTCGAACAAACTTGTGACAGTTGCGTCAAACAACCTTGTGCCAGTTGCGACTAAGAAACTTGAGCCAGTTGCGTCAAACAAACTTGTGCCAGTTGCGTCGAACAAACTTGTGCCAGTTGCGTCGAACAAACTTGTGCCAGTTACGGCGAACAAACTTGTGCCACTTGCGTCGAGAAACTTGTGCCAGTTGTGTCAAATAAACTTGTGCCAGTTGCGTCAAACAAACTTGTGCTAGTTACGACGAAAAAACTTGTGCCAGTTGTGTCGAGAAAAGTTGTGCCAGTTGCGTCAAATAAACTTGTGCCAGTTGCGTCAAACAAACTTGTGCCAGTTGCGGCAAACAAACTTGTGCCAGTTGCGTCAAACAAACTTTTGCCAGTTGCGTCAAACAAACTTGTGCTAATTGATTCTAAAAAACTTCTGCCAGTTGCGTTGAACAAACTTGTGCCAATTGCGTCTAACAAACTTCTGCCAGTTGCGTCAAACAAACTTGTGCCAGTTGCATCAAAAAAACTTGTGCCAGTTGCATAGAACAAACTTGTGCTAGTTTGCTTCAAACAAACTTGTGCCAGTTGCTTAGAACAAACTTGTACATGTTGCGTAGAACAACCTTGTGCCAGTTGCGTCAAAAAAACTTGTGTCAGTTGCGTCAAACAAACTTGTGCCAGTTGCGTCGAACAAACTTGTGCCAGTTGTGTGAAACAAACTTGTTCCAATTGGGTCGAAGAAACTTGTGCCAGTTACGTTAAACAAACTTGTACCAGTAGCGTCATACAAATTTGTGCCAGTTGCGTCGAACAAACTTGTGCCAGTTGCGTCGAACAAACTTGTGCCAGTTCCATCGAACAAACTTGTGCCAGTTGCTTAGAACAAACTTGTGCCACTTGTGTCAAACAAACTTGTGCCAGTTGTGTAGAACAAACTTGTGCCAGTTGCTTAGAACAAATTTGTGCCACTTGTGTCAAACAAACTTGTGCCAGTTGTGTAGAACAAACTTGTGCCAGTTGCGTCGAATAAACTTGTGTCAGTTGGGTAGAACAAACTTGTGCCAGTTGCGTGAAACAAACTTGTGCAAGTTGCGTAAAACAAACTAGTGTCAGTTGGATAGAACAAACTTGTGCCAGATGCGTAGAATAAACTTGTGCCAGTTGTGTAGAACAAACTTGTGCCAGTTGCGCCAAACAAACTTGTGCCAATTGAGTCGAAAAAACTTGTGCCAGTTGTGTCGAACAAACTTGTGCCAGTTGCGTCTAACATACTTGTGCCAGTTGCATAAAAAAAACTTGGGCCAGTTTCGTCGAACAAACTTGTGCCAGTTGCATAGAACAACCTTGTGCCAGTTGCGTCAAACAAACTTGTGCCAGTTACGTAGAACAAACTTCTGCCAGTTGCGTAGAACAACCTTGTGCCAGTTGCGTCGAACAAACTTGTGCTAGTTTGTAGAACAAACTTGTGCCAGTTGCGTCAAACAAAGTTATGCCAGAAGCGTAAAAGAAACTAATGCCAGTTGCATAGAACAAACTTGTGCCAGTTGAGTAGAACAAACTTGTGCCAATTGCGTCAAACAACCTTGTGCCAGTTGCGTCGAACAAACTTGTGCTAGTTTGTAGAACAAACTTGTGCCAGTTGCGTCAAACAAACTTATGCCAGAAGCGTAAAAGAAACTAATGCCAGTTGCATACAACAAACTTGTGCCAGATGCGTAGAACAAACTTGTGCCAGTTGCGTAGAACAAACTTGTGCCAGTTGCGTAGAACAAACTTGTGCCAGTTGCGTAAAACAAACTTGTGCAAGTTGCATAGAACAAACTTGTGCCAGTTGTGTAGAACATACTTGTGCCAGTTGCGCCGAGAAAAGTTGTGCCAGTTGCATCAAATAAACTTGTGCCAATTGAGTCGAAGAAACTTGTGCCAGTTGCGTCGAACAAACTTGTGACAGTTCCGTCTAACAAACTTGTGCCAGTTGCGTCAAACTTGGGCTAGTTGCGTCGAACAAACTTGTGCCAGTTGCGCCAAACAAACTTGTGACAGTTGCGTCAAACAAACTTGTGCCAGTTGCGTCAAACAAACTTGTACAAGTTGCGAAAACAAACTTGTGCCAGTTGCGTCAAACAAACTTGTGCCAGATGTGTTGAACAAACTTGTGCCAGTTGCGTCGAACAAACTTGTGCCAGTTGCGTCGAACAAACTTGTGCCAGTTGCGTAGAACAATCTTGTGCCAGTTGCGTCGAACAAACTTGTGCCAGTTGCGTCCAAGAAAATTGTGCCAGTTGCGTAGAACAAACTTGTGCCAGTTGCGTCCAACAAACTTGTGCCAGTTGCGTAGAAAAAACTTGTGCCAGTTGCGTCAAACAAACTTATGCCAGTTGCGTAGAACAAACTAGTGCCAGATGCATACAACAAACTTGTGCCAGTTGCGTAGAACAAACGTGTGCCAGTTGCGTAGAACAAACGTGTGCCAGTTGCATAGAACAAACTTGTGCCAGTTGCGTCAAACAAACTTTTGCCAGTTGCGTCAAACAAACTTGTGCCAGTGGCGTCGAACAAACTTGTGCCAGTTGCGTCAAACAAACTTGTGCCAGTGGCGTCGAACAAACTTGTGCCAGTTGCGTCGAGAAAACTTTTGCCAGTTGCGTCAAAAAACTTGTGCCAGTTGCGTCAAACAAACTTGTGCCAGTTGCGTCGAACAAACTTGTGCCAGTTACGGTGAACAAACTTGTGCTAGTTGCGTTGAGAAAACTTGTGCCAGTTGCGTCAAATAAACTTGTGCCAGTTGCGTCAAACAAAGTTGTGCCAGTTGCGTCAAACAAACTTGTGCCAGTTGCGTCAAACAAACTTGTGCCCTTTGCGTCAAACAAACTTGTGCCAATTGAGTTGAAAAAACTTGTGCCAGTTACCTCTAACAAACTTGTGCCAGTTGCGTCTAACAAACTTGTGCCAGTTGCGTCAAACAAACTCTGGCCAGTTGCGTCGAACAAACTTGTGCCAGTTGTGTCAAATAAACTTCTGCCAGTTGCATCAAAAAAACTTCTGCCAGTTGCATCAAACATACTTGTGCCAGTTTTGTAGAACAAACATGTGTCAGTTGCGTAGAACATCATTGTGCCAGTCGCGTCAAACAAACTTGTGCCAGTTGTGTCAAACAAACTTGTGCCAGTTGCGTCAAACAAACTTGTCCCAGTTGCGTCAAACAAATTTGTGCCAGTTGGGTCGAACAAACTTGTGCTAGTTGTGTTAAACAAACTTGTGCCAGTTGCATCGAACAAACTTGTGCCAGTTGCGTCGAACAAACTTGCGCCAGTTGCGTCAAACAAACTTGTGCCAGTTGCGTTGAACAAACTTCTGCCAGTTGTGTCAAACAAACTTGTGTCAGTTGCATAGAACAAACTTGTGCCAGTTGCATAGAACAAACTTGAGCCAGTTGCGTAGAACAAACTTGTGCCAATTGCGTAGAATAAACTTGTGCCATTTGCGTAGAACAAACTTGTGCCAGTTGCGTAGAACAAACTTGTGGAAGTTGCATAGAACAAACTTGTGCCAGTTGTGTAGAACATACTTGTGCCAGTTGCGCCGAGAAAAGTTGTGACAGTTGCGTCAAATAAACTTGTGCCAGTTGCGTCAAACAAACTTGTGCCAGTTGAGTCAAACAAACTTGTGACAGTTGCGTCAAACAAACTTGTACCAGTTGCGTCAAACAAACTTGTGCCAATTGAGTCGAAGAAACTTGTGCCAGTTGCGTCGAACAAACTTGTGCCAGTTGCGTCTAACAAACTTGTGCCAGTTGCGTCAAACAAACTTGGGCCAGTTGCGGTGCACAAACTTGTGCCAGTTGCATCGAACAAACTTGTGCCAGTTGCGTAGAACAAACTTGTGCCAGTTGCGTCAAACAACCTTGTGCCAGTTGCGTCAAACAAACTTGTGCTAGTTGCGTCAAACAAACTTGAGCCAGTTGCGTCGAACAAACTTGTGCCAGTTGTGTCAAACAAACTTTTGCCAGTTGGTTCGAACAAACTTTTGCCAGTTGCGTCCAACAAACTTGTATCAGTTGCGTCCAACAAACTTGTACCAGTTGCGTCGAAGAAACTTGTGCCAGTTGCATCAAACAAACTTATGCCAGTTGCATAAAACAAACTAGTTCCAGTTGCATAGAACAAACTTGTGCCAGTTGCATAGAACAAACTTGTGCCTGTTGTGTCAAACAAACTTGTGCCAGTTGCGTCGAAGAAACTTGTGCCAGTTGCGTCGAAGAAACTTGTGGCAGTTTTGTCAAACAAACTTGTGCCAGTTGCGTCGAACATACTTGTGCCAGTTGCGTCGAACAAACTTGTGCCAGTTACATTAAACAAACTTGTGCCAGTTGCGTCGAGAAAACTTGTGCCAGTTGCGTCAAAAAAAACTTGTGCCAGTTACGTCAAACAAACTTGTGCCAGTTGCGTCACACAAACTTGTGCCTCTTGCGTCAAACAAACTTGTGCCAGTTGCGTCAAACAAACTTGTGCCAATTGACTCGAAAAAACTTGTGGCTGTTACGTCGAACAAACTTGTGCCAGTTGCGTTTAACAAACTTGTGCCAGTTGCATCAAACAAACTTTTGCCAGTTGCATCGAACAAACTTGTGCCAGTTGCCTCAAACAAACTTGTGCCAGTTGCGTAGAACAAACTTGTGCCAGTTGCGTAGAAGAACCTTGTGCCAGTTGCATCAAACAAACTTGTGCCAGTTGCGTCAAACAAACTTGTGCCAGTTGCGTCAAACAAACTTGTGCCAGTTGCGCCAAAGAAACTTGTGCCAGTTGCGTCAAACAAACTTGTGCCAGTTGCTTCGAACAAACTTGTGCCAGTGGCGTCGAACAAACTTGTGCCAGTTACGGCGAACAAACTTGTGCCAGTTGCGTCGAGAAAACTTTTGCCAGTTGCATCAAAAAAACTTGTGCCAGTTGTGTCAAACAAACTTGTGCCAGTTGCGTCGAACAAACTTGTGCCAGTTACGGTGAACAAACTTGTGCCAGTTGCGTCGAGAAAACTTGTGCCAGTTGCGTCAAATAAACTTGTGCCAGTTGCGTCAAACAAACTTGTGCCCGTTGCGTGAAACAAACTTGTGCCAGTTGCGTCAAACAAACTTGTGCCAGTTGCGTCAAACAAACTTGTGCCAATTGAGTCGAAAAAACTTGTCCCAGTTACCTCTAACAAACTTGTTCCAGTTGCGTCTAACAAACTTGTGCCAGTTGCATCAAACAAACTTGGGCCAGTTGCGTCGAACAAACTTGTGCCAGTTGCGTCAAACAAACTTCTGCCAGTTGCATCAAAAAAACTTGTGTCAGTTGCATCAAACAAACTTGTGCCAGTTGCGTAGAACAATGTGTGTCAGTTGCGTAGAACATCATTGTGACAGTCGCGTCAAACAAACTTGTGCCAGATGTGTCAAACAAACTTGTGACAGTTGTGTCAAACAAACTTGTGCCAGTTGGGTCGAACAAACTTGTGCCAGTTGTGTTAAACAAACTTGTGCCAGTTGCATCGAACAAACTTGTGCAAGTTGCGTCGAACAAACTTGTGCCAGTTGCGTCGAACAAACTTGCGCAAGTTGCGTCAAATAAACTTGTGCCAGTTGCGTTGAACAAACTTCTGCCAGTTGTGTCAAACAAACTTGTGTCAGTTGCATAGAACAAACTTCTGCCAGTTGCGTAGAACAAACTTGTGCCAGTTGCGTAGAACAAACTTGTGCCAGTTGCATAGAACAAACTTGTGCCAGATGCGTAGAACAAACATGTGCCAGTTGCGTAGAACAAACTTGTGCCAGTTGCGTAGAACAAACTTGTGCCAGTTGCGTAGAATAAACTTGTGCCAGTTGCGTAGAACAAACTTGTGCCAGTTGCGTAGAACAAACTTGTGCCAGTTGCATAGAACAAACTTGTGCCAGTTGCATAGAACAAATTAGTGCCAGTTGCGTCAAACAAACTTGTGCCAGTTGCTTCGAACAAACTTGTGCCAGTGGCATCGAACAAACTTGTGCCAGTTACGGCGAACAAACTTGTGCCAGTTGCGTCGAGAAAACTTGTGCCAGTTGCGTCAAAAAAAACTTGTGCCAGTTGCGTCAAACAAACTTGTACCAGTTGCGTCGAACAAACCTGTGCCAGTTACGGCAAACAAACTTGTGCCGGTTGCGTCGAGAAAACTTGTGCCAGTTCCGTCAAATAATCTTGTGTCAGTTGCGTCAAACAAACTTGTGCAAGTTGCGTCAAACAAACTTGTGCCAGTTGCGTCAAACAAACTTGTGCCAATTGAGTCGAAAAAACTTGTGCAAGTTACGTCGAACAAACTTGTGCCAGTTGCGTAAAACAAACTTGGGCCAGTTGCACCGAACAAACTTGTGCCAGTTGCATCAAACAATCTTCTGCCAGTTGCATCAAACAAACTTGTGCCAGTTGCATCAAACAAACTTGTGCCAGTTGCGTAGAACAAACTTGTGCCAGTTTCGTAGAACAACCTTGTGCCAGTTGCATCAAACAAACTTGTGCCAGTTGTGTCAAACAAACTTGTGCCAGTTGCGTCAAACAAACTTGTGCCAGTTGGGTCGAACAAACTTGTGCCAGTTGCGTTAAACAAACTTGTGCCAGTTGCATCGAACAAACTTGTGCCAGTTGCGTCGAACAAACTTGTGCTAGTTGCATCGAACAAACTTGCGCCAGTTGCGTCAAACGAACTTGTGCCAGTTGCGTTGAACAAACTTCTGCCAGTTGCGTCGAACAAACTTGTGTCAGTTGCGTAGAACAAACTTGTGCCAGTTGCGTCGAACAAACTTGTGTCAGTTGCGTAGAACAAACTTGTGCCAGTTGCGTAGAACAAACTTGTGCCAGTTGCGTAGAACAAACTTGTGCCAGTTGCGTAGAACAAACTTGTGCAAGTTGAGTCAAACAAACTTGTGCCAGTTGCGTCGAGAAAAGTTGTGCCAGTTGCGTCAAATAAACTTGTGCCAGTTGCGTCAAACAAACTTGTGCCAGTTGAGTCAAACAAACTTTTCACAGTTGCGTCAAACAAACTTGTACCAGTTGCATCAAACAAACTTTTGCCAATTGAGTCGAAGAAACTTGTGCCAGTTGCGTCGAACAAACTTGTGCCAGTTGCATCTAACAAACTTGTGCCAGTTGCGTCAAACAAACTTGGGCCAGTTGCGGCTCACAAACTTGTGCCAGTTGCATCGAACAAACTTGTGCCAGTTGCGTAGAAGAAACTTGTGCCAGTTGCGTCAAAGAAACTTGTGCCAGTTGCGTAGAACAAACTTTTGCCAGTTGCGTAGAACAACCTTGTGCCAGTTGCGTCAAACAAACTTGTGCTAGTTGCGTCAAACAAACTTGTGCCAGTTGCGTCGAACAAACTTCTGCCAGTGGTGTCAAACAAACTTTTGCCAGTTGGTTCGAACAAACTTTTGCCAGTTGCGCCTAACAAACTTGTGCCAGTTGCGTCGAATAAACTTGTGCCAGTTGCGTCGAACAAACTTGTACCAGTTGCGTAGAACAAACTTGTGCCAGTTGTGTCAAACAAACTTATGCCAGTTGCATAGAACAAACTAGTGCCAGTTACATAGAACAAACTTGTGCCAGTTGCGTAGAACAAACTTGTGCCAGTTGCGTCAAACAAACTTGTGCCAGTTGCGTCGAACAAACTTGTGCCAGTTGCGTCAAACAAACTTGGGCCAGTTGCGGCGCACAAACTTGTGCCAGTTGCATCGAACAAACTTGTGCCAGTTGCGTAGAACAAACTTGTGCCAGTTGCGTCAAACAACCTTGTGCCAGTTGCGTCAAACAAACTTGTGCTAGTTGCGTCAAACAAACTTGAGCCAGTTGCGTCGAACGAACTTGTGCCAGTTGTGTCAAATAAACTTTTGCCAGTTGGTTCGAACAAACTTTTGCCAGTTGCGTCAAACAAACTTGTATCAGTTGCGTCCAACAAACTTGTACCAGTTGCGTCGAAGAAACTTGTGCCAGTTGCGTCAAACAAACTTATGCCAGTTGCATAAAACAAACTAGTTCCAGTTGCATAGAACAAACTTGTGCCAGTTGCATAGAACAAACTTGTGCCTGTTGTGTCAAACAAACTTGTGCCAGTTGCGTCGAACAAACTTGTGCCAGTTGCGTCGAAGAAACTTGTGGCAGTTTTGTCAAACAAACTTGTGCCAGTTGCGTCGAACATACTTGTGCCAGTTGCGTCGAACAAACTTGTGCCAGTTACATTAAACAAACTTGTGCCAGTTGCGTCGAGAAAACTTGTGCCAGCTGCGTTAAAAAAAACTTGTGCCAGTTGCGTCAAACAAACTTGTGCCAGATGCGTCACACAAACTTGTGCCTCTTGCGTCAAACAAACTTGTGCCAGTTGCGTCAAACAAACTTGTGCCAATTGACTCGAAAAAACTTGTGCCTGTTACGTCGAACAAACTTGTGCCAGTTGCGTTTAACAAACTTGTGCCAGTTGCATCAAACAAACTTTTGCCAGTTGCATCGAACAAACTTGTGCCAGTTGCCTCAAACAAACTTGTGCCAGTTGCGTAGAACAAACTTGTGCCAGTTGCGTAGAAGAACCTTGTGCCAGTTGCATCAAACAAACTTGTGCCAGTTGCGTCAAACAAACTTGTGCCAGTTGCGTCAAACAAACTTGTGCCAGTTGCGCCAAACAAACTTGTGACAGTTGCGTCAAACAAACTTGTGCCAGTTGCTTCGAACAAACTTGTGCCAGTGGCGTCGAACAAACTTGTGCCAGTTACGGCGAATAAACTTGTGCCAGTTGCGTCAAGAAAACTTTTGCCAGTTGCATCAAAAAAACTTGTGCCAGTTGCGTCAAACAAACTTGTGCCAGTTGCGTCGAACAAACTTGTGCCAGTTACGGTGAACAAACTTGTGCCAGTTGCGTCGAGAAAACTTGTGCCAGTTGCGTCAAATAAACTTGTGCCAGTTGCGTCAAACAAACTTGTGCCCGTTGCGTGAAACAAATTTGTGCCAGTTGCGTCAAACAAACTTGTGCCAGTTGCGTCAAACAAACTTGTGCCAATTGAGTCGAAAAAACTTGTGCCAGTTACCTCTAACAAACTTGTTCCAGTTGCGTCTAACAAACTTGTGCCAGTTGCATCAAACAAACTTGGGCCAATTGCGTCGAACAAACTTGTGCCAGTTGCGTCAAACAAACTTCTGCCAGTTGCATAAAAAAAACTTGTGTCAGTTGCATCAAACAAACTTGTGCTAGTTGCGTAGAACAAACATGTGTCAGTTGCGTAGAACATCATTGTGACAGTCGCGTCAAACAAACTTGTGCCAGATGTGTCAAACAAACTTGTGCCAGTTGCGTCAAACAAACTTGTGCCAGTTGGGTCGAACAAACTTGTGCCAGTTGTGTTAAACAAACTTGTGCCAGTTGCATCGAACAAACTTGTGTAAGTTGCGTCGAACAAACTTGTGCCAGTTGCGTCGAACAAACTTTCGCAAGTTGCGTCAAATAAACTTGTGCCAGTTGCGTTGAACAAACTTCTGCCAGTTGTGTCAAACAAACTTGTGTCAGTTGCATAGAACAAACTTCTGCCAGTTGCGTAGAACAAACTTGTGCCAGTTGCGTAGAACAAACTTGTGCCAGTTGCATAGAACAAACTTGTGCCAGATGCGTAGAACAAACATGTGCCAGTTGCGTAGAACAAACTTGTGCCAGTTGCGTAGAACAAACTTGTGCCAGTTGCGTAGAATAAACTTGTGCCAGTTGCGTAGAACAAACTTGTGCCAGTTGCGTAGAACAAACTTGTGCCAGTTGCATAGAACAAACTTGTGCCAGTTGCATAGAACAAATTAGTGCCAGTTGCGTCAAACAAACTTGTGCCAGTTGCTTCGAACAAACTTGTGCCAGTGGCATCGAACAAACTTGTGCCAGTTATGGCGAACAAACTTGTGCCAGTTGCGTCGAGAAAACTTGTGCCAGTTGCGTCAAAAAAACTTGTGCCAGTTGCGTCAAACAAACTTGTACCAGTTGCGTCGAACAAACCTGTGCCAGTTACGGCAAACAAACTTGTGCCGGTTGCGTCGAGAAAACTTGTGCCAGTTGCGTCAAATAATCTTGTGTCAGTTGCGTCAAACAAACTTGTGCAAGTTGCGTCAAACAAACTTGTGCCAGTTGCGTCAAACAAACTTGTGCCAATTGAGTCGAAAAAACTTGTGCCAGTTACGTCGAACAAACTTGTGCCAGTTGCGTAAAACAAACTTGGGCCAGTTGCACCGAACAAACTTGTGCCAGTTGCGTCAAACAATCTTCTGCCAGTTGCATCAAACAAACTTGTGCCAGTTGCATCAAACAAACTTGTGCCAGTTGCGTAGAACAAACTTGTGCCAGTTTCGTAGAACAACCTTGTGCCAGTTGCATCAAACAAACTTGTGCCAGTTGTGTCAAACAAACTTGTCCCAGTTGCGTCAAACAAACTTGTGCCAGTTGGGTCGAACAAACTTGTGCCAGTTGCGTTAAACAAACTTGTGCCAGTTGCATCGAACAAACTTGTGCCAGTTGCGTCGAACAAACTTGTGCTAGTTGCGTCGAACAAACTTGCGCCAGTTGCGTCAAACGAACTTGTGCCAGTTGCGTTGAACAAACTTCTGCCAGTTGCGTCGAACAAACTTGTGTCAGTTGCGTAGAACAAACTTGTGCCAGTTGCGTCGAACAAACTTGTGTCAGTTGCGTAGAACAAACTTGTGCCAGTTGCGTAGAACAAACTTGTGCCAGTTGCGTAGAACAAACTTGTGCCAGTTGCGTAGAACAAACTTGTGCAAGTTGAGTCAAACAAACTTGTGCCAGTTGCGTCGAGAAAAGTTGTGCCAGTTGCGTCAAATAAACTTGTGCCAGTTGCGTCAAACAAACTTGTGCCAGTTGAGTCAAACAAACTTTTCACAGTTGCGTCAAACAAACTTGTACCAGTTGCATCAAACAAACTTTTGCCAATTGAGTCGAAGAAACTTGTGCCAGTTGCGTCGAACAAACTTGTGCCAGTTGCATCTAACAAACTTGTGCCAGTTGCGTCAAACAAACTTGGGCCAGTTGCGGCTCACAAACTTGTGCCAGTTGCATCGAACAAACTTGTGCCAGTTGCGTAGAACAAACTTGTGCCAGTTGCGTCAAAGAAACTTGTGCCAGTTGCGTAGAACAAACTTTTGCCAGTTGCGTAGAACAACCTTGTGCCAGTTGCGTCAAACAAACTTGTGCTAGTTGCGTCAAACAAACTTGTGCCAGTTGCGTCGAACAAACTTGTGCCAGTGGTGTCAAACAAACTTTTGCCAGTTGGTTTGAACAAACTTTTGCCAGTTGCATCTAACAAACTTGTGCCAGTTGCGTCGAAGAAACTTGTGCCAGTTGCATCGAACAAACTTGTACCAGTTGCGTCAAACAAACTTGTGCTAGTTGCGTCAAACAAACTTGTGCCAGTTGCGTCGAACAAACTTGTGCCAGTGGTGTCAAACAAACTTTTGCCAGTTGGTTCGAACAAACTTTTGCCAGTTGCGTCTAACAAACTTGTGCCAGTTGCGTCGAAGAAACTTGTGCCAGTTGCATCGAACAAACTTGTACCAGTTGCGTAGAACAAACTTGTGCCAGTTGTGTCAAACAAACTTATGCCAGTTGCATAGAACAAACTAGTGCCAGTTACATAGAACAAACTTGTGCCAGTTGCGTAGAACAAACTTGTGCCAGTTGCGTCAAACAAACTTGTGCCAGTTGCGTCGAACAAACTTGTGCCAGTTGCGTCGAAGAAACTTGTGCCAGTTGCGTCAAACAAACTTGTGCCAGTTGCGTCGAACACACTTGTGCCAGTTGCGTCGAACAAACTTATTCCAGTTACATTAAACAAACTTGTGCCAGTTGGGTTGAGAAAACTTGTGCTAGTTGTGTCAAACAAACTTGTGCCAGTTGCATCACATAAAACTTGTGCCTCTTGCGTCAAACAAACTTGTGCCAGTTGCGTTAAACAAACTTGTGCTAGTTGCGTTGAACAAACTTGTGCCAGTTGTGTCCAACAAACTTGTGTCACTTGCGTAGAACAAACTTGTGCCAGTTGCGTCAAAAAAACTTGTGCCAGTTGCATCAAACAAACTTGTGCCAGTTGCTCCGAAAAAACCTGTGCCAGTTACGGTGAAGAAACTTGTGCCAGTTGCGTCGAGAAAACTTGTGCCAGTTGCGTCATATAAACTTGTGCCAGTTGCGTCAAACAAACTTGTGCAAGTTGCGTCAAACAAACTTACGCCAGTTGCGTCAAACAAACTTGTGCCAATTGAGTCGAAAAAACTTTTGCCAGTTACGTCGAACAAACTTGTGCCAGTTGCATCTAACAAACTTGTGCCAGTTGGGTCAAACAAACTTGGGCCAGTTGCGTCAAACAAACTTGTGCCAGTTGCGTCAAACAAACTTGTGCCAGTTGGGTCGAACAAACTTGTGCCAGTTGCGTTAAACAAACTTGTGCCAGAAGCATCGAACAAACTTGTGCCAGTTGCGTCGAACAAACTTGTGCCAGTTGCTTCGAACAATCTTGCGCCAGTTGCGTCAAACAAACTTGTGCCAGTTGCGTTGAACAAACTTGTGCCAGTTGTGTCCAACAAACTTGTGTCACTTGCGTAGAACAAACTTGTGCCAGTTGTATCGAACAAACTTGTGTCAGTTGGGTAGAACAAACTTGTGCCAGTTGCGTGAAACAAACTTGTGCCAGTTGCGTAAAACAAACTAGTGTCAGTTGGATAGAACAAACTTGTGCCAGATGCGTAGAATAAACTTGTGCCAGTTGCGTAGAACAAACTTGTGCCAGTTGCATAGAACAAACTTGTGCCAGATGCGTAGAACAAACTTGTGCCAGTTGCGTAGGACAAACTTGTGCCAGTTGCGTAGAACAAACTTGTGCCAATTGCGTAGAACAAACTTGTGCCAGTTGCGTCGAACAAACTTGTGGCAGTTGCGTAGAACACACTTGTGCCAGTTGTGTAGAACATACTTGTGCCAGTTGCGCCAAGAAAAGTTGTGCCAGTTGCGTCAAATAAACTTGTGCCAGTTGCGTCAAACAAACTTGTGCCAGTTGCGTCAAACAAACTTGTGCCAATTGAGTCGAAGAAACTTGTGCCAGTTGCGTCGAACAAACTTGTGCCAGTTGCGTCTAACAAACTTGTGACAGTTGCGTCAAACAAACTTGGGCTAGTTGCGTCGAACAAACTTGTGCCAGTTGCGCCAAACAAACTCGTACCAGTTGCGTCAAACAAACTTGCGCTAGTTGCGTCAAACAAACTTGTACAAGTTGCGAAAACAAACTTGTCCCAGTTGCGTCAAACAAACTTGTGCCAGATGTGTTGAACAAACTTGTGCCAATTGCGTCAAACAAACTTGTGCCAGTTGCGTCGAACAAACTTGAGCTAGTTGCGTCGAACAAACTTGTGCCAGTTGCGTCGAACAAACTTGTGCCAGTTGCGTCGAACAAACTTATGCCAGTTGCGTCCAACAAAATTGTGCCTCTTGCGTAGAACAAACTTGTGCCAGTTGCGTCCAACAAACTTGTGCCAGTTGCGTAGAACAAACTTGTGCCAGTTGCATCAAACAAACTTATGCCAGTTGCGTAGAACAAACTAGTGACAGTTGCATGCAACAAACTTGTGCCAGTTGCGTATAACAAACTTGTGCCAGTTGCGTAGAACAAACTTGTGCCAGTTGCGTAGAACAAACTTGTGCCAGTTGCATAAAACAAACTTGTGCCTGTTGTGTCAAACAAACTTGTGCCAGTTGCTTCGAACAAACTTGTGCCAGTGGCGTCGAACAAACTTGTGCCAGTTACGGCGAACACGCTTGTGCCAGTTGCGTCGAGAAAACTTGTGCCAGTTGCGTCAAAAAAACTTGTGCCAGTTGCGTCGAACAAACTTGTGCCAGTTGCGTCGAACAAACTTGTGCCAGTTATGGCGAACAAACTTGTGCCAGTTGCGTCGAGCAAACTTGTGCCAGTTGCGTCAAATAAACTTGTGCCAGTTGCGTCAAACAAACTTGTGCCAGTTGCGTCAAACCAACATGTGCCAGTTGCATCAAACAAACTTGTGCCAGTTGCGTCAAACAAACTTGTGCCAATTGAGTCGAAAAAACTTGTGCCAGTTACCTCGAACAAACTTGTGCCAGTTGCGTCTAACAAACTTGTGGCAGTTGCGTCAAACAAACTTCTGCAAGTTGCGTCAAACAAACTCGTGTCAGTTGCGTCAAACAAACATGTGCCAGTTGCGTCAAACAAACTTGTGCCAGTTGCGTCAAACAAACTTGTGCCAATTGAGTTGAAAAAACTTGTGCCAGTTACCTCGAACAAACTTGTGCCAGTTGCGTCTAACAAACTTGAGCCAGTTGCGCCAAACAAACTTGGGCCAGTTGCGTCGAACAAACTTGTGCCAGTTGCGTCAAACAAACTTCTGCCAGTTGCGTCAAACAAACTTGTGCCAGTTGGGTCGAACAAACTTGTGCCAGTTGTGTTAAACAAACTTGTGCCTGTTGCATCGAACAAACTTGTACCAGTTGCGCCGAACAAACTTGTGCCAGTTGCGTCGAACAAACTTGCGCCAGTTGCGTCAAACAAACTTGTGCCAGTTTCATTGAACAAACTTGTGCCAGTTGCGCCGAACAAACTTGTGCCACTTGCGTCGAACAAACTTGCGCCAGTTGCGTCAAACAAACTTGTGTCAGTTGCGTAGAACAATCTTGTGGCAGATGCGTCGAACAAACTTGCGCCAGTTGCGTCAAACAAACTTGTGTCAGTTGCGTAGAACAAACTTGTGGCAGATGCGTCGAACAAACTTGTGTCAGTTGGGTAGAACAAACCTCTGCCAGTTGCGTCAAACAAACTTGTGCCAGTTGCGTAGAACAAACTAGTGCCAGTTGGATAGAACAAACTTGTGCCAGATGCGTAGAATAAACTTGTGCCAGTTGCGTAGAACAAACTTGTGCCAGTTGCGTAGAACAAACTTGTGCCAGTTGCGTAGATCAAACTTGTGCCAGTTGCATAGAACAAACTTGTGCCAGATGCGTAGAACATACTTGTGCCAGTTACGTAGAACAAACTTGTGACAGTTGCGTCGAACAAACTTGTGCCAGTTGCGTAGAACAAACTTGTGCCAGTTGCGTAGAACAAACTTGTGCCAGTTGCATCAAACAAACTTATGCCAGTTGCGTAGAACAAACTAGTGACAGTTGCATGCAACAAACTTGTGCCAGTTGCGTATAACAAACTTGTGCCAGTTGCGTAGAACAAACTTGTGCCAGTTGCGTAGAACAAACTTGTGCCAGTTGCATAGAACAAACTTGTGCCAGTTGTGTCAAACAAACTTGTGCCAGTTGCTTCGAACAAACTTGTGCCAGTGGCGTCGAACAAACTTGTGCCAGTTACGGCGAACACGCTTGTGCCAGTTGCGTCGAGAAAACTTGTGCCAGTTGCGTCAAAAAAACTTCTGCCAGTTGCGTCAAATAAACTTGTGCCAGTTGCGTCGAACATACTTGTGCCAGTTGCGTCGAGCAAACTTGTGCCAGTTGCGTCAAATAAACTTGTGCCAGTTGCGTCAAACAAACTTGTGCCAGTTGCGTCAAACAAATATGTGCCAGTTGCGTCAAACAAACTTGTGCCAGTTGCGTCAAACAAACTTGTGCCAATTGAGTCGAAAAAACTTGTGCCAGTTACCTCGAACAAACTTGTGCCAGTTGCGTCTAACAAACTTGTGCCAGTTGCGTCAAACAAACTTGTGCCAGTTGTGTCAAACAAACTTGTGCCAGTTGCGTAGAACAAACTTGTGCCAGTTGCATAGAACAAACTTGTGCCAGTTGTGTCAAACAAACTTGTGCCAGTTGCTTCGAACAAACTTGTGCTAGTGGCGTCGAACAAACTTGTTCCAGTTACGGCGAACACGCTTGTGCCAGTTGCGTCGAGAAAACTTGTGCCAGTTGCGTCAAAAAAATTCTGCCAGTTGCGTCAAACAAACTTGTGCCAGTTGCGTCGAACAAACTTATGCCAGTTGCGTCGAGCAAACTTGTGCCAGTTGCGTAGAACAAACTTGTGCCAGTTGCGTAGAACAAACTTGTGCCAGTTGCATAGAACAAACTTGTGCCAGTTGTGTCAAACAAACTTGTGCCAGTTGCTTCGAACAAACTTGTGCCAGTGGCGTCGAACAAACTTGTGCCAGTTACGGCGAACACGCTTGTGCCAGTTGCGTCGAGAAAACTTGTGCCAGTTGCGTCAAAAAAACTTCTGCCAGTTGCGTCAAATAAACTTGTGCCAGTTGCGTCGAACATACTTGTGCCAGTTGCGTCGAGCAAACTTGTGCCAGTTGCGTCAAATAAACTTGTGCCAGTTGCGTCAAACAAACTTGTGCCAGTTGCGTCAAACAAATATGTGCCAGTTGCGTCAAACAAACTTGTGCCAGTTGCGTCAAACAAACTTGTGCCAATTGAGTCGAAAAAACTTGTGCCAGTTACCTCGAACAAACTTGTGCCAGTTGCGTCTAACAAACTTGTGCCAGTTGCGTCAAACAAACTTGGGCCAGTTGCGTCGAACAAACTTGTGCCAGTTGCGTCAAACAAACTTCTGCCAGTTGCGTCAAACAAACTTGTGCCAGTTGCGTCAAACAAACATGTGCCAGTTGCGTCAAACAAACTTGTGCCAGTTGCGTCAAACAAACTTGTGCCAATTGAGTCGAAAAAACTTGTGCCAGTTACCTCGAACAAACTTGTGCCAGTTGCGTCTAACAAACTTGTGCCAGTTGCGTCAAACAAACTTGGGCCAGTTGCGTCGAACAAACTTGTGCCAGTTGCGTCAAACAAACTTCTGCCAGTTGCGTCAAACAAACTTGTGCCAGTTGGGTCGAACAAACTTGTGCCAGTTGTGTTAAACAAACTTGTGCCTGTTGCATCGAACAAACTTTCGCCAATTGCGTTGAACAAACTTGTGCCAGTTGCATCGAACAAACTTGCGCCAGTTGCATCAAACAAACTTGTCCCAGTTGCGTTGAACAAACTTCTGCCAGTTGTGTCAAACAAACTTGTGTCAGTTGCGCAGAACAAACTTGTGGCAGATGCGTCGAACAAACTTGTGTCAGTTGGGTAGAACAAACTTCTGCCAGTTGCGTCAAATAAACTTGTGCCAGTTGCGAAGAACAAACTAGTGCCAGTTGGATAGAACAAACTTCTGCCAGATGCGTAGAATAAACTTGTGCCAGTTGCGTAGAACAAACTTGTGCCAGTTGCGTAGAACAAACTTGTGCCAGTTGCGTAGAACAAACTTGTGCCAGTTGCATAGAACAAACTTGTGCCACATGCATAGAACATACTTGTGCCAGTTGTGTAGAACATACTTGTGCCAGTTGCGTCGTGAAAAGTTGTGCCAGTTGCGTCAAATAAACTTGTGCCAGTTGCGTCAAGCAAACTTGTGCCAGTTGAGTCAAACAAACTTGTGACAGTTGCGTCAAACAAACTTGCGCCAGTTGCGTCAAACAAACTTGTCCCAGTTGCGTTGAACAAACTTCTGCCAGTTGTGTCAAACAAACTTGTGTCAGTTGCGCAGAACAAACTTGTGGCAGATGCGTCGAACAAACTTGTGTCAGTTGGGTAGAACAAACTTCTGCCAGTTGCGTCAAATAAACTTGTGCCAGTTGCGTAGAACAAACTAGTGCCAGTTGGATAGAACAAACTTGTGCCAGTTGCGTCGAACAAACTTGTGCCAGTTGCGTAGAACAAACTTGTGCCAGTTGCGTAGAACAAACTTGTGCCAGTTGCGTAGAACAAACTTGTGCCAGTTGCGTAGAACAAACTTGTGCAAGTTGCATAGAACAAACTTGTGCCAGTTGTGTAGAACATACTTGTGCCAGTTGCGTCGTGAAAAGTTGTGCCAGTTGCGTCAAATAAACTTGTGCCAGTTGCGTCAAGCAAACTTGTGCCAGTTGAGTCAAACAAACTTGTGACAGTTGCGTCAAACAAACTTGTACCAGTTGCGTCAAACAAACTTGTGCCAATTGATTCGTAGAAACTTGTGCCAGTTGCGTCGAACAAACTTGTGCCTGTTGCGTCGAAGAAACTTGTGCCAGTTGCGTCAAACAAACTTGAGCCAGTTGCGGCGAACAAACTTGTGCCAGTTGCATCGAACAAACTTGTGCCAGTTGCGTAGGACAAACTTCTGCCAGTTGCGTCAAACAAACTTGTGCCAGTTGCGTAGAACAACCTTGTGCCAGTTGCGTCAAACAAACGTGTGCTAGTTGCGTCAAACAAACTTGTGCCAGTTGCGTCGAACAAAATGTGCCAGTTGTGTCAAACAAACTTTTGCCACTTGGTTCGAACAAACTTTTGCCAGTTGCGTCCAACAAACTTGAACCAGTTGCGTCGAAGAAACTTGTGCCAGTTGCGTCGAACAAACTTGTACCAGTTGCGTAGAACAAACTTGTGTTAGTTGCGTCAAACAAACTTATGCCAGTTAAATAGAACAAACTAGTGCCAGTTGCATAGAACAAACTTGTGCCAGTTGCGTAGAACAAACTTGTGCCAGTTGCGTAGAACAAACTTGTGCCAGTTGCGTCGAACAAACTTGTGCCAGTTGCGTCGAAGAAACTTGTGCCAGTTACGTCGAACATACTTGTGCCAGTTGCGTCGAACAAAATTGTGCCTGTTACATTAAACAAACTTGTGCCAGTTGCGTCGAGAAAACTTGTGCCAGTTGCGTCAAAAAAACTTGTGCCAGTTGCGTCAAACAAACTTGTGCCAATTGACTTGAAAAAACTTGTGCCTGTTACGTCGAACAAACTTGTGCCAGTTGCGTCTAACAAACTTGTGATAGTTGCGTCAAACAAACTTGTGCCAGTTGCGTCGAAAAAACTTGTGCCAGTTGCGTCAAACAAACTTGTGCCAGTTGCGTAGAACAAACTTGTGCCAGTTGCGTAGAAGAACCTTGTGCCGGTTGCGTCAAACAAACTTGTGCCAGTTGCGTCAAACAAACTTGTGCCAGTTGTGTCGAACAAACTTGTGCCAGTTGCGTCAAACAAACTTGTGCCAGTTGCGCCAAACAAACTTGTGACAGTTCCGTCAATCAAACTTGTGGCAGTTGAGTCAAACAAAATTGTACAAGTTGCGAAAACAAACTTATGCCAGTTGCGTTAAACAATCTTATGCCAGATGTGTTGAACAAACATGTGCCAGTTGCATCGAACAAACTTGTGCCAGTTGCGTCAAACAAACTTGTGCCAGTTGCGCCAAACAAACTTGTGACAGTTCCGTCAAACAAACTTGTGCCAGTTGAGTCAAACAAACTTGTGCCAGTTGCGTCAAACAAACTTGTGCCAGTTGCGTCAAACAAACTTGAGCCAGTTGCGTCCAACAAACTTGTGACAGTTGCGTAGAAGAAACTTGTGCCAGTTGCGTCCAACAAACTTGTGCCAGTTGCGTAGAACAAACTTGTGCCAGTTGCGTCAAACAAACTTATGCCAGTTGCGTAGAACAAACTAGTGCCAGTTGCGTAGAACAAACTAGTGCCAGTTGCGTAGAACAAACTTGTGCCAGTTGCGTAGAACAAACTTGTGCCAGTTTCGTCGAACAAACTTGTGCCAGTTGCGTCGAAGAAACTTGTGCCAGTTGCGTCGAACATACTTGTGCCAGTTGCGTCGAACAAAATTGTGCCTGTTACATTAAACAAACTTGTGCCAGTTGCGTCGAGAAAACTTGTGCCAATTGCGTCAAAAAAAAACTTGTGCCAGTTGCGTCAAACAAACTTGTGCCAGTTGCGTCACACAAACTTGTGCCTCTTGCGTCAAACAAACTTGTGCCAGTTGCGTCAAACAAACTTGTGCCAATTGACTCGAAAAAACTTGTGCCTGTTACGTCGAACAAACTTGTGCCAGTTGCGTCTAACAAACTTGCAATAGTTACGTCAAAAAAACTGGTGCCAGTTGCGTCGAACAAACTTGTGCCAGTTGCGTAGAACAAACTTGTGCCAGTTGCGTAGAAGAACCTTGTGCCAGTTGCGTAGAACAAACTTGTGCCAGTTGCGTAGAACAAACTTGTGCAAGTTGCATAGAACAAACTTGTGCCAGTTGTGTAGAACATACTTGTGCCAGTTGCGTCGTGAAAAGTTGTGCCAGTTGCGTCAAATAAACTTGTGCCAGTTGCGTCAAGCAAACTTGTGCCAGTTGAGTCAAACAAACTTGTGCCAGTTGCATCAAACAAAATTGTGCCAGTTGCGTCAAACAAACTTGTGCCAATTGATTCGTAGAAACTTGTGCCAGTTGCGTCGAACAAACTTGTGCCTGTTACGTCGAAGAAACTTGTGCCAGTTGCGTCAAACAAACTTGAGCCAGTTGCGGCGAACAAACTTGTGCCAGTTGCATCGAACAAACTTGTGCCAGTTGCGTAGGACAAACTTATGCCAGTTGCGTCAAACAAACTTGTGCCAGTTGCGTAGAACAAACTTGTGCCAGTTGCGTAGAAGAACCTTGTGCCAGTTGCGTCAAACAAACTTGTGCTAGTTGCGTCAAACAAACTTGTGCCAGTTGCGTCGAACAAAATGTGCCAGTTGTGTCAAACAAACTTTTGCCACTTGGTTCGAACAAACTTTTGCCAGTTGCGTCCAACAAACTTGAACCAGTTGCGTCGAAGAAACTTGTGCCAGTTGCGTCGAACAAACTTGTACCAGTTGCGTAGAACAAACTTGTGCCAGTTGCGTCAAACAAACTTATGCCAGTTAAATAGAACAAACTAGTGCCAGTTGCATAGAACAAACTTGTGCCAGTTGCGTAGAACAAACTTGTGCCAATTGCATAGAACAAACTTGTGCCAGTTGCGTCGAACAAACTTGTGTCAGTTGCGTCGAAGAAACTTGTGCCAGTTACGTCGAACATACTTGTGCCAGTTGCGTCGAACAAAATTGTGCCTGTTACATTAAACAAACTTGTGCCAGTTGCGTCGAGAAAACTTGTGCCAGTTGCGTCAAAAAAACTTGTGCCAGTTGCGTCAAACAAACTTGTGCCAGTTGCGTCACACAAACTTGTGCCTCTTGCGTCAAACAAACTTGTGCCAGTTGCGTCCAACAAACTTGTGCCAATTGACTTGAAAAAACTTGTGCCTGTTACGTCGAACAAACTTGTGCCAGTTGCGTCTAACAAACTTGTGATAGTTGCGTCAAACAAACTTGTGCCAGTTGCGTCGAACAAACTTGTGCCAGTTGCGTCAAACAAACTTGTGCCAGTTGCGTAGAACAAACTTGTGCCAGTTGCGTAGAAGAACCTTGTGCCGGTTGCGTCAAACAAACTTGTGCCAGTTGCGTCAAACAAACTTGTGCCAGTTGTGTCGAACAAACTTGTGCCAGTTGCGTCAAACAAACTTGTGCCAGTTGCGCCAAACAAACTTGTGACAGTTCCGTCAAACAAACTTGTGGCAGTTGAGTCAAACAAACTTGTACAAGTTGCGAAAACAAACTTATGCCAGTTGCTTTAAACAATCTTATGCCAGATGTGTTGAACAAACATGTGCCAGTTGCATCGAACAAACTTGTGCCAGTTGCGTCAAACAAACTTGTGCCAGTTGCGCCAAACAAACTTGTGACAGTTCCGTCAAACAAACTTGTGCCAGTTGAGTCAAACAAACTTGTGCCAGTTGCGTCAAACAAACTTGTGCCAGTTGCGTCAAACAAACTTGAGCCAGTTGCGTCCAACAAACTTGTGACAGTTGCGTAGAAGAAACTTGTGCCAGTTGCGTCCAACAAACTTGTGCCAGTTGCGTAGAACAAACTTGTGCCAGTTGCGTCAAACAAACTTATGCCAGTTGCGTAGAACAAACTAGTACCAGTTGCGTAGAACAAACTAGTGCCAGTTGCGTAGAACAAACTTGTGCCAGTTGCGTAGAACAAACTTGTGCCAGTTGCGTCGAACAAACTTGTGCCAGTTGCGTCGAAGAAACTTGTGCCAGTTGCGTCGAACATACTTGTGCCAGTTGCGTCGAACAAAATTGTGCCTGTTACATTAAACAAACTTGTGCCAGTTGCGTCGAGAAAAGTTGTGCCAGTTGCGTAAAAAAAAACTTGTGCCAGTTGCGTCAAACAAACTTGTGCCAGTTGCGTCACACAAACTTGTGCCTCTTGCGTCAAACAAACTTGTGCCAGTTGCGTCAAACAAACTTGTGCCAATTGACTCGAAAAAACTTGTGCCTGTTACGTCGAACAAACTTGTGCCAGTTGCGTCTAACAAACTTGCGATAGTTACGTCAAACAAACTTGTGCCAGTTGCGTCGAACAAACTTGTGCCAGTTGCGTCAAACAAACTTGTGCCAGTTGCGTAGAACAAACTTGTGCCAGTTGCGTAGAAGAACCTTGTGCCAGTTGCGTCGAGAAAACTTTTGCCAGTTGCGTCAAACAAACTTGTGCCAGTTGCGTCGAACAAACCTGTGCCAGTTACGGCGAACAAACTTGTGCCAGTTGCGTCGAGAAAACTTGTGCCAGTTGCGTGAAATAAACTTGTGCCAGTTGTGTCAAACAAACTTGTGCAAGTTGTGTCAAACAAACTTGTGCCAGTTGCGTCAAACAAACTTGTACCAGTTGCATCAAACAAACTTGTGCCAGTTGCGTCGAACAAACTTGTGCCAGTTGCGTCTAACAAACTTGTGCCAGTTGCGTCAAACAAACTTGGGCCAGTTGCACCGAACAAACTTGTGCCAGTTGCATCGAACAAACTTCTGCCAGTTGCATCAAACAAACTTGTGCCAGTTGCGTCAAACAAACTTGTGCAAGTTGCGTCAAACAAACTTACGCCAGTTGCGTCAAACAAACTTGTGCCAATTGAGTCGAAAAAACTTTTGCCAGTTACGTCGAACAAACTTGTGCCAGTTGCATCTAACAAACTTGTGCCAGTTGGGTCAAACAAACTTGGGCCAGTTGCGTCAAACAAACTTGTGCCAGTTGCGTCAAACAAACTTGTGCCAGTTGGGTCGAACAAACTTGTGCCAGTTGCGTTAAACAAACTTGTGCCAGAAGCATCGAACAAACTTGTGCCAGTTGCGTCGAACAAACTTGTGCCAGTTGCTTCGAACAATCTTGCGCCAGTTGCGTCAAACAAACTTGTGCCAGTTGCGTTGAACAAACTTGTGCCAGTTGTGTCCAACAAACTTGTGTCACTTGCGTAGAACAAACTTGTGCCAGTTGTATCGAACAAACTTGTGTCAGTTGGGTAGAACAAACTTGTGCCAGTTGCGTGAAACAAACTTGTGCCAGTTGCGTAAAACAAACTAGTGTCAGTTGGATAGAACAAACTTGTGCCAGATGCGTAGAATAAACTTGTGCCAGTTGCGTAGAACAAACTTGTGCCAGTTGCATAGAACAAACTTGTGCCAGATGCGTAGAACAAACTTGTGCCAGTTGCGTAGGACAAACTTGTGCCAGTTGCGTAGAACAAACTTGTGCCAATTGCGTAGAACAAACTTGTGCCAGTTGCGTCGAACAAACTTGTGGCAGTTGCGTAGAACACACTTGTGCCAGTTGTGTAGAACATACTTGTGCCAGTTGTGCCAAGAAAAGTTGTGCCAGTTGCGTCAAATAAACTTGTGCCAGTTGCGTCAAACAAACATGTGCCAGTTGCGTCAAACAAACTTGTGCCAATTGAGTCGAAGAAACTTGTGCCAGTTGCGTCGAACAAACTTGTGCCAGTTGCGTCTAACAAACTTGTGACAGTTGCGTCAAACAAACTTGGGCTAGTTGCGTCGAACAAACTTGTGCCAGTTGCGCCAAACAAACTCGTACCAGTTGCGTCAAACAAACTTGCGCTAGTTGCGTCAAACAAACTTGTACAAGTTGCGAAAACAAACTTGTCCCAGTTGCGTCAAACAAACTTGTGCCAGATGTGTTGAACAAACTTGTGCCAATTGCGTCAAACAAACTTGTGCCAGTTGCGTCGAACAAACTTGAGCTAGTTGCGTCGAACAAACTTGTGCCAGTTGCGTCGAACAAACTTGTGCCAGTTGCGTCGAACAAACTTATGCCAGTTGCGTCCAACAAAATTGTGCCTCTTGCGTAGAACAAACTTGTGCCAGTTGCGTCCAACAAACTTGTGCCAGTTGCGTAGAACAAACTTGTGCCAGTTGCATCAAACAAACTTATGCCAGTTGCGTAGAACAAACTAGTGACAGTTGCATGCAACAAACTTGTGCCAGTTGCGTATAACAAACTTGTGCCAGTTGCGTAGAACAAACTTGTGCCAGTTGCGTAGAACAAACTTGTGCCAGTTGCATAAAACAAACTTGTGCCTGTTGTGTCAAACAAACTTGTGCCAGTTGCTTCGAACAAACTTGTGCCAGTGGCGTCGAACAAACTTGTGCCAGTTACGGCGAACACGCTTGTGCCAGTTGCGTCGAGAAAACTTGTGCCAGTTGCGTCAAAAAAACTTGTGCCAGTTGCGTCGAACAAACTTGTGCCAGTTGCGTCGAACAAACTTGTGCCAGTTATGGCGAACAAACTTGTGCCAGTTGCGTCGAGCAAACTTGTGCCAGTTGCGTCAAATAAACTTGTGCCAGTTGCGTCAAACAAACTTGTGCCAGTTGCGTCAAACAAACATGTGCCAGTTGCATCAAACAAACTTGTGCCAGTTGCGTCAAACAAACTTGTGCCAATTGAGTCGAAAAAACTTGTGCCAGTTACCTCGAACAAACTTGTGCCAGTTGCGTCTAACAAACTTGTGCCAGTTGCGTCAAACAAAATTCTGCAAGTTGCGTCAAACAAACTCGTGTCAGTTGCGTCAAACAAACATGTGCCAGTTGCGTCAAACAAACTTGTGCCAGTTGCGTCAAACAAACTTGTGCCAATTGAGTTGAAAAAACTTGTGCCAGTTACCTCGAACAAACTTGTGCCAGTTGCGTCTAACAAACTTGTGCCAGTTGCGCCAAACAAACTTGGGCCAGTTGCGTCGAACAAACTTGTGCCAGTTGTGTCAAACAAACTTCTGCCAGTTGCGTCAAACAAACTTGTGCCAGTTGGGTCGAACAAACTTGTGCCAGTTGTGTTAAACAAACTTGTGCCTGTTGCATCGAACAAACTTGTACCAGTTGCGCCGAACAAACTTGTGCCAGTTGCGTCGAACAAACTTGCGCCAGTTGCGTCAAACAAACTTGTGCCAGTTTCATTGAACAAACTTGTGCCAGTTGCGCCGAACAAACTTGTGCCACTTGCGTCGAACAAATTTGCGCCAGTTGCGTCAAACAAACTTGTGTCAGTTGCGTAGAACAATCTTGTGGCAGATGCGTCGAACAAACTTGCGCCAGTTGCGTCAAACAAACTTGTGTCAGTTGCGTAGAACAAACTTGTGGCAGATGCGTCGAACAAACTTGTGTCAGTTGGGTAGAACAAACCTCTGCCAGTTGCGTCAAACAAACTTGTGCCAGTTGCGTAGAACAAACTAGTGCCAGTTGGATAGAACAAACTTGTGCCAGATGCGTAGAATAAACTTGTGCCAGTTGCGTAGAACAAACTTGTGCCAGTTGCGTAGAACAAACTTGTGCCAGTTGCGTAGATCAAACTTGTGCCAGTTGCATAGAACAAACTTGTGCCAGATGCGTAGAACATACTTGTGCCAGTTACGTAGAACAAACTTGTGACAGTTGCGTCGAACAAACTTGTGCCAGTTGCGTAGAACAAACTTGTGCCAGTTGCGTAGAACAAACTTGTGCCAGTTGCATCAAACAAACTTATGCCAGTTGCGTAGAACAAACTAGTGACAGTTGCATGCAACAAACTTGTGCCAGTTGCGTATAACAAACTTGTGCCAGTTGCGTAGAACAAACTTGTGCCAGTTGCGTAGAACAAACTTGTGCCAGTTGCATAGAACAAACTTGTACCAGTTGTGTCAAACAAACTTTTGCCAGTTGCTTCGAACAAACTTGTGCTAGTGGCGTCGAACAAACTTGTTCCAGTTACGGCGAACACGCTTGTGCCAGTTGCGTCGAGAAAACTTGTGCCAGTTGCGTCAAAAAAATTCTGCCAGTTGCGTCAAACAAACTTGTGCCAGTTGCGTCGAACAAACTTATGCCAGTTGCGTCGAGCAAACTTGTGCCAGTTGCGTAGAACAAACTTGTGCCAGTTGCGTAGAACAAACTTGTGCCAGTTGCATAGAACAAACTTGTGCCAGTTGTGTCAAACAAACTTGTGCCAGTTGCTTCGAACAAACTTGTGCCATTGGCGTCGAACAAACTTGTGCCAGTTACGGCGAACACGCTTGTGCCAGTTGCGTCGAGAAAACTTGTGCCAGTTGCGTCAAAAAAGCTTCTGCCAGTTGCGTCAAATAAACTTGTGCCAGTTGCGTCGAACATACTTGTGCCAGTTGCGTCGAGCAAACTTGTGCCAGTTGCGTCAAATAAACTTGTGCCAGTTGCGTCAAACAAACTTGTGCCAGTTGCGTCAAACAAATATGTGCCAGTTGCGTCAAACAAACTTGTGCCAGTTGCGTCAAACAAACTTGTGCCAATTGAGTCGAAAAAACTTGTACCAGTTACCTCGAACAAACTTGTGCCAGTTGCGTCTAACAAACTTGTGCCAGTTGCGTCAAACAAACTTGGGCCAGTTGCGTCGAACAAACTTGTGCCAGTTGCGTCAAACAAACTTCTGCCAGTTGCGTCAAACAAACTTGTGCCAGTTGCGTCAAACAAACATGTGCCAGTTGCGTCAAACAAACTTGTGCCAGTTGCGTCAAACAAACTTGTGCCAATTGAGTCGAAAAAACTTGTGCCAGTTACCTCGAACAAACTTGTGCCAGTTGCGTCTAACAAACTTGTGCCAGTTGCGTCAAACAAACTTGGGCCAGTTGCGTCGAACAAACTTGTGCCAGTTGCGTCAAACAAACTTCTGCCAGTTGCGTCAAACAAACTTGTGCCAGTTGGGTCGAACAAACTTGTGCCAGTTGTGTTAAACAAACTTGTGCCTGTTGCATCGAACAAACTTGCGCCAATTGCGTTGAACAAACTTGTGCCAGTTGCGTCGAACAAACTTGCGCCAGTTGCATCAAACAAACTTGTCCCAGTTGCGTTGAACAAACTTCTGCCAGTTGTGTCAAACAAACTTGTGTCAGTTGCGCAGAACAAACTTGTGGCAGATGCGTCGAACAAACTTGTGTCAGTTGGGTAGAACAAACTTCTGCCAGTTGCGTCAAATAAACTTGTGCCAGTTGCGAAGAACAAACTAGTGCCAGTTGGATAGAACAAACTTCTGCCAGATGCGTAGAATAAACTTGTGCCAGTTGCGTAGAACAAACTTGTGCCAGTTGCGTAGAACAAACTTGTGCCAGTTGCGTAGAACAAACTTGTGCCAGTTGCATAGAACAAACTTGTGCCACATGCGTAGAACATACTTGTGCCAGTTGTGTAGAACATACTTGTGCCAGTTGCGTCGTGAAAAGTTGTGCCAGTTGCGTCAAATAAACTTGTGCCAGTTGCGTCAAGCAAACTTGTGCCAATTGAGTCAAACAAACTTGTGACAGTTGCGTCAAACAAACTTGCGCCAGTTGCGTCAAACAAACTTGTCCCAGTTGCGTTGAACAAACTTCTGCCAGTTGTGTCAAACAAACTTGTGTCAGTTGCGCAGAACAAACTTGTGGCAGATGCGTCGAACAAACTTGTGTCAGTTGGGTAGAACAAACTTCTGCCAGTTGCGTCAAATAAACTTGTGCCAGTTGCGTAGAACAAACTAGTGCCAGTTGGATAGAACAAACTTGTGCCAGTTGCGTCGAACAAACTTGTGCCAGTTGCGTAGAACAAACTTGTGCCAGTTGCGTAGAACAAACTTGTGCCAGTTGCGTAGAACAAACTTGTGCCAGTTGCGTAGAACAAACTTGTGCAAGTTGCATAGAACAAACTTGTGCCAGTTGTGTAGAACATACTTGTGCCAGTTGCGTCGTGAAAAGTTGTGCCAGTTGCGTCAAATAAACTTGTGCCAGTTGCGTCAAGCAAACTTGTGCCAGTTGAGTCAAACAAACTTGTGACAGTTGCGTCAAACAAACTTGTACCAGTTGCGTCAAACAAACTTGTGCCAATTGATTCGTAGAAACTTGTGCCAGTTGCGTCGAACAAACTTGTGCCTGTTGCGTCGAAGAAACTTGTGCCAGTTGCGTCAAACAAACTTGAGCCAGTTGCGGCGAACAAACTTGTGCCAGTTGCATCGAACAAACTTGTGCCAGTTGCGTAGGACAAACTTCTGCCAGTTGCGTCAAACAAACTTGTGCCAGTTGCGTAGAACAAACTTGTGCCAGTTGCGTAGAACAACCTTGTGCCAGTTGCGTCAAACAAACGTGTGCTAGTTGCGTCAAACAAACTTGTGCCAGTTGCGTCGAACAAAATGTGCCAGTTGTGTCAAACAAACTTTTGCCACTTGGTTCGAACAAACTTTTGCCAGTTGCGTCCAACAAACTTGAACCAGTTGCGTCGAAGAAACTTGTGCCAGTTGCGTCGAACAAACTTGTACCAGTTGCGTAGAACAAACTTGTGTTAGTTGCGTCAAACAAACTTATGCCAGTTAAATAGAACAAACTAGTGCCAGTTGCATAGAACAAACTTGTGCCAGTTGCGTAGAACAAACTTGTGCCAGTTGCGTAGAACAAACTTGTGCCAGTTGCGTCGAACAAACTTGTGCCAGTTGCGTCGAAGAAACTTGTGCCAGTTACGTCGAACATACTTGTGCCAGTTGCGTCGAACAAAATTGTGCCTGTTACATTAAACAAACTTGTGCCAGTTGCGTCGAGAAAACTTGTGCCAGTTGCGTCAAAAAAACTTGTGCCAGTTGCGTCAAACAAACTTGTGCCAGTTGCGTCACACAAACTTGTGCCTCTTGCGCCAAACAAACTTGTGCCAGTTGCGTCCAACAAACTTGTGCCAATTGACTCGAAAAAACTTGTGCCTGTTACGTCGAACAAACTTGTGCCAGTTGCGTCTAACAAACTTGTGATAGTTGCGTCAAACAAACTTGTGCCAGTTGCGTCGAAAAAACTTGTGCCAGTTGCGTCAAACAAACTTGTGCCAGTTGCGTAGAACAAACTTGTGCCAGTTGCGTCAAACAAACTTGTGCCAGTTGGGTCGAACAAACTTGTGCCAGTTGTGTTAAACAAACTTGTGCCTGTTGCATCGAACAAACTTGCGCCAATTGCGTTGAACAAACTTGTGCCAGTTGCGTCGAACAAACTTGCGCCAGTTACATCAAACAAACTTGTCCCAGTTGCGTTGAACAAACTTCTGCCAGTTGTGTCAAACAAACTTGTGTCAGTTGCGCAGAACAAACTTGTGGCAGATGCGTCGAACAAACTTGTGTCAGTTGGGTAGAACAAACTTCTGCCAGTTGCGTCAAATAAACTTGTGCCAGTTGCGAAGAACAAACTAGTGCCAGTTGGATAGAACAAACTTCTGCCAGATGCGTAGAATAAACTTGTGCCAGTTGCGTAGAACAAACTTGTGCCAGTTGCGTAGAACAAACTTGTGCCAGTTGCGTAGAACAAACTTGTGCCAGTTGCATAGAACAAACTTGTGCCACATGCGTAGAACATACTTGTGCCAGTTGTGTAGAACATACTTGTGCCAGTTGCGTCGTGAAAAGTTGTGCCAGTTGCGTCAAATAAACTTGTGCCAGTTGCGTCAAGCAAACTTGTGCCAGTTGAGTCAAACAAACTTGTGACAGTTGCGTCAAACAAACTTGCGCCAGTTGCGTCAAACAAACTTGTCCCAGTTGCGTTGAACAAACTTCTGCCAGTTGTGTCAAACAAACTTGTGTCAGTTGCGCAGAACAAACTTGTGGCAGATGCGTCGAACAAACTTGTGTCAGTTGGGTAGAACAAACTTCTGCCAGTTGCGTCAAATAAACTTGTGCCAGTTGCGTAGAACAAACTAGTGCCAGTTGGATAGAACAAACTTGTGCCAGTTGCGTCGAACAAACTTGTGCCAGTTGCGTAGAACAAACTTGTGCCAGTTGCGTAGAACAAACTTGTGCCAGTTGCGTAGAACAAACTTGTGCCAGTTGCGTAGAACAAACTTGTGCAAGTTGCATAGAACAAACTTGTGCCAGTTGTGTAGAACATACTTGTGCCAGTTGCGTCGTGAAAAGTTGTGCCAGTTGCGTCAAATAAACTTGTGCCAGTTGCGTCAAGCAAACTTGTGCCAGTTGAGTCAAACAAACTTGTGACAGTTGCGTCAAACAAACTTGTACCAATTGCGTCAAACAAACTTGTGCCAATTGATTCGTAGAAACTTGTGCCAGTTGCGTCGAACAAACTTGTGCCTGTTGCGTCGAAGAAACTTGTGCCAGTTGCGTCAAACAAACTTGAGCCAGTTGCGGCGAACAAACTTGTGCCAGTTGCATCGAACAAACTTGTGCCAGTTGCGTAGGACAAACTTCTGCCAGTTGCGTCAAACAAACTTGTGCCAGTTGCGTAGAACAAACTTGTGCCAGTTGCGTAGAACAACCTTGTGCCAGTTGCGTCAAACAAACGTGTGCTAGTTGCGTCAAACAAACTTGTGCCAGTTGCGTCGAACAAAATGTGCCAGTTGTGTCAAACAAACTTTTGCCACTTGGTTCGAACAAACTTTTGCCAGTTGCGTCCAACAAACTTGAACCAGTTGCGTCGAAGAAACTTGTGCCAGTTGCGTCGAACAAACTTGTACCAGTTGCGTAGAACAAACTTGTGTTAGTTGCGTCAAACAAACTTATGCCAGTTAAATAGAACAAACTAGTGCCAGTTGCATAGAACAAACTTGTGCCAGTTGCGTAGAACAAACTTGTGCCAGTTGCGTAGAACAAACTTGTGCCAGTTGCGTCGAACAAACTTGTGCCAGTTGCGTCGAAGAAACTTGTGCCAGTTACGTCGAACATACTTGTGCCAGTTGCGTCGAACAAAATTGTGCCTGTTACATTAAACAAACTTGTGCCAGTTGCGTCGAGAAAACTTGTGCCAGTTGCGTCAAAAAAACTTGTGCCAGTTGCGTCAAACAAACTTGTGCCAGTTGCGTCACACAAACTTGTGCCTCTTGCGTCAAACAAACTTGTGCCAGTTGCGTCCAACAAACTTGTGCCAATTGACTCGAAAAAACTTGTGCCTGTTACGTCGAACAAACTTGTGCCAGTTGCGTCTAACAAACTTGTGATAGTTGCGTCAAACAAACTTGTGCCAGTTGCGTCGAAAAAACTTGTGCCAGTTGCGTCAAACAAACTTGTGCCAGTTGCGTAGAACAAACTTGTGCCAGTTGCGTAGAAGAACCTTGTGCCGGTTGCGTCAAACAAACTTGTGCCAGTTGCGTCAAACAAACTTGTGCCAGTTGTGTCGAACAAACTTGTGCCAGTTGCGTCAAACAAACTTGTGCCAGTTGCGCCAAACAAACTTGTGACAGTTCCGTCAATCAAACTTGTGGCAGTTGAGTCAAACAAAATTGTACAAGTTGCGAAAACAAACTTATGCCAGTTGCGTTAAACAATCTTATGCCAGATGTGTTGAACAAACATGTGCCAGTTGCATCGAACAAACTTGTGCCAGTTGCGTCAAACAAACTTGTGCCAGTTGCGCCAAACAAACTTGTGACAGTTCCGTCAAACAAACTTGTGCCAGTTGAGTCAAACAAACTTGTGCCAGTTGCGTCAAACAAACTTGTGCCAGTTGCGTCAAACAAACTTGAGCCAGTTGCGTCCAACAAACTTGTGACAGTTGCGTAGAAGAAACTTGTGCCAGTTGCGTCCAACAAACTTGTGCCAGTTGCGTAGAACAAACTTGTGCCAGTTGCGTCAAACAAACTTATGCCAGTTGCGTAGAACAAACTAGTGCCAGTTGCGTAGAACAAACTAGTGCCAGTTGCGTAGAACAAACTTGTGCCAGTTGCGTAGAACAAACTTGTGCCAGTTTCGTCGAACAAACTTGTGCCAGTTGCGTCGAAGAAACTTGTGCCAGTTGCGTCGAACATACTTGTGCCAGTTGCGTCGAACAAAATTGTGCCTGTTACATTAAACAAACTTGTGCCAGTTGCGTCGAGAAAACTTGTGCCAATTGTGTCAAAAAAAAACTTGTGCCAGTTGCGTCAAACAAACTTGTGCCAGTTGCGTCACACAAACTTGTGCCTCTTGCGTCAAACAAACTTGTGCCAGTTGCGTCAAACAAACTTGTGCCAATTGACTCGAAAAAACTTGTGCCTGTTACGTCGAACAAACTTGTGCCAGTTGCGTCTAACAAACTTGCAATAGTTACGTCAAAAAAACTGGTGCCAGTTGCGTCGAACAAACTTGTGCCAGTTGCGTAGAACAAACTTGTGCCAGTTGCGTAGAAGAACCTTGTGCCAGTTGCGTAGAACAAACTTGTGCCAGTTGCGTAGAACAAACTTGTGCAAGTTGCATAGAACAAACTTGTGCCAGTTGTGTAGAACATACTTGTGCCAGTTGCGTCGTGAAAAGTTGTGCCAGTTGCGTCAAATAAACTTGTGCCAGTTGCGTCAAGCAAACTTGTGCCAGTTGAGTCAAACAAACTTGTGCCAGTTGCATCAAACAAACTTGTGCCAGTTGCGTCAAACAAACTTGTGCCAATTGATTCGTAGAAACTTGTGCCAGTTGCGTCGAACAAACTTGTGCCTGTTACGTCGAAGAAACTTGTGCCAGTTGCGTCAAACAAACTTGAGCCAGTTGCGGCGAACAAACTTGTGCCAGTTGCATCGAACAAACTTGTGCCAGTTGCGTAGGACAAACTTATGCCAGTTGCGTCAAACAAACTTGTGCCAGTTGCGTAGAACAAACTTGTGCCAGTTGCGTAGAAGAACCTTGTGCCAGTTGCGTCAAACAAACTTGTGCTAGTTGCGTCAAACAAACTTGTGCCAGTTGCGTCGAACAAAATGTGCCAGTTGTGTCAAACAAACTTTTGCCACTTGGTTCGAACAAACTTTTGCCAGTTGCGTCCAACAAACTTGAACCAGTTGCGTCGAAGAAACTTGTGCCAGTTGCGTCGAACAAACTTGTACCAGTTGCGTAGAACAAACTTGTGCCAGTTGCGTCAAACAAACTTATGCCAGTTAAATAGAACAAACTAGTGCCAGTTGCATAGAACAAACTTGTGCCAGTTGCGTAGAACAAACTTGTGCCAATTGCGTAGAACAAACTTGTGCCAGTTGCGTCGAACAAACTTGTGCCAGTTGCGTCGAAGAAACTTGTGCCAGTTACGTCGAACATACTTGTGCCAGTTGCGTCGAACAAAATTGTGCCTGTTACATTAAACAAACTTGTGCCAGTTGCGTCGAGAAAACTTGTGCCAGTTGCGTCAAAAAAACTTGTGCCAGTTGCGTCAAACAAACTTGTGCCAGTTGCGTCACACAAACTTGTGCCTCTTGCGTCAAACAAACTTGTGCCAGTTGCGTCCAACAAACTTGTGCCAATTGACTCGAAAAAACTTGTGCCTGTTACGTCGAACAAACTTGTGCCAGTTGCATCTAACAAACTTGTGATAGTTGCGTCAAACAAACTTGTGCCAGTTGCGTCGAACAAACTTGTGCCAGTTGCGTCAAACAAACTTGTGCCAGTTGCGTAGAACAAACTTGTGCCAGTTGCGTAGAAGAACCTTGTGCCGGTTGCGTCAAACAAACTTGTGCCAGTTGCGTCAAACAAACTTGTGCCAGTTGTGTCGAACAAACTTGTGCCAGTTGCGTCAAACAAACTTGTGCCAGTTGCGCCAAACAAACTTGTGACAGTTCCGTCAAACAAACTTGTGGCAGTTGAGTCAAACAAACTTGTACAAGTTGCGAAAACAAACTTATGCCAGTTGCTTTAAACAATCTTATGCCAGATGTGTTGAACAAACATGTGCCAGTTGCATCGAACAAACTTGTGCCAGTTGCGTCAAACAAACTTGTGCCAGTTGCGCCAAACAAACTTGTGACAGTTCCGTCAAACAAACTTGTGCCAGTTGAGTCAAACAAACTTGTGCCAGTTGCGTCAAACAAACTTGTGCCAGTTGCGTCAAACAAACTTGAGCCAGTTGCGTCCAACAAACTTGTGACAGTTGCGTAGAAGAAACTTGTGCCAGTTGCGTCCAACAAACTTGTGCCAGTTGCGTAGAACAAACTTGTGCCAGTTGCGTCAAACAAACTTATGCCAGTTGCGTAGAACAAACTAGTACCAGTTGCGTAGAACAAACTAGTGCCAGTTGCGTAGAACAAACTTGTGCCAGTTGCGTAGAACAAACTTGTGCCAGTTGCGTCGAACAAACTTGTGCCAGTTGCGTCGAAGAAACTTGTGCCAGTTGCGTCGAACATACTTGTGCCAGTTGCGTCGAACAAAATTGTGCCTGTTACATTAAACAAACTTGTGCCAGTTGCGTCGAGAAAAGTTGTGCCAGTTGCGTAAAAAAAAACTTGTGCCAGTTACGTCAAACAAACTTGTGCCAGTTGCGTCACACAAACTTGTGCCTCTTGCGTCAAACAAACTTGTGCCAGTTGTGTCAAACAAACTTGTGCCAATTGACTCGAAAAAACTTGTGCCTGTTACGTCGAACAAACTTGTGCCAGTTGCGTCTAACAAACTTGCGATAGTTACGTCAAACAAACTTGTGCCAGTTGCGTCGAACAAACTTGTGCCAGTTGCGTCAAACAAACTTGTGCCAGTTGCGTAGAACAAACTTGTGCCAGTTGCGTAGAAGAACCTTGTGCCAGTTGCGTCAAACAAACTTGTGCCAGTTGCGTCAAACAAACTTGTGCCAGTTGCGTCGAACAAACTTGTGCCAGTTGCGTCAAACAAACTTGTGCCAGTTGCGCCAAACAAACTTGTGACAGTTCCGTCAAACAAACTTGTGGAGTTGAGTCAAACAAACTTGTACAAGTTGCGAAAACAAACTTATGCCAGTTTCGTTAAACAATCTTATGCCAGATGTGTTGAACAAACATGTGCCAGTTGCATCGAACAAACTTGTGCCAGTTGCGTCGAACAAACTTGTGCCAGTTGCGTCAAACAAACTTGTTCCAGTTGCGTCGAACAAACTTGTGCCAGTTGCGTCGAACAAACTTGTGCCAGTTGCGTCAAACAAACTTGAGCCAGTTGCGTCCAACAAACTTGTGACAGTTGCGTAGAAGAAACTTGTGCCAGTTGCATCCAACAAACTTGTGCCAGTTGCGTAGAACAAACTTGTGCCAGTTGCGTCAAACAAACTTATGCCAGTTGCGTAGAACAAACTAGTGCCAGTTGCATACAACAAACTTGTGCCAGTTGCGTAGAACAAACTTGTGCCAGTTGCATAGAACAAATTAGTGCCATTTGCGTCAAACAAACTTGTGCCAGTTGCATCGAACAAACTTGTGCCAGTGGCATCGAACAAACTTGTGCCAGTTACGGCGAAGAAACTTTTGCCAGTTGCGTAGAGAAAACTTGTGCCAGTTGCGTCGAGAAAACTTTTGCCAGTTGCGTCAAACAAACTTGTGCCAGTTGCGTCGAACAAACCTGTGCCAGTTACGGCGAACAAACTTGTGCCAGTTGCGTCGAGAAAACTTGTGCCAGTTGCGTGAAATAAACTTGTGCCAGTTGTGTCAAACAAACTTGTGCAAGTTGTGTCAAACAAACTTGTGCCAGTTGCGTCAAACAAACTTGTACCAGTTGCATCAAACAAACTTGTGCCAGTTGCGTCGAACAAACTTGTGCCAGTTGCGTCTAACAAACTTGTGCCAGTTGCGTCAAACAAACTTGGGCCAGTTGCACCGAACAAACTTGTGCCAGTTGCATCGAACAAACTTCTGCCAGTTGCATCAAACAAACTTGTGCCAGTTGCATCAAACAAACTTGTGCCAGTTGCGTAGAACAAACTTGTGCCACTTCCATAGAACAACCTTGTGAGAGTTGCGTCAAACAAACTTGTGCCAGTTGTGTCAAACAAACTTGTGCCAGTTCCGTCAAACAAACTTGTACCAGTTGCATCAAACAAACTTGTGCCAGTTGAGTCGAACAAACTTGTGCCAGTTGCGTTAAACAAACTTGTGCCAGTTGCATCGAACAAACTTGTGCCAGTTGCGTAAAACAAACTTGTGCCAGTTGCGTCGAACAAACGTGCCCTAGTTGCGTGAAACAAACTTGTGCCAGTTGCGTTGAACAAACTTGTGCCAGTTGTGTCAAACAAACTTGTTTCAGTTGCGTAGAACAAAATTGTGCCAGTTGCGTCGAACAAACTTGTTTCAGTTGGTAGAACAAACTTGTGCCAAATGAGTGAAGCAAACTTGTGCCAGTTGCGTAAAACAAACTAGTGTCAGTTGGATAGAACAAACTTGTGCCAGATGCATAGAATAAACTTGTGCCAGTTGCGTAGAACAAACTTGTGCCAGTTGCGTAGAACAAACTTGTGCCAGTTACGTAGAAGAAACTTCTGCCAGTTGCATAGAACAAACTTGTGCCAGATGCGTAGAACAAACTTGTGCCAGTTGCGTAGAACAAACTTGTGCCAGTTGCGTAGAACAAACTTGTGCCAGTTACGTAGAACAAACTTGTGCCAGTTGCGTACAACAAACTTATGCAAGTTGCATAGAACAATCTTGTGCAAGTTGTGTCGAACATACTTGTGCCAGTTGCGCCGAGAAAAGTTGTGCCAGTTGCATCAAATAAACTTGTGCAAGTTGCGTCAAACAAACTTGTGCCAGTTGAGTCAAACAAACTTGTGACATTTGCGTCAAACAAACTTTTGCCAGTTGCGTCAAACAAAATTTTGCCAATTGAGTCGAAGAAACTTGTGCCAGTTGCGTCGAACAAACTTGTGCCAGTTGCGTCTAACAAACTTGTGCCAGTTGCGTCAAACAAACTTGGGCTAGTTACGTCGAACAAACTTGTGCCAGTTGCGCCAAACAAACTTGTGCCAGTTGCGTCAAAAAAACTTCTGCCAGTTGCGTCAAACAAATATGTGCCAGTTGCGTCAAACAAACTTGTGCCAGTTGTGTCAAACAAACTTGTGCCAATTGAGTCGAAAAAACTTGTGCCAGTTACCTCGAACAAACTTGTGCCAGTTGCGTAGAACAAACTTGTGCCAGTTGCGTAGAACAAACTTGTGCCAGTTGCATAGAACAAACTTGTGCCAGTTGTGTCAAACAAACTTGTGCCAGTTGCTTCGAACAAACTTGTGCTAGTGGCGTCGAACAAACTTGTGCCAGTTACGGCGAACACGCTTGTGCCAGTTGCGTCGAGAAAACTTGTGCCAGTTGCGTCAAAAAAACTTCTGCCAGTTGCGTCAAACAAACTTGTGCCAGTTGCGTCGAACAAACTTGTGCCAGTTGCGTCGAGCAAACTTGTGCCAGTTGCGTCAAATAAACTTGTGCCAGTTGCGTCAAACAAACTTGTGCCAGTTGCGTCAAACAAATATGTGCCAGTTGCGTCAAACAAACTTGTGCCAGTTGCGTCAAACAAACTTGTGCCAATTGAGTCGAAAAAACTTGTGCCAGTTACCTCGAACAAACTTGTGCCAGTTGCGTCTAACAAACTTGTGCCAGTTGCGTCAAACAAACTTGGGCCAGTTGCGTCGAACAAACTTGTGCCAGTTGCGTCAAACAAACTTCTGCCAGTTGCGTCAAACAAACTTGTGCCAGTTGCGTCAAACAAACATGTGCCAGTTGCGTCAAACAAACTTGTGCCAGTTGCGTCAAACAAACTTGTGCCAATTGAGTCGAAAAAACTTGTGCCAGTTACCTCGAACAAACTTGTGCCAGTTGCGTCTAACAAACTTGTGCCAGTTGCGTCAAACAAACTTGGGCCAGTTGCGTCGAACAAACTTGTGCCAGTTGCGTCAAACAAACTTCTGCCAGTTGGGTCGAACAAACTTGTGCCATTTGTGTTAAACAAACTTGTGCCTGTTGCATCGAACAAACTTGTGCCAATTGCGTCGAACAAACTTGTGCCAGTTGCGTCGAACAAACTTGCGCCAGTTGCGTCAAACAAACTTGTCCCAGTTACCTTGAACAAACTTCTGCCAGTTGGGTCAAACAAACTTGTGTCAGTTGCGCAGAACAAACTTGTGGCAGATGCGTCAAACAAACTTGTGTCAGTTGGGTAGAACAGACTTTTGCCAGTTGCGTCAAACAAACTTGTGCCAGTTGCTTAGAACAAACTAGTGCAAGTTGGATAGAACAAACTTCTGCCAGATGCGTAGAATAAACTTGTGCCAGTTGCGTAGAACAAACTTGTGCCAGTTGCGTAGAACAAACTTGTGCCAGTTGCGTAGAACAAACTTGTGCCAGTTGCACAGAACAAACTTGTGCCAGATGCGTAGAACATACTTGTGCCAGATACGTAGAACAAACTTGTGCCAGTTGCGTCGAACAAACTTGTGCCAGTTGCGTAGAACAAACTTGTGCCAGTTGCGTAGAACAAACTTGTGCCAGTTGCATAGAACAAACTTGTGCTAGTTGCGTAGAACAAACTTGTGCAAGTTGCATAGAACAAACTTGTGCCAGTTGTGTAGAACATACTTGTGCCAGTTGCGTCGTGAAAAGTTGTGCCAGTTGTGTCAAATAAACTTGTGCCAGTTGCGTCAAACAAACTTCTGCCAGTTGAGTCAAACAAACTTGTGACAGTTGCGTCAAACAAACTTGTACCAGTTGCGTCAAACAAACTTGTGCCAATTGAGTCGTAGAAACTTGTGCCAGTTGCGTCGAACAAACTTGTGCCTGTTGCGTCGAAGAAACTTGTGCCAGTTGCGTCAAACAAACTTGGGCCAGTTGCGGCGAACAAACTTGTGCCAGTTGCATCGAACAAACTTGTGCCAGTTGCGTAGGACAAACTTATGCCAGTTGCTTCAAACAAACTTGTGCTAGTTGCGTCAAACAAACTTGTGCCAGTTGCGTCGAACAAAATGTGCCAGTTGTGTCAAACAAACTTTTGCCAGTTGGTTCGAACAAACTTTTGCCAGTTGCGTCCAACAAACTTGAACCAGTTGCGTCGAAGAAACTTTTGCCAGTTGCGTCGAACAAACTTGTACCAGTTGCGTAGAACAAACTTGTGCCAGTTGCGTCAAACAAACTTATGCCAGTTAAATAGAACAAACTAGTGCCAGTTGCATAGAACAAACATGTGCCAGTTGCGTAGAACAAACTTGTGCCAGTTGCGTAGAACAAACTTGTGCCAGTTGCGTCGAACAAACTTGTGCCAGTTGCGTCGAAGAAACTTGTGCCAGTTGCGTCGAACATACTTGTGCCAGTTGCGTCGAACAAAATTGTGCCTGTTACATTAAACAAACTTGTGCCAGTTGCGTCGAGAAAACTTGTGCCAGTTGCGTCAAAAAAACTTGTGCCAGTTGCGTCAAACAAACTTGTGCCAGTTGCGTCACACAAACTTGTGCCTCTTGTCTCAAACAAACTTGTGCCAGTTGCGTCCAACAAACTTGTGCCAATTGACTCGAAAAAACTTGTGCCTGTTACGTCAAACAAACTTGTGCCAGTTGCGTCTAACAAACTTGTGATAGTTGCGTCAAACAAACTTGTGCCAGTTGCGTCTAACAAACTTGTGCCAGTTGCGTCAAACAAACTTGTGCCAGTTGCGTAGAACAAACTTGTGCCAGTTGCGTAGAAGAACCTTGTGCCGGTTGCGTCAAACAAACTTGTGCCAGTTGCGTCAAACAAACTTGTGCCAGTTGTGTCGAACAAACTTGTGCCAGTTGCGTCAAACAAACTTGTGCCAGTTGCGCCAAACAAACTTGTGACAGTTCCGTCAAACAAACTTGTGGCAGTTGAGTCAAACAAACTTGTACAAGTTGCGAAAACAAACTTATGCCAGTTGCGTTAAACAATCTTATGCCAGATGTGTTGAACAAACATGTGCCAGTTGCATCGAACAAACTTGTGCCAGTTGCGTCAAACAAACTTGTGTCAGTTGCGCCAAACAAACTTGTGACAGTTCCGTCAAACAAACTTGTGCCAGTTGAGTCAAACAAACTTGTGCCAGTTGCGTCAAACAAACTTGTGCCAGTTGCGTCAAACAAACTTGAGCCAGTTGCGTCCAACAAACTTGTGACAGTTGCGTAGAAGAAACTTGTGCCAGTTACGTCCAACAAACTTGTGCCAGTTGCTTAGAACAAACTTGTGCCAGTTGCGTCAAACAAACTTATGCCAGTTGCGTAGAACAAACTAGTGCCAGTTGCGTAGAACAAACTAATGCCAGTTGCGTAGAACAAACTTGTGCCAGTTGCGTAGAACAAACTTGTGCCAGTTGCGTCGAACAAACTTGTGCCAGTTGCGTCGAAGAAACTTGTGCCAGTTGCATCGAACATACTTATGCCAGTTGCGTCGAACAAAATTGTGCCTGTTACATTAAACAAACTTTTGCCAGTTGCGTCGAGAAAACTTGTGCCAGTTGCGTCAAAAAAAACTTGTGCCAGTTGCGTCAAACAAACTTGTGCCAGTTTCGTCACACAAACTTGTGCCTCTTGCGTCAAACAAACTTGTGCCAGTTGCGTCAAACAAACTTGTGCCAATTGACTCGAAAAAGCTTGTGCCTGTTACGTCGAACAAACTTGTGCCAGTTGCGTCTAACAAACTTGTGATAGTTGCGTCAAACAAACTTGTGCCAGTTGCATCGAACAAACTTGTGCCAGTTGCATCAAACAAACTTGTGCCAGTTGCGTCAAACAAACTTGTGCTAGTTGCGTCGAACAAACTTGTGCCAGTTGCGTCAAACAAACTTGTGTCAGTTGCGCCAAACAAACTTGTGACAGTTCCGTCAAACAAACTTGTGGCAGTTGAGTCAAACAAACTTGTACAAGTTGCGAAAACAAACTTATGCCAGTTGCGTTAAACAATCTTATGCCAGATGTGTTGAACAAACATGTGCCAGTTGCGTCGAACAAACTTGTGCCAGTTGCGTCGAACAAACTTGTGCCAGATGCGTCAAACAAACTTGTGCCAGTTGCGTCGAACAAACTTGTTCCAGTTGCGTCGAACAAACTTGTGCCAGTTGCGTCAAACAAACTTGAGCCAGTTGCGTCCAACAAACTTGTGACAGTTGCGTAGAAGAAACTTGTGCCAGTTGCATCCAACAAACTTGTGCGAGTTGCGTAGAACAAACTTTTGCCTGTTGCGTCAAACAAACTTATGCCAGTTGCGTAGAACAAACTAGTGCCAGTTGTATACAACAAACTTGTGCCAGTTGCGTAGAACAAACTTGTGCCAGTTGCATAGAACAAATTAGTGCCATTTGCGTCAAACAAACTTGTGCCAGTTGCATCGAACAAACTTGTGCCAGTGGCATCGAACAAACTTGTGCCATTTACAGCGAAGAAACTTTTGCCAGTTGCGTCGAGAAAACTTGTGCCAGTTGCGTCAAAAAAACTTTTGCCAGTTACGTCAAACAAACTTGTGCCAGTTGCGTCGAACAAACCTGTGCCAGTTACGGCGAACAAACTTGTGCCAGTTGCGTCGAGAAAACTTGTGCCAGTTGCGTGAAATAAACTTGTGCCAGTTGTGTCAAACAAACTTGTGCAAGTTGTGTCAAACAAACTTGTGCCAGTTGCGTCAAACAAACTTGTGCCAATTTAGTCGAAAAAACTTGTGCCAGTTGCGTCTAACAAACTTGTGCCAGTTGCGTCAAACAAACTTGGGCCAGTTGCGCCGAACAAACTTGTGCCAGTTGCATTGAACAAACTTCTGCCAGTTGCATCAAACAATCTTGTGCCAGTTGCATCAAACAAACTTGTGCCAGTTGCGTAGAACAAACTTGTGCCACTTCCGTAGAACAACCTTGTGCGAGTTGCGTCAAACAAACTTGTGCCAGTTGTGTCAAACAAACTTATGCCAATTGCGTCAAACAAACTTGTGCCAATTGCATCAAACAAACTTGTGCCAGTTGAGTCGAACAAACTTGTGCCAGTTGCGTTAAACAAACTTGTGCCAGTTGCATCGAACAAACTTGTGCCAGTTGCGTAAAACAAACTTGTGCCACTTGCGTCGAACAAACGTGCCCTAGTTGCGTGAAACAAACTTGTGCCAGTTGCGTTGAACAAACTTCTGCCAGTTGTGTCAAACAAACTTGTTTCAGTTGCGTAGAGCAAACTTGTGCCAGTTGCGTCGAACAAACTTGTTTCAGTTGGGTAGAACAAACTTGTGCCAAATGCATGAAGCAAACTTGTGCCAGTTGCGTAAAACAAACTAGTGTCAGTTGGATAGAACAAACTTGTGCCAGATGCATAGAATAAACTTGTGTCAGTTGCGTAGAACAAACTTGTGCCAGTTGCGTAGAACAAACTTGTGCCAGTTACGTAGAAGAAACTTCTGCCAGTTGCATAGAACAAACTTGTGCCTGATGCGTAGAACAAACTTGTGCCAGTTGCGTAGAACAAACTTGTGCCAGTTGCGAAGAACAAACTTGTGCCAGTTGTGTAGAACAAACTTATGCAAGTTGCATAGAACAAACTTGTGCAAGTTGTGTAGAACATACTTGTGCCAGTTGCGCCGAGAAAAGTTGTGCCAGTTGCATCAAATAAACTTGTGCCAGTTGCGTCAAACAAACTTGTGCCAGTTGAGTCAAACAAACTTTTGACATTTGTGTCAAACAAACTTTTGCCAGTTGCGTCAAACAAACTTGTGGCAATTGAGTCGAAGAAACTTGTGCCAGTTGCGTCGAAGAAACTTGTGCCAGTTGCGTCTAACAAACTTGTGCCAGTTGCGTCAAACAAACTTGGGCTAGTTACGTCGAACAAACTTGTGCCAGTTGCGCCAAACAAACTTGTGCCACTTGCGTCAAACAAACTTTTGCCAGTTGCGTCAAACAAACTTGTACAAGTTGCGAAAACAAACTTGTGCCAGTTGCGTCAAACAAACTAGTGCCAGATGTGTCGAACAAACTTGTGCCAGTTGCGTCGAACTAACTTGTGCCAGTTGCTTCGAACAAACTTGTGCCAGTTGCGTCGAACAAACTTGTGCCAGTTGCGTTGAACAAACTTGTGCCAGTTGCGTTGAACAAACTTGTGCCAGTTGCGTCCAACAAAATTGTGCCAGTTGCGTAGAACAAACTTGTGCCAGTTGCGTCCAACAAACTTGTGCCAGTTGCGTAAAACAAACTTGTGCCAGTTGCGTCAAACAAACTTATGCCAGTTGCGTAGAACAAACTAGTGCCAGTTGCATACAACAAACTTGTGCCAGTTGCGTATAACAAACTTGTGCCAGTTGCGTAGAACAAACTTGTGCCATTTGCGTAGAACAAACTTGTGCCAGTTGCGTCAAACAAACTTGTGCCAGTTGCGTCAAACAAACTTGTGCCAGTTGCTTCGAACAAACTTGTGCCAGTGGCGTCGAACAAACTTGTGCCAGTTACGGCGAACAAACTTTTGCCAGTTGCGTCGAGAAAACTTGTGCCAGGTGCGTCAAAAAAACTTGTGCCAGCTGCGTCAAACAAACTTGTGCCAGTTGCGTCGAACAAACTTGTGCTAGTTACGGTGAACAAACTTGTGCCAGTTGCGTCGAGAAAACTTGTGCCAGTTGCGTGAAATAAACTTGTGCCAGTTGCGTCAAACAAACTTGTGCCATTTGCGTCAAACAAACTTGTGCCAGTTGCGTCAAACAAACTTGTGCCAGTTGCGTCAAACAAACTTGTGCCAATTGAGTCGAAAAAACTTGTGCCAGTTACCTCGAACAAACTTGTGCCAGTTGCATCTAACAAACTTATGCCAGTTGCGTCAAACAAACTTGGGCCAGTTGCGTCGAACAAACTTGTGCCAGTTGCGTCAAACAAACTTCTGCCAGTTGCATAAATAAACTTGTGCCAGTTGCATCAAACAAACTTGTGCCAGTTGCGTAGAACAAACATGTGCCAGTTGCGTAGAACATCCTTGTGCCCATGCGTCAAACAAATTTGTGCCAGTTGTGTCAAACAAACTTGTGCCAGTTGTGTCAAACAAACTTGTGCCAGTTGCGTCAAACAAACTTGTGCCAGTTGCGTCAAACAAACTTGTGCCAGTTGCATCAAACAAACTTGTGCCAGTTGTGTTAAACAAACTTGTGCTAGTTGCGTAGAACAAACTTGTGCCATTTGCGTCGAACAAACTTGTGCCAGTTGCGTTGAACAAACTTCTGCCAGTTGTGTCAAACAAACTTGTGTCAGTTGCGTAGAACAAACTTGTGCCAGTTGCGTCGAACAAACTTGTGTCAGTTGGGTAGAACAAACTTGTGCCAGTTGCGTCAAACAAACTTTTGCCAGTTGCGTACAACAAACTAGTGCCAGTTGGATAGAACAAACTTGTGCCAGATGCGTAGAATAAACTTGTGCCAGTTGCGTAGAACAAACTTGTGCCAGTTGCGTAGAACAAACTTGTGCCAGTTGCGTAGAACAAACTTGTGCCAGTTGCATAGAACAAACTTGTGTCAGATACGTAGAACAAACTTGTGCCAGTTGCGTAGAATAAACTTGTGTCAGTTGTGTAGAACAAACTTGTGCCAGTTGCGTAGAACAAACTTGTGCCAGTTGCGTAGAACAAACTTTTGCAAGTTGCATAGAACAAACTTGTGCCAGTTGTGCAGAACATACTTGTGCCAGTTGCGTCGAGAAAAGTTGTGCCAGTTGCGTCAAATAAACTTGTGCCAGATGCGTCAAACAAACTTGTGCCAGTTGAGTCAAACAAACTTGTGACAGTTGCGTCAAACAAACTTGTACCAGTTGCGTCAAACAAACTTGTGCCAATTGAGTCCAAGAAACTTGTGCCAGTTGCGTCAAACAAACTTGTGCCAGTTGCGTCTAACAAACTTGTGCCAGTTGCGTCAAACAAACTTGGGCCAGTTGCGGCGAACAAACTTGTGCCAGTTGCATCGAACAAACTTGTGCCAGTTGCGTAGAACAAACTTGTGCCAGTTGCGTCAAACAAACTTGTGCCAGTTGCGTAGAACAAACTTGTGCCAGTTGCGTAGAACAACCTTGTGCCAGTTCCGTCAAACAAACTTGTGCTAGTTGCGTCAAACAAACTTGTGCCAGTTGCGCCGAACAAACTTGTGCCAGTTGTGTCAAACAAACTTTTGCCAGTTGGTTCGAACAAACTTTTGCCAGTTGCGTCCAACAAACTTGTGCCAGTTGTGTCGAAGAAACTTGTGCCAGTTGCGTCGAACAAACTTGTACCAGTTGCGTAGAACAAACTTGTGCCAGTTGCGTCAAACAAACTTATGCCAGTTGCATAGAACAAACTAGTGCCAGTTGCATAGAACAAACTTGTGCCAGTTGGGTAGAACAAACTTGTGCCAGTTGCGTCAAACAAACTTGTGCCAGTTGCGTCGAACAAACTTGTGCCAGTTGCGTCGAACAAACTTGTGCCAGTTGCGTTAAACAAACTTGTGCCAGTTGCGTCGAACATACTTGTGCCAGTTGCTTCGAACAAACTTGTGCCAGTTACATTAAACAAACTTGTGCCAGTTGCGTCGAGAAAACTTGTGCCAGTTGCGTCAAGAAAAACTTGTGCCAGTTGCGTCAAACAAACTTGTGCCAGTTGCGTCACACAAACTTGTGCCTCTTGTCTCAAACAAACTTGTGCCAGTTGCGTCAAACAAACTTGTGATAATTGACTCGAAAAAACTTGTGCCTGTTACGTCGAACAAACTTGTGCCAGTTGTGTCTAACAAACTTTTTCCAGTTGCGTCAAACAAACTTGTGCCAGTTGCGTCAAACAAACTTGTGCCAGTTGCATCAAAGAAACTTGTGCCAGTTGCGTAGAACAAACTTGTGCTTGTTGCGTAGAAGAACCTTGTGCCAGTTGCGTAGAAGAACCTTGTGCCAGTTGCGTCAAACAAACTTGTGCCAATTGCGTCAAACAAACTTGTGCCAGTTGCGTTGAACAAAATTGTGCCAGTTGTGTCAAACAAACTTGTGCCAGTTGCGCCAAACAAACTTGTGACAGTTCCGTCAAACAAACTTGTGCCAGTTGAGTCAAACAAACTTGTACAAGTTGCGAAAACAAACTCATGCCAGTTGCGTCAAACAATCTTGTGCCAGATGTGTTGAACAAACACGTGCTAGTTGCATCGAACAAACTTGTGCCAGTTGCGTCGAACAAACTTGTGCCAGTTGCGTCGAACAAACTTGTGCCAGTTGCGTCGAAAAAACTTGTGCCAGTTGCGTCGAAGAAACTTGTGCCAGTTGCATCAAACAAACTTGAGCCAGTTGCGTCCAACAAACTTGTGACAGTTGCGTAGAAGAAACTTGTGCCAGTTGCGTCCAACAAACTTGTGCCAGTTGCGTAGAACAAACTTATGCCAGTTGCGTAGAACAAACTAGTGCCAGTTGCATACAACAAACTTGTGCCAGTTGCGTAGAACAAACTTGTGCCAGTTGCGTAGAACAAACTTGTGCCAGTTGCATAGAACAAATTAGTGCCAGTTGCGTCAAACAAACTTGTGCCAGTTGCTTCGAACAAACTTGTGCCAGTGGCGTCGAACAAACTTGTGCCAGTTACGGCGAACAAACTTGTGCCAGTTGCGTTGAGAAAACTTGTGCCAGTTGCGTCAAAAAAACTTGTGCCAGTTGCGTCAAACAAACTTGTGCCAGTTGCGTCGAACAAACCTGTGCCAGTTACGGCGAACAAACTTGTGCCAGTTGCGCCGAGAAAACTTGTGCCACTTGCGTCAAATAAACTTGTGCCAGTTGCGTCAAACAAACTTGTGCAAGTTGCGTCAAACAAACTTGTGCCAGTTGCGCCAAACAAACTTGTGCCAATTGAGTCGAAAAAACTTGTGCCAGTTACGTCGAACAAACTTGTGCCAGTTTCGTCTAACAAACTTGTGCCAGTTGCGTCAAACAAACTTGGGCCAGTTGCACCGAACAAACTTGTACCAGTTGCGTTAAACAAACTTCTGCTAGTTGCATCAAACAAACTTGTGCCAGTTGCATCAAACAAACTTGTGCCAGTTGCATAGAAAAAAACTTGTGCCAGTTTCGTAGAACAACCTTGTGCCAGTTGCGTCAAACAAACTTATGCCAGTTGTGTCAAACAAACTTGTGCCAGTTGCGTCAAACAAACTTGTGCCAGTTGCGTCAAACAAACTTGTGCAAGTTGTGTCGAACAAACTTGTGCCAGTTGAGTTAAACAAACTTGTGCCAGTTGCATCGAACAAACTTGTGCCAGTTGCGTCGAACAAACTTGTGCCAGTTGCGTCGAACAAACTTGCGCCAGTTGCGTCAAACAAACTTGTGCCAGTTGCGTTGACCAAACTTCTGCCAGTTGTGTCAAACAAACTTGTGTCAGTATCGTAGAACAAACTTTTGCCAGTTGCGTCGAACAAACTTGTGTCAGTTGGGTAGAACAAACTTGTGCCAGTTGCGTGAAACAAACTTGTGCCAGTTGCGTAGAACAAACTAGTGCCTGTTGCATAGAACAAACTTGTGCCACATGCGTAGAACAAACTTGTGCCAGTTGCATAGAAAAAACTTGTGCCAGTTGCATAGAACAAACTTGTGCCAGTTATGTAGAACAAACTTGTGCCAGTTGCGTCAAACAAACTTGTGCCAGTTGCGTTGAACAAACTTGTGCCAGTTACGGCGAACAAACTTGTGCCAATTTCGTCGAGAAAACTTGTGCCAATTGCGTCAAATAAACTTGTGCCAGTTGCGTCAAACAAACTTGTGCCAGTTGCGTCAAACAAACTTGTGCCAGTTGCGTCAAACAAACTTGTTCCAGTTGCGTCAAACAAACTTGTACCAATTGAGTCGAAAAAACTTGTGCCAGTTGCGTTAAACAAACTTGTGCCAGTTGCGTCGAACAAACTTGTGCCAGTTGCGTCAAAAAAACTTGGGCCAGTTTCGTCGAACAAACTTGTGTTAGTGGCATCCAACTAACTTGTGCCAGTTGCGTAGAACAACCTTGTGCCAGTTGCGTCAAACAAACTTGTGCCAGTTGCGTAGAACAAACTTGTGCCAGTTGCGTAGAACAACCTTGTGCCAGTTGCGTCGAACAAACTTGTGCTAGTTTGTTGAACAAACTTGTGCCAGTTGCGTCAAACAAACTTATGCCAGTTGCATAAAACAAACTAGTGCCAGTTGCATAGAACAAACTTGTGCCAGTTCCGTCGAACAAACTTGTGCCAATTGCGTCAAACAAACTTGTGCCAGTTCGTTGAACAAACTTGTGTCAGTTGCGTCGAAGAAACTTGTGCCAGTTGCGTCAAACAAACTTGTGCCAGTTGCATCGAACAAACTTGTGCCAGTTGCGTCGAACAAACTTGTGCCAGTTACGGCAAACCAACTTGTGCCACTTGCGTCCAGAACACTTGTGCCAGTTGCGTCAAATAAACTTGTGCCAGTTGCGTCAAACAAACTTGTGCCAGTTACGGAGAACAAACTTGTGCCAGTTGCGCCGAGAAAAGTTGTACCAGTTGCGTCAAATAAACTTGTGCCAGTTGCGTCAAACAAACTTTTGCCAGTTGCGTCAAACAAACTTGTGCCAGTTGCGTCAAACAAACTTGTGCCAGTTGCCTCAAACAAACTTGTGCCAATTGATTAAAAAAAACTTGTGCCAGTTGCGTTGAACAAACTTGTGCCAGTTGCGTCTAACAAACTTGTGCCAGTTGCGTCAAACAAACTTGTGCCAGATGCGTCGAACAAACTTGTGCCAGTTGCATCGAACAAACTTGTACATGTCGCGTAGAACAACCTTGTGCCAGTTGCGTCAAACAAACTTGTGCCAGTTGCGTCAAACAAACTTGTGCCAGTTGGGTCGAACAAACTTGTGCCAGTTACGTTAAACAAACTTGTTCTAGTTGCGTCGAACACACTTGTGCCAGTTGCGTCGAACAAACTTGTGCCAGTTGCGTCGAACAAACTTGCGCCAGTTCCGTCGAACAAACTTGTGCCAGTTGCTTAGAACAAACTTGTGCCAGTTGTGTCAAACAAACTTGTGCCAGTTGCGTAGAACAAACTTGTGCCAGTTGCGTCGAACAAACTTGTGCCAGTTGGGTAGAAAAAACATAGGCCAGTTGTGTCAAACAAATTTGTGCCAGTTACGTAGAACACACTAGTGCCAGTTGCATAAAACAAACTTGTGCCAGATGCGTAGAACAAACATTTGCCATTTGCGTAGAACAAACTTGTGCCAGTTGTGTCAAACAAACTTGTGCCAGTTGTGTACAACAAACTAGTAAGAGTTCCATAGAACAAACTTGTGCCAGTTGCGTAGAACAAACTTGTGCCAGTTGTGTCAAACAAACTTGTGCCAGTTGTGTACAACAAACTAGTAAGAGTTCCATAGAACAAACTTGTGCCAGTTGCGTCGAACAAACTTGTGCCAGTTGCGTAGAACAAACTTGTACCAGTTGCGTCAAACAAACTTATGCCAGTTGCATAGAACAAACTAGTGCCAGTTGCATAGAACAAACTTGTGCCAGTTGCGTAGAACAAACTTGTGCCAGTTGCGTCAAACAAACTTGTGCAGGTTGCGTCAAACAAACTTGGGCCAGTTGCGTCGAAGAAACTTGTGCCAGTTGCGTCAAACAAACTTGTGCCATTTGCGTCGAACAAACTTGTGCCAGTTGCATCGAACAAACTAGTGCCAGATATGGCGAACAAACTTGTGCCAGTTGCTTCGAGAAAACTTGTGCCAGTTGCGTAAAAAAAAACTTATGCCAGTTGCGTCAAACAAACTAGTGCCAGTTGCGTCAAACAAACTTGTGCCTCTTGCGTCAAAGAAACTTGTGCCAGTTACGTCAAACAAACTTGTAGCAATTGAGTCGAAAAAACTTGTGCCTGTTACGTCGAACAAACTTGTGCCAGTTGCGTCTAACAAACTTGTGCCAGTTGCGTCAAACAAACTTGTGCCAGTTGCTTCAAACAAACTTGTGCCAGTTGTGTAGAACAAACTTTTACCAGTTGTGTCAAACAAACTTGTGCCAGTTGCGTAGAAGAACCTTGTGCCAGTTGCGCCAAACGAACTTGTGCCAGTTGCGTCAAACGAACTTGTGCCAGTTGCGTCAAACAAACTTTTGCCAGTTGCGTCGAACAAACTTGTGCCAGTTGCGTCGAACAAACTTGCGACAGTTGCGTCAAACAAACTTGTGCCAGTTGCGTTGAACAAACTTCTGCCAGTTGTGTCAAACAAACTAGTGTCAGTTGCGTAGAACAAACTTGTGCCAGTTGCGTTGAACAAACTTGTGTCAGTTGGGTAGAACAAACTTGTGCCAGTTGCGTCAAACCTTCTTGTGCCAGTTGCGTAGAACAAACTAGTGCCAGTTGCATATTGTGCCAGATGCATAGAACAAACTTGTGCCAGTGGCTTAGAACAAACTTGTGCCAGTTGCATAGAACAAACTTGTGCCAGTTATGTAGAACAAACTTGTGCCAGTTGCGTCGAACAAACTTGTGCCAGTTGTGTCGAACAAACTTGTGCCACTTGGGTCAAAAAAACTTGGGCCAGTTTCGTCGAACAAACTTGTGCCGGTGGCATCCAACAAACTTGTGCCAGTTGCGTCGAACAAACTTGTGCCAGTTGCGTCAAACAAACTTGCGCCAGTTGCGTAGAACAAACTTGTGCCAGTTGCGTAGAACAACCTTGTGCCAGTTGCGTCGAACAAACTTGTGCTAGTTGGTAGAACAAACTTGTGCCAGTTGCGTCAAACAAACTTATGCTAGTTGCGTAAACAAACTACTACCAGTTGCATAGAACAAACTTGTGCCAGTTGAGTAGAACAAACTTGTGCCAATTGCATCAAACAAACTTGTGCCAGTTGCATCGTACAAACTTGTGCCAGTTGCGTCGAAGAAACTTGTGCCAGTTGCTTCAAACAAACTTGTGCCAGTTGCGTCGAAGAAACTTCTGACAGTTACGGCGAACAAACTTGTGCCACTTGCGTCGAGAAACTTGTGCCAGTTGCGTCAAATAAACTTGTGCCAGTTGCGTCAAACAAACTTGTGCCAGTTACGGCGAACAAACTTGTGCCAGTTGCGTCGAGAAAAGTTCTGCCAGTTGCGTCAAATAAACTTGTGCCAGTTGCGTCAAACAAACTTGTGCCAGTTGCGTCAAACAAACTTGTGCCAGTTGCATCAAACAAACTTGTGCCAGTTGTGTCAAACAAACTTGTGCCAATTGATTCGAAAAAACTTGTGCCAGTTGCGTTGAACAAACTTGTGCCAGTTGCGTCTAACAAACTTGTGCCAGTTGCGTCAAACAAACTTATGCCAGTTGCGTCGAACAAACTTGTGCCAGTTGCATCGAATAAACTAGTGCCAGTTGCATAGAACAAACTTGTGCCAGTTGCCTCAAACAAACTTGTGCCAGTTGCGTAGAACAAACTTGTAAATGTTGCGTAGAACAACCTTGTGCCAGTTGCGTCAAACAAACTTGTGCCAGTTGCGTCAAACAAACTTGTGCCAGTTGCGTCTAACAAACTTGTGCCAGTTGTGTGAAACAAACTTTTGCCAGTTGGGTCGAACAAACTTTTGCCAGTTACGTTAAACAAACTTGTACCAGTTGCGTCGTACAAATTTGTGCCAGTTGCGTCGTACAAATTTGTGCCAGTTGCGTCGAACAAACTTGTGCCAGTTGCGTCGAACAAACTTGCACCAGTTCTGTCGAACAAACTTGTGCCAGGTGCTTAGAACAAACTTGTGCCACTTGTGTTAAACAAACTTGTGCCAGTTGTGTAGAACAAACTTGTGCCAGTTGCGTCGAACAAACTTGTGCCAGTTGGGTAGAACAAACATGTGCCAGTTGCGTCAAACAAATTTGTGCCAGTTGCGTAGAACAAACTAGTGCCAGTTGCATAGAACAAACTTGTGCCAGATGCGTAGAACAAACTTTTGCCATTTCCGTAGAACAAACTTGTGCCAGTTGTGTCAAACAAACTTGTGCCAGTTGTGTACAACAAACCTGTGCCAGTTATGTAGAACAAACTTGTGCCTGTTGCATCAAACAAACTTGTGCCAGTTGCATCAAACAAACTTGTGCCATTTGCATAGAACAAGCTTGTGCCAGTTGCATAGAAGAACCTTGTGCCAGTTGCGTCAAACAAACTTGTGCCAGTTGCGTCAAACAAACTTGTGCCAGTTGCGTCAAACAAACTTGTGCCAGTTGCGTCGAACAAACTTGTGCCAGTTGCGTAGAACAAACTTGTGCCAGTTGCATAGAACAAACTTGTGCCAGTTATGTGGAACAAACTTGTGCCAGTTGCATCAAACAAACTTGTGCTAGTTGCGTCGAACAAACTTGTGCCAGTTACGGCGAACAAACTTGTGCCAGTTTCGTCGAGAAAACTTGTGCCAGTTGCGTCAAATAAACTTGTGCCAGTTGCGTCAAACAAACTTGTGCCAGTTGCACTGAACAAACTTGTGCCAGTTGCGTCAAACAAACTTGTTCCAGTTGCGCAAAACAAACTTGTGCCAATTGAGTCGAAAAAACTTGTGCCAGTTGCGTCGAACAAACTTGTGCCAGTTGCGTCTAACAAACTTGTGCCAGTTGCATCAAAAAAACTTGGGCCAGTTTCGTCGAACAAACTTGTGCCAGTTGCATAGAACAACCTTGTGCCAGTTGCGTCAAACAAACTTGTGCCAGTTGCGTAGAACAAACTTGTACCAATTGAGTCGAAAAAACTTGTGCCTGTTACGTCGAACAAACTTGTGCCAGTTGCGTCTAACAAACTTGTGCCAGTTGCGTCAAACAAACTTGTGCCAGTTGCGTCAAACAAACTTGTGCCAGTTGCGTCAAGCAAACTTGTGCCAGTTGCGTAGAACAAACTTGTGCCAGTTGCGTCAAACAAACTTGTGCCAGTTGCGTAGAACAAACTTGCGCCAGTTGTGTCAAACGAACTTGTGCCAGTTGCGTAGAACAAACTTGTGCCAGTTGCGTCGAACAAACTTGTGCCAGTTGCTTCGAACAAACTTGTGCCAGTTGCATAGAACAAACTTGTGCCAGTTGTGTCAAACAAACTTGTGTCAGTTGCGTAGAACAAACTTGTGCCAGTTGCGTCGAACAAACTTGTGCCAGTTGGGTAGAACAAACTTGTGCCAGCTGCGTCAAACAAACTTGTGCCAGTTGCGTAGAACAAACTAGTGCCAGTTGCATAGAACAAACTTGTGCCAGATGCATAGAACAAACTTGTGCCAGTTGCGTAGAACAAACTTGTGCCAGTTGCATAGAACAAACTTGTGCCAGTTATGTAGAACAAACTTGTGCCAGTTGCGTCGAACAAACTTGTGCCAGTTGTGTTGAACAAACTTGTGCCAGTTGCATAAAAAAAACTGGGCCAGTTTCTTCGAACAAACTTGTGTCAGTGGCACCCAACAAACATGTGCCAGTTTCGTTGAACAAACTTGTGCCAGTTGCGTCAAACAAACTTGTGACAGTTGCGTCGAACAAACTTGTGCCTGTTGCGTAGAACAACCTTGTGCCAGTTGCATCGAACAAACTTGTGCTAGTTGGTAGAACAAAATTGTGCCAGTTGCGTCGAACAAACTTGTGCCAGTTGCGTCGAACAAACTTGTGCCAGTTGTGTCGAACAAACTTGCGCCAATTCCATCGAACAAACTTGTGCCAGTTGGGTAGAACAAACTTGTGCCAGTTGCGTCAAACTTGTGCCAGTTGCGTAAAACAAATTAGTGATAGTTGCATAGAACAAACTTGTGCCAGATGCGTAGAACAAACTTGTGCCAGTTGCGTAGAACAAACTTGTGCCAGTTGCATAGGACAAACTTGTGCCAGTTATGTAGAACAAACTTGTGCCAGTTGCGTCGAACAAACTTGTGCCAGTTGTGTCGAACTAACTTGTGCCAGTTGCGTAAAAAAAAATTGGGCCAGTTTCGTCGAACAAACTTGTGCCAGTGGCATCCAACAAACTTGTGCCAGTTGCGTTGAACAAACTTGTGCCAGTTGCGTAAAACAACCTTGTGCCAGTTGTGTCGAACAAACTTGTGCTAGTTGGTAGAACAATCTTGTACCAGTTGCGTCGAACAAACTTGTGCCAGTTGCGTCGAACAAACTTGTGCCAGTTGTGTCGAACAAACTTGCGCCAATTCCATCAAACAAACTTGTGCCAGTTGCTTAGAACAAACTTGTGCCAGTTGTGTCAAACAAACTTGTGCCAGTTGCGTCGAACAAACTTGTGCCAGTTGGGTAGAACAAACATGTGCCAATTGCGTCAAACAAATTTGTGCCAGTTGCATAGAACAAACCTGTGCCTGATGCGTAGAACAAACTTTTGCCATTTGCGTAGAACAAACTTGTGCCAGTTGTGTCAAACAAACTTGTGCCAGTTGTGTACAACAAACTTGTGCCAGTTGCGTAGAAAAAACTTGTGCCAGTTGAGTAGAACAAACTTGTGCCTGTTGCATAGAATAAACTTGTGCCAGTTGCATAGAACAAACTTATGCCAGTTGCGTAGAACAAACTAGTGCCAGTTGCATCAAACACACTTGTGCCAGTTGCGTCAAACAAACTTTTGCCAGTTGCGTCGAACAAACTTGTGCCAGTTGCGCCGAACAAACTTGTGTCAGTTGCGTCAAACAAACTTGTGCCAGTTACGTCAAACAAACTTGTGCCAGTTACGTCAAACAAACTTGTGCCAGTTGCGTCAAACAAACTTGTACAAGTTGCGTCAAACAAACTTGTGCCAGTTGCGTCTAACAAACTTGTGCCATTTGCGTAAAAAAAACTTGGGAGAGTTGAGTCGAACAAACTTGTGCCAGTGGCATCGAACAAACTTGTGCCAGTTGCGTCAAATAAACTTGTGCCAGTTGCGTCAAACAAACTTGTGCCAGTTACGGCGAACAAACTTGTGCCAGTTGCGTCGAGAAAAGTTGTGCCAGTTGCGTCAAACAAACTTGTGCCAGTTGCGTCAAACAAACTTGTGCCAGTTGCATCAAACAAACTTGTGCCAGTTGTGTCAAACAAACTTGTGCCAATTGATTCGAAAAAACTTGTGCCAGTTGCGTTGAACAAACTTGTGCCAGTTGCATCTAACAAACTTGTGCCAGTTGCGTCAAACAAACTTATGCCAGTTGCGTCGAACAAACTTGTGCCAGTTGCATCGAAGAAACTAGTGCCAGTTGCATAGAACAAACTTGTGCCAGTTGCCTCAAACAAACTTGTGCCAGTTGCGTAGAACAAACTTGTACATGTTGCGTAGAACAACCTTGTGCCAGTTGCGTCAAACAAACTTGTGCCAGTTGCGTCAAACAAACTTGTGCCAGTTGCGTCTAACAAACTTGTGCCAGTTGTGTGAAACAAACTTTTGCCAGTTGGGTCGAACAAACTTTTGCCAGTTACGTTAAACAAACTTGTACCAGTTGCGTCGTACAAATTTGTGCCAGTTGCGTCGTACAAATTTGTGCCAGTTGCGTCGAACAAACTTGTGCCAGTTGCGTCGAACAAACTTGCGCCAGTTCTGTCGAACAAACTTGTGCCAGGTGCTTAGAACAAACTTGTGCCACTTGTGTTAAACAAACTTGTGCCAGTTGTGTAGAACAAACTTGTGCCAGTTGCGTCGAACAAACTTGTGCCAGTTGGGTAGAACAAACATGTGCCAGTTGCGTCAAACAAATTTGTGCCAGTTGCGTAGAACAAACTAGTGCCAGTTGCATAGAACAAACTTGTGCCAGATGCGTAGAACAAACTTTTGCCATTTCCGTAGAACAAACTTGTGCCAGTTGTGTCAAACAAACTTGTGCCAGTTGTGTACAACAAACCTGTGCCAGTTATGTAGAACAAACTTGTGCCTGTTGCATCAAACAAACTTGTGCCAGTTGCATCAAACAAACTTGTGCCATTTGCATAGAACAAGCTTGTGCCAGTTGCATAGAAGAACCTTGTGCCAGTTGCGTCAAACAAACTTGTGCCAGTTGCGTCAAACAAACTTGTGCCAGTTGCGTCAAACAAACTTGTGCCAGTTGCATCGAACAAACTTGTGCCAGTTGCGTAGAACAAACTTGTGCCAGTTGCATAGAACAAACTTGTGCCAGTTATGTGGAACAAACTTGTGCCAGTTGCATCAAACAAACTTGTGCCAGTTGCGTCGAACAAACTTGTGCCAGTTACGGCGAACAAACTTGTGCCAGTTTCGTCGAGAAAACTTGTGCCAGTTGCGTCAAATAAACTTGTGCCAGTTGCGTCAAACAAACTTGTGCCAGTTGCACCGAACAAACTTGTGCCAGTTGCGTCAAACAAACTTGTTCCAGTTGCGCAAAACAAACTTGTGCCAATTGAGTCGAAAAAACTTGTGCCAGTTGCGTCGAACAAACTTGTGCCAGTTGCGTCTAACAAACTTGTGCCAGTTGCATCAAAAAAACTTGGGCCAGTTTCGTCGAACAAACTTGTGCCAGTTGCATAGAACAACCTTGTGCCAGTTGCGTCAAACAAACTTGTGCCAGTTGCGTAGAACAAACTTGTACCAATTGAGTCGAAAAAACTTGTGCCTGTTACGTCGAACAAACTTGTGCCAGTTGCGTCTAACAAACTTGTGCCAGTTGCATCAAAAAACTTGGGCCAGTTTCGTCGAACAAACTTGTGCCAGTTGCATAGAACAACCTTGTGCCAGTTGCGTCAAACAAACTTGTGCCAGTTGCGTAGAACAAACTTGTACCAATTGAGTCGAAAAAACTTGTGCCTGTTACGTCGAACAAACTTGTGCCAGTTGCGTCTAACAAACTTGTGCCAGTTGCGTCAAACAAACTTGTGCCAGTTGCGTCAAACAAACTTGTGCCAGTTGCGTCAAGCAAACTTGTGCCAGTTGCGTAGAACAAACTTGTGCCAGTTGCGTCAAACAAACTTGTGCCAGTTGCGTAGAACAAACTTGCGCCAGTTGTGTCAAACGAACTTGTGCCAGTTGCGTAGAACAAACTTGTGCCAGTTGCGTCGAACAAACTTGTGCCAGTTGCTTCGAACAAACTTGTGCCAGTTGCATAGAACAAACTTGTGCCAGTTGTGTCAAACAAACTTGTGTCAGTTGCGTAGAACAAACTTGTGCCAGTTGCGTCGAACAAACTTGTGCCAGTTGGGTAGAACAAACTTGTGCCAGTTGCGTCAAACAAACTTGTGCCAGTTGCGTAGAAAAAACTAGTGCCAGTTGCATAGAACAAACTTGTGCCAGATGCATAGAACAAACTTGTGCCACTTGCGTAGAACAAACTTGTGCCAGTTGCATAGAACAAACTTGTGCCAGTTATGTAGAACAAACTTGTGCCAGTTGCGTCGAACAAACTTGTGCCAGTTGTGTTGAACAAACTTGTGCCAGTTGCATAAAAAAAAACTGGGCCAGTTTCGTCGAACAAACTTGTGTCAGTGGCACCCAACAAACATGTGCCAGTTGCGTTGAACAAACTTGTGCCAGTTGCGTCAAACAAACTTGTGACAGTTGCGTCGAACAAACTTGTGCCTGTTGCGTAGAACAACCTTGTGCCAGTTGCATCGAACAAACTTGTGCTAGTTGGTAGAACAAAATTGTGCCAGTTGCGTCGAACAAACTTGTGCCAGTTGCGTCGAACAAACTTGTGCCAGTTGTGTCGAACAAACTTGCGCCAATTCCATCGAACAAACTTGTGCCAGTTGGGTAGAACAAACTTGTGCCAGTTGCGTCAAACTTGTGCCAGTTGCGTAGAACAAATTAGTGATAGTTGCATAGAACAAACTTGTGCCAGATGCGTAGAACAAACTTGTGCCAGTTGCGTAGAACAAACTTGTGCCAGTTGCATAGGACAAACTTGTGCCAGTTATGTAGAACAAACTTGTGCCAGTTGCGTTGAACAAACTTGTGCCAGTTGTGTCGAACTAACTTGTGCCAGTTGCGTAAAAAAAAATTGGGCCAGTTTCGTCGAACAAACTTGTGCCAGTGGCATCCAACAAACTTGTGCCAGTTGCGTTGAACAAACTTGTGCCAGTTGCGTAAAACAACCTTGTGCCAGTTGTGTCGAACAAACTTGTGCTAGTTGGTAGAACAAACTTGTACCAGTTGCGTCGAACAAACTTGTGCCAGTTGCGTCGAACAAACTTGTGCCAGTTGTGTCGAACAAACTTGCGCCAATTCCATCAAACAAACTTGTGCCAGTTGCTTAGAACAAACTTGTGCCAGTTGTGTCAAACAAACTTGTGCCAGTTGCGTCGAACAAACTTGTGCCAGTTGGGTAGAACAAACATGTGCCAATTGCGTCAAACAAATTTGTGCCAGTTGCATAGAACAAACTTGTGCCTGATGCGTAGAACAAACTTTTGCCATTTGCGTAGAAAAAACTTGTGCCAGTTGTGTCAAACAAACTTGTGCCAGTTGTGTACAACAAACTTGTGCCAGTTGCGTAGAAAAAACTTGTGCCAGTTGAGTAGAACAAACTTGTGCCTGTTGCATAGAATAAACTTGTGCCAGTTGCATAGAACAAACTTATGCCAGTTGCGTAGAACAAACTAGTGCCAGTTGCATCAAACACACTTGTGCCAGTTGCATCAAACAAACTTTTGCCAGTTGCGTCGAACAAACTTGTGCCAGTTGCGCCGAACAAACTTGTGTCAGTTGCGTCAAACAAACTTGTGCCAGTTACGTCAAACAAACTTGTGCCAGTTACGTCAAACAAACTTGTGCCAGTTGCGTCAAACAAACTTGTACAAGTTGCGTCAAACAAACTTGTGCCAGTTGCGTCTAACAAACTTGTGCCATTTGCGTCAAAAAATCTTGGGAGAGTTGAGTCGAACAAACTTTTGCCAGTGGCATCGAACAAACTTGTGCCAGTTGCGTAGAACAAACTTGTGCCAGTTGCGTCAAGCAAACTTGTGCTGGTTGCGTAGAACAAACTTGTGCCAGTTGCGTAGAACAACCTTGTGCCAGTTGCGTCGAACAAACTTTTGCCAGTTACGTCGAACAAACTTGTGCCAGTTGCGTCCAACAAACTTGTCCCAGTTGCATAGAACAAACTTGTGTCAGTTGCGTCGAACAAACTTGTGCCAGTTGCGTTGAACAAACTTGTGCCAGTTGCGTAGAACATACTTGTGCCAGTTGCGTCGAGAAAAGTTATGCCATTTGCGTCAAATAAACTTGTGCCAGTTGCGTCAAACAAACTTGTGCCAGTTGCGTCAAACAAACTTGTGCCAGTTGCGTAGAACAAACTTGTGCCAGTTGAGTAGAACAAACTTGTGCTAGTTGGTAGAACAAACTTGTGACAGTTGCGTCAAACAAACTTGTGCCAGTTGCGTAGAACAAACTTCTGCCAGTTGCGTCGAACAAACTTGTGCTAGTTGGTAGAACAAACTTGTGCCAGTTGCGTCAAACAAACTTATGCCAGTTGAGTAAAACAAACTAGTGACAGTTGCATAGAACAAACTTGTGCCAGTTGAGTAGAACAAACTTGTGCCAATTGCATCAAACAAACTTGTGCCAGTTACGTCAAACAAACTTGTACCAGTTGCGTCGAAGAAACTTGAGCCAGTTGCGTCAAACAAACTTGTGCCAGTTGCGTCGAACAAACTTGTGCCAGTTGCGTCGAATAAACTTGTGCCAGTTACGGCGAACAAACTTGTGCCACTTGCGTCGAGAAACTTGTGCCAGTTGCGTCAAATAAGCTTGTGCCAGTTGCGTCAAACAAACTTGTGCCAGCTACGGCGAACAAACTTGTGCCAGTTGTGTCGAGAAAAGTTGTGCCAGTTGCGTTAAACAAACTTGTGCCAGTTGCGTCAAACAAACTTGTGCCAGTTACGTCAAACAAACTTGTTACAGTTGTGTCAAACAAACTTGTGCCAGTTGTGTACAACAAACCTGTGCCAGTTATGTAGAACAAACTTGTGCCTGTTGCATCAAACAAACTTGTGCCAGTTGCATCAAACAAACTTGTGCCATTTGCATAGAACAAACTTGTGCCAGTTGCATAGAAGAACCTTGTGCCAGTTGCGTCAAACAAACTTGTGCCAGTTGCGTCAAACAAACTTGTGCCAGTTGCGTCAAACAAACTTGTGCCAGTTGCGTCGAACAAACTTGTGCCAGTTGCGTTGAACAAACTTGTGCCAGTTGCATAGAACAAACTTGTGCCAGTTATGTGGAACAAACTTGTGCCAGTTGCATCAAACAAACTTGTGCCAGTTGCGTCGAACAAACTTGTGCCAGATACGGCGAACAAACTTGTGCCAGTTTCGTCGAGAAAACTTGTGCCAGTTGCGTCAAATAAACTTGTGCCAGTTGCGTCAAACAAATTGTGCCAGTTGCACCGAACAAACTTGTGCCAGTTGCGTCAAACAAACTTGTTCCAGTTGCGCAAAACAAACTTGTGCCAATTGAGTCGAAAACACTTGTGCCAGTTGCGTCGAACAAACTTGTGCCAGTTGCGTCTAACAAACTTGTGCCAGTTGCATAAAAAAAACTTGGGCCAGTTTCGTCGAACAAACTTGTGCCAGTTGCGTCAAACAAACTTGTGCCAGTTGCGTAGAACAAACTTGTGCCAGATGCGTAGAACAACCTTGTGCCAGTTGCATCAAACAAACTTGTGCTAGTTTGTAGAACAAACTTGTGCCAGTTGCGCCAAACAAACTTATGCCAGAAGCGTAAAACAAACTAATGCCAGTTGCAGAGAACAAACTTGTGCCAGTTGAGTAGAACAAACTTGTGCCAATTGTGTCAAACAAACTTGTGCCAGTTCGTCAAACAAACTTGTGCCAGTTGCGTCGAAGAAACTTGTGCCAGTTGCGTCAAAAAAACTTGTGCCAGTTGCGTTGAACAAACTTGTGCCAGTTGCGTCGAACAAACTTGTGCCAGTTACAGCGAACAAACTTGTGCCACTTGCGTCGAGAAAACTTGTGCCAGTTGCGTCAAATAAACTTGTGCCAGTTGCGTCAAACAAACTTGTGCCAGTTACGGCGAACAAACTTGTGCCAGTTGCATCGAGAAAAGTTGTACCAGTTGCGTCAAACAAACTTGTGCCAGTTGCGTCAAACAAACTAGTGCCAGTTGCGTCAAACAAACTTGTGCCAGTTGCGTCAAACAAACTTGTGCCAGTTGCGTCAAACAAACTTGTGCCAATTGATTAAAAAAAACTTGTGCCAGTTGCGTTGAACAAACTTGTGCCAGTTGCGTCTAACAAACTTGTGCAAGTTGCGTCAAACAAACTTGTGCTAGTTGCGTCGAACAAACTTGTGCCAGTTGCATCGAACAAACTAGTGCCAGTTGCATAGAACAAACTTGTGCCAGTTGCATAGAACAAACTTGTGCCAGTTGCGTAGAACAAACTTGTACATGTTGCGTAGAACAACCTTGTGCCAGTTGTGTCAAACAAACTTGTGCCAGTTGTGTCAAACAAACTTGTGCCAGTTGGGTCGAACAAACTTGTGCCAGTTACGTTAAACAAACTTGTTCTAGTTGCGTCGAACAAACTAGTACCAGTTGCGTCGAACAAACTTGTGCCAGTTGCGTCGAACAAACTTGCGCCAGTTCCGTCGAAGAAATGTGTGCCAGTTGCATAGAACAAATTTGTGCCAGTTGTGTCAAACAAACTTGTGCCAGTTGCGTAGAACAAACTTATGCCAGTTGCGTCGAACAAACTTGTGCCAGTTGGGTAGAACAAACATGTGCCAGTTGTGTCAAACAAATGTGTGCCAGTTGCGTAGAACACACTAGTGCCAGTTGCATAGAACAAACTTTTGCCAGATGCGTAGAACAAACATTTGCCATTTGCGTAGAACAATCTTGTGCCAGTTGTGTCAAACAAACTTGTGCCAGTTGTGTACAACAAACTAGTAAGAGTTGCGTAGAACAAAATTGTGCCAGTTGCGTCGAACAAACTTGTGCCAGTTGCGTAGAACAAACTTGTACCAGTTGCGTCAAACAAACTTATGCCAGTTGCATAGAACAAACTAGTGCCAGTTGCAAAGAACAAACTTGTGCCAGTTGCATAGAACAAACTTGTGCCAGTTGCATAGAACAAACTTGTGCCAGTTGCATCGAACAAACTTTTGCCAATTGCGTCGAAGAAACTTGTGCCAGTTGCGTCAAACAAACTTGTGCCATTTGCGTCGAACAAACTTGTGCCAGTTGCGTCGAAAAAACTTGTGCCAGATATGGCAAACAAACTTGTGCCAGTTGCTTCGAGAAAACTTGTGCCAGTTGCTTCGAGAAAACTTGTGCCAGTTGCGTCAAAAAAAACTTGTGCCAGTTGTGTCAAACAAACTTGTGCCTCTTGCGTCAAACAAACTTGTGCCAGTTGCGTCAAACAAACTTGTACCAATTGAGTTGAAAAAACTTGTGCCTGTTACGTCGAACAAACTTGTGCCAGTTGCGTCTAACAAACTTGTGCCAGTTGCGTCAGACAAACTTGTGCCAGTTGCGTCAAACAAACTTGTGCCAGTTGCGTCAAGCAAACTTATGCCAGTTGCGTAGAACAATCTTGTGCCAGTTGCGTCAAACAAACTTGTGCCAGTTGCGTAAAAGAACCTTGTGCCTGTTGCGTCAAACGAACTTGTGCCAGTTGCGTAGAACAAACTTGTGCCAGTTGCGTCGAACAAACTTGTGCCAGTTGCGTCGAACAAAATTGTGCCAGTTGCATAGAACAAACTTGTGCCAGTTGTGTCAAACAAACTTGTGTCAGTTGCGTAGAACAAACTTGTGCCAGTTGCGTCGAACAAACTTGTGCCAGTTGGGTAGAACAAACTGGTGCCAGTTGCGTCAAACAAACTTGTGCCAGTTGCGTAGAACAAACTAGTGCCAGTTGCATAGAACAAACTTGTGCCAGATGCATAGAACAAACTTATCCCAGTTGCGTAGAACAAACTTGTGCCAGTTGCATAGAACAAACTTGTGCCAGTTATGTAGAACAAACTTGTGCCAGTTGCGTCGAACAAACTTGTGCCAGTTGTGTTGAACAAACTTGTGCCAGTTACATAAAAAAAACTGGGCCTGTTTCTTCGAACAAACTTGTGTCAGTGGCACCCAACAAACTTGTGCCAGTTGCGTTGAACAAACTTGTGCCAGTCGCGTCAAACAAACTTGTGACAGTTGCGTAGAACAAACTTGTGCCTGTTGCGTAGAACAACCTTGTGCCAGTTGCATCGAACAAACTTGTGCTAGTTGGTAGAACAAACTTGTGCCAGTTGCGTCGAACAAACTTGTGCCAGTTGCGTCGAACAAACTTGTGCCAGTTGTGTCGAACAAACTTGCGCCAATTCCATCGAACACACTTGTGCCAGTTGGGTAGAACAAACTTGTGCCAGTTACGTCAAACTTGTGCCAGTTGCGTAGAACAAATTAGTGATAGTTGCATAGAACAAACTTGTGCCAGATGCGTAGAACAAACTTGTGCCAGTTGCGTAGAACAAACTTGTGCCAGTTGCATAGGACAAACTTGTGCCAGTTATGTAGAACAAACTTGTGCCAGTTGCGTCGAAGAAACTTGTGCCAGTTGTGTCGAACTAACTTGTGCCAGTTGCGTAAAAAAAAATTGGGCCAGTTTCGTCGAACAAACTTGTGCCAGTGGCATCCAACAAACTTGTGCCAGTTGCGTTGAACAAACTTGTGCCAGTTGCGTAAAACAACCTTGTGCCAGTTGTGTCGAACAAACTTGTGCTAGTTGGTAGAACAAACTTGTACCAGTTGCGTCGAACAAACTTGTGCCAGTTGCGTCGAACAAACTTGTGCCAGTTGTGTCGAACAAACTTGCGCCAAATCCATCAAACAAACTTGTGCCAGTTGCTTAGAACAAACTTGTGCCAGTTGTGTCAAACAAACTTGTGCCAGTTGCGTCGAACAAACTTGTGCCAGTTGGGTAGAACAAACATGTGCCAATTGCGTCAAACAAATTTGTGCCAGTTGCATAGAACAAACTTGTGCCTGATGCGTAGAACAAACTTTTGCCATTTGCGTAGAACAAACTTGTGCCAGTTGTGTCAAACAAACTTGTGCCAGTTGTGTACAACAAACTTGTGCCAGTTGCGTAGAAAAAACTTGTGCCAGTTGAGTAGAACAAACCTGTGCCAGTTGCATAGAATAAACTTGTGCCAGTTGCATAGAACAAACTTGTGCCAGTTGCGTAGAACAACCTTGTGCCAGTTGCATCAAACACACTTGTGCCAGTTGCGTCAAACAAACTTTTGCCAGTTGCGTCGAACAAACTTGTGCCAGTTGCGCCGAACAAACTTGTGCCAGTTGCGTCAAACAAACTTGTGCCAGTTACGTCAAACAAACTTGTGCCAGTTACGTCAAACAAACTTGTGCCAGTTGCGTCAAACAAACTTGTACAAGTTGCGTCAAACAAACTTGTGCCAGTTGCGTCTAACAAACTTGTGCCATTTGCGTCAAAAAAACTTGGGCCAGTTGAGTCGAACAAACTTGTGCCAGTGGCATCGAACAAACTTGTGCCAGTTGCGTCAAGCAAACTTGTGCTGGTTGCGTAGAACAAACTTGTGCCAGTTGCGTAGAACAACCTTGTGCCAGTTGCGTCGAACAAACTTGTGCCAGTTACGTCGAACAAACTTGTGCCAGCTGCGTCCAACAAACTTGTCCCAGTTGCATAGAACAAACTTGTGCCAGTTGCGTCGAACAAACTTGTGCCCGTTGCGTTGAACAAACTTGTGCCAGTTGCGTAGAACATACTTGTGCCAGTTGCGTCGAGAAAAGTTATTCCATTTGCGTCAAATAAACTTGTGCCAGTTGCGTCAAACAAACTTGTGCCAGTTGCGTCAAACAAACTTGTGCCAGTTGCGTAGAACAAACTTGTGCCAGTTGCGTAGAACAAACTTGTGCTAGTTGGTAGAACAAACTTGTGCCAGTTGCGTCAAACAAACTTGTGCCAGTTGCGTCAAACAAACTTGTGCCAGTTGCGTAGAACAAACTTGCGCCAGTTGCGTCGAACAAACTTGTGCTAGTTGGTAGAACAAACTTGTGCCAGTTGCGTCAAACAAACTTATGCCAGTTGAGTAAAACAAACTAGTTACAGTTGCATAGAACAAACTTGTGCCAGTTGAGTAGAACAAACTTGTGCCAATTGCATCAAACAAACTTGTGCCAGTTACGTCGAACAAACTTGTACCAGTTGCGTCGAAGAAACTTGAGCCAGTTGCGTCAAACAAACTTGTGCCAGTTGTGTCGAACAAACTTATGCCAGTTGCGTCGAACAAACTTGTGCCAGTTACGGCGAACAAACTTGTGCCACTTGTGTCGAGAAACTTGTGCCAGTTGCGTCAAATAAACTTGTGCCAGTTGCGTCAAACAAACTTGTGCCAGTTACGGCGAACAAACTTGTGCCAGTTGTGTCGAGAAAAGTTGTGCCAGTTGCGTTAAACAAACTTGTGCCAGTTGCGTCAAACAAACTTGAGCCAGTTGCGTCAAACAAACTTGTGCCAGTTGCGTCAAACAAACTTGTGCCAGTTGCGTCAAACAAACTTGTGCCAATTGATTCGAAAAAACTTGTGCCAGTTGCGTTGAACAAACTTGTGCCAGTTGCGTCTAACAAACTTGTGCCAGTTGCGTCAAACAAACTTGTGCCAGTTGCGTCGAACAAACTTGTGCCAGTTTCATCGAACAAACTAGTGCCATTTGCAAAGAACAAACTTGTGCCAGTTGCGTCAAACAAACTTGTGCCAGTTGCGTAGTACAAACTTGTACATGTTGCGTAGAACAACCTTGTGCCAGTTGCGTCAAACAAACTTGTGCCAGTTGCGTCAAACAAACTTGTGCCAGTTGCGTCGAACAAACTTGTGCCAGTTGTGTGAAACAAACTTGTGCCAGTTGGGTTGAACAAACTTGTGCCAGTTACGTTAAACAAACTTGTACCAGTTGCGTCGTACAAATTTGTGCCAGTTGCGTCGAACAAACTTGTGCCAGTTGCGTCGAACAAACTTGCGCCAGTTCCATCGAACAAACTTGTGCCAGTTGCGTAGAACAAACTTGTGCCACTTGTGTCAAACAAACTTGTGCCAGTTGTGTCAAACAAACTTGTGCCATTTGCGTAGAACAAACTTGTGTCAGTTGTGTCAAACAAACTTGTGCCAATTGTGTACAACAAACTTGTGCCAGTTATGTAGAACAAACTTGTGCCTGTTGCATCAAACAAACTTGTGCCAGTTGCGTCAAACAAACTTGTGCCATTTGCGTAGAACAAACTTGTGCCAGTTGCATAGAACAACCTTGTACCAGTTGCGTCAAACAAACTTGTGCCAGTTGCGTCAAACAAACTTGTGCCAGTTGCGTCAAACAAACTTGTGCCAGTTGCGTCAAACAAACTTGTGCCAGTTGCGTCGAACAAACTTGTGCCAGTTGCGTCCAACAAACTTGTGCCAGTTGCGTCAAACAAACTTGTGCCAGTTGCGTCAAAAAAACTTGTGCCTGTTGTCAAAAAAACTTGGGCCAGTTGCGTCGAAGAAACTTGTGCCAGTGGCATCGAACAAACTTGTGCCAGTTGCGTCAAACAAACTTTTGCCAGTTGCGTAAAACAAACTAGTGCCAGTTGCATAGAACAAACTTGTGCCAGTTGTGTAGAACAAACTTGTGCCAATTGCTTCAAACAAACTTGTGCCAGTTGCGTCGAACAAACTTGTGCCAGTTTCGTCGAAGAAACTTTTGCCAGTTGGGTCAAACAAACTTGTGCCAGTTTCGTCGAACAAACTTGCGCCAGTTACGGCAAACAAATTTTTGCCACTTGCGTCGAGAAAACTTGTGCCAGTTGCGTCAAATAAACTTTTGCCTGTTGTGTCAAACAAACTTGTGCCAGTTACGGCGAACAAACTTGTCCCAGTTGCGTCGAGGAAAGTTGTGCCAGTTGCGTTAAATAAACTTGTGCCAGTTGCGTCAAACAAACTTGTGCCAGTTGCGTCAAACAAACTTGTGCCAGTTGCATCAAACAAACTTGTGCCAGTTGCGTCAAACAAACTTTGTGCCAATTGAGTCGAAAAAACTTGTGCCAGTTGCGTTGAACAAACTTGTGTCAGTTGCGTCTAACAAACTTGTGCCAGTTGCGTCAAACAAACTTGTGCCAGTTGCGTCGAACAAACTTGTGCCAGTTGCATCGTACAAACTAGTGCCAGTTGCATAGAACAAACTTGTGCCAGTTGCATCAAACAAACTTGTGCCAGTTGCGTAGAACAAACTTCAGCATGCTGCGTAGAACAACCTTGTGCCAGTTGCATCAAACAAACTTGTGCCAGTTGCATCAAACAAGCTTGTGCCAGTTGCGTTGAACAAACTTGTGCCAGTTGTGTCAAACAAACTTGTGCCAGTTGGGTTGAACAAACTTGTTCCAGTTACGTTAAACAAACTTGTACCAGTTGCGTCGAACAAACTTGTGCCAGTTGCGTCGAACAAACTTGTGCCAGTTGTATCGAACAAACTTGCGCCAATTCCATCGAAAAAACTTGTGCCAGTTGCTTAGAACAAACTTGTGCCAGTTGTGTCAAACAAACTTGTGCCAGTTGTGTCAAACAAACTTGTGCCAGTTGGGTAGAACAAACATGTGCCAATTGCGTCAAACAAATTTGTGCCAGTTGCATAGAACAAACTTGTGCCTGATGCGTAGAACAAACTTTTGCCATTTGCGTAGAACAAACTTGTGCCAGTTGTGTCAAACAAACTTGTGCCAATTGTGTAAAACAAACTTGTGCCAGTTGCGTAGAAAAAACTTCTGCCAGTTGCGTAGAACAAACATGTGCCAGTTGCATAGAACAAACTTGTGCCAGTTGCATAGAACAAACTTGTGCCAGTTGCGTAGAACAACCTTGTGCCAGTTGTATCAAACGCACTTGTGCCAGTTGCGTCAAACAAACTTTTGCCAGTTGTGTCGAACAAACTTGTGCCAGTTGCGCCGAACAAACTTGTGCCAGTTGCGTCAAACAAACTTGTGGCAGTTGCGTCAAACAAACTTGTGCCAGTTGCGTCAAACAAACTTGTGCCAGTTGCGTCAAACAAAGTTGTACAAGTTGCGTCAAACAAACTTGTGCCAGTTGCGTCTAACAAACTTGTGCCATTTGCGTCAAAAAAACTTGGGCCAGTTGAGTCGAACAAACTTGTGCCAGTGGCATCGAACATACTTGTGCCAGTTGCGTAGAACAAACTTGTGCCAGTTGCGTCAAGCAAACTTGTGCCAGTTGCGTCAAACAAACTTGTGCCAGTTGCGTAGAACAACCTTGTGCCAGTTGCGTCGAACAAACTTGTGCCAGTTGCGTAGAACAAACTAGTGTCAGTTGCATAGAACAAACTTGTGCCAGTTGAGTAGAACAAACTTGTGCCAATTGCGTCAAACAAACTTGTGCCAGTTGCGTCGAACAAACTTGTGCCAGTTGCGTCGAAGAAACTTCTGCCAGTTGCGTCAAACAAACTTATGCCAGTTGCGTCGAACAAACTTGTGCCAGTTGCGTCAAACAAACTTGAGCCAGTTACGGCGAACAAACTTGGGCCACTTGTGTCGAGAAAACTTGTGCCAGTTGCATCAAATAAACTTGTGCCAGTTGCTATAAACTTGTGCCAGTTGCGTCAAACAAACCTGTGACAGTTGTGTCAAACAAACTTGTGCCAGTTGCTTCAAACAAACTTGTGCCAGTTGCATCAAACAAACTTGTGCCAATTGAATCGAAAAAACTTGTGCCAGTTGCGTCAAACAAACTTGTGCCAGTTGCGCCGAACAAACTTGTGCCAGTTGCGTCAAAGAAACTTGGGCCAGTTGGGTAGAACAAACTTGTGCCAGTTGCATCGAACAAATTAGTGCCAGTTGCATCGAACAAACTAGTGCCAGTTGTATAGAACAAACTTGTGCATGTTGCGTAGAACAACCTTGTGATAGTTGCGTCAAACAAACTTTTGCCAGTTGCGTCAAACAAACTTGTGCTAGTTGCGTCGAACAAATTTGTGCCAGTTGTGTCAAACAAACTTGTACCAGTTGGGTCGAACAAACTTGTGCCAGTTACGTTAAACAAACATGTACCAGTTGCGATAAAACAAACTTGTGCCAGTTGCGTCGAACAAACTTGTGCCAGTTGCGTCGAACAAACTTGCGCCAGTTGTGTAGAAATAACTTGTGCCAGTTGCGTCGAACAAACTTGTGCCAGTTGGGTAGAACAAACATGTGCCAGTTACGTCAAATAAATTTGTGCCAGTTGCGTAGAACTAACTTGTGCCAGTTGCGTCGAACAAACTTGTGCCAGTTGGGTAGAACAAACATGTGCCAGTTGCGTCAAACAAATTTGTGGCAGTTGCGTAGAACAAACTAGTGCCAGTTGCATAGAACAAACTTGTGCCAGATGTGTAGAACAAACTTGTGCCAGTTGCGTAGAACAAACTTGTGCCAGTTGTGTCAAACAAACTTGTGCCAGTTGTGTACAACAACCTTGTAAGAGTTGCGAAGAACAAACTTGTGCCAGTTGCGTAGAACAAACTTGTGCCAGTTGCGTCAAACAAACTTGTGGCAGTTGCGTTAAACAAACTTGTGCCAGTTGCGTAGAACAAACTTGTGCCAGTTGCATAGAAAATCCTTGTGCCAGTTGCGTCAAACAAACTTGTGCCAGTTGAGTCAAACAAACTTGTGCCAGTTGCGTCAAACAAATTTGAGCCAGTTGCTTCAAACAAACTTGTGCCAGTTGCGTGAAACAAACTTGTGCCAGTTGCGTGAAACAAACTTGTGCCAGTTGCGTCAAACAAATTTGTACAAGTTGCGAAAACAAACTTGTGCCAGTTGCGTCAAACAAACTTGTGCCAGATATGTTGAACAAACTTTTGCCAGTTGCATCGAACAAACTTGTGCCACTTGCGTCAAACAAACTTGTGCCAGTTGCGTTGAACAAACTTGTGCCAGTTGCGTCGAACAAACTTGTGACAGTTTCGTCGAACAAACTTGTGCCAGTTACGTCGAACAAACTTGTGCCGGTTGCGTCCAACAAACTTGTTCCAGTTGCATAGAACAAACTTGTGCCAGTTGCGTCGAACAAACTTGTGCCAGTTGCGTTGAACAAACTTGTGCCAGTTGTGTAGAACATACTTGTGCCAGTTGCGTCGAGAAAAGTTTTGCCATTTGCCTCAAATAAACTTGTGCCAGTTGCGTCAAACAAACTTGTGCCAGTTGCGTCAAACAAACTTGTGCCAGTTGCGTCAAACAAACTTGTGCCAGTTGCGTCAAACAAACTTGTGCCAATTGAGTCGATAAAACTTGTGCCAGTTGCGTCGAACAAACTTGTGCCAGTTGTGTCAAACAAACTTGTGCCAGTTGTGTACAACAAACTTGTGCCAGTTGCGTAGAAAAAACTTGTGCCAGTTGAGTAGAACAAACCTGTGCCAGTTGCATAGAATAAACTTGTGCCAGTTGCATAGAACAAACTTGTGCCAGTTGCGTAGAACAACTTTGTGCCAGTTGCATCAAACACACTTGTGCCAGTTGCGTCAAACAAACTTTTGCCAGTTGCGTCGAACAAACTTGTGCCAGTTGCGCCGAACAAACTTGTGCCAGTTGCGTCAAACAAACTTGTGCCAGTTACGTCAAACAAACTTGTTCCAGTTGCGTCAAACAAACTTGTGCCTGTTGCGTCAAACAAACTTGTACAAGTTGCTTCAAACAAACTTGTGCCAGTTGCGTCTAACAAACTTGTGCCATTTGCGTAAAAAAAACTTGGGCCAGTTGAGTCGAACAAACTTGTGAAAGTGGCATCGAACAAACTTGTGCCAGTTGCGTAGAACAAACTTGTGCCAGTTGCGTCAAGCAAACTTGTGCCAGTTGCGTAGAACAAACTTGTGCCAGTTGCGTAGAACAACCTTGTGCCAGTTGCATCGAACAAACTTGTGCCAGTTACGTCGAACAAACTTGTGCCAGTTGCGTCCAACAAACTTGTCCCAGTTGCATAGAACAAACTTGTGCCAGTTGCGTCGAACAAGCTTGTGCCAGTTGCGTTGAACAAACTTGTGCCAGTTGCGTAAAACATACTTGTGCCAGTTGCGTCAAGAAAAGTTATGCCATTTGCGTCAAGTAAACTTGTGCCAGTTGCGTCAAAGAAACTTGTGCCAGTTGCGTCAAACAAACTTGTGCCAGTTGCGTAGAACAAACTTGTGCCAGTTGCGTAGAACAACCTTGTGCCAGTTGCGTCGAACAAACTTGTGCTAGTTGGTAGAACAAACTTGTGCCAGTTGCGTCAAACAAACTTGTGCCAGTTGCGTCAAACAAACTTGTACCAATTGAGTCGAAAAAACTTGTGCCTGTTACGTCGAACAAACTTGTGCCAGTTGCGTCTAACAAACTTGTGCCAGTTGCGTCAGACAAACTTGTGCCAGTTGCGTCAAACAAACTTGTGCCAGTTGCGTCAAGCAAACTTATGCCAGTTGCGTAGAACAAACTTGTGCCAGTTGCGTCAAACAAACTTGTGCCAGTTGCGTAAAAGAACCTTGTGCCTGTTGCGTCAAACGAACTTGTGCCAGTTGCGTAGAACAAACTTGTGCCAGTTGCGTCGAACAAACTTGTGCAGTTGCGTCGAACAAACTTGTGCCAGTTGCATAGAACAAAGTTGTGCCAGTTGTGTCAAACAAACTTGTGTCAGTTGCGTAGAACAAACTTGTGCCAGTTGCGTCGAACAAACTTGTGCCAGTTGGGTAGAACAAACTGGTGCCAGTTGCGTCAAACAAACTTGTGCCAGTTGCGTAGAACAAACTAGTGCCAGTTGCATAGAACAAACTTGTGCCAGATGCATAGAACAAACTTATGCCAGTTGCGTAGAACAAACTTGTGCCAGTTGCATAGAACAAACTTGTGCCAGTTATGTAGAACAAACTTGTGCCAGTTGCGTCGAACAAACTTGTGCCAGTTGTGTTGAACAAACTTGTGCCAGTTACATAAAAAAAACTGGGCCTGTTTCTTCGAACAAACTTGTGTCAGTGGCACCCAACAAACTTGTGCCAGTTGCGTTGAACAAACTTGTGCCAGTTGCGTCAAACAAACTTGTGACAGTTGCGTAGAACAAACTTGTGCCTGTTGCGTAGAACAACCTTGTGCCAGTTGCATCGAACAAACTTGTGCTAGTTGGTAGAACAAACTTGTGCCAGTTGCGTCGAACAAACTTGTGCCAGTTGCGTCGAACAAACTTGTGCCAGTTGTGTCGAACAAACTTGCGCCAATTCCATCGAACAAACTTGTGCCAGTTGGGTAGAACAAACTTGTGCCAGTTACGTCAAACTTGTGCCAGTTGCGTAGAACAAATTAGTGATAGTTGCATAGAACAAACTTGTGCCAGATGCGTAGAACAAACTTGTGCCAGTTGCGTAGAACAAACTTGTGCCAGTTGCATAGGACAAACTTGTGCCAGTTATGTAGAACAAACTTGTGCCAGTTGCGTCGAAGAAACTTGTGCCAGTTGTGTCGAACTAACTTGTGCCAGTTGCGTAAAAAAAAATTGGGCCAGTTTCGTCGAACAAACTTGTGCCAGTGGCATCCAACAAACTTGTGCCAGTTGCGTTGAACAAACTTGTGCCAGTTGCGTAAAACAACCTTGTGCCAGTTGTGTCGAACAAACTTGTGCTAGTTGGTAGAACAAACTTGTACCAGTTGCGTCGAACAAACTTGTGCCAGTTGCGTCGAACAAACTTGTGCCAGTTGTGTCGAACAAACTTGCGCCAAATCCATCAAACAAACTTGTGCCAGTTGCTTAGAACAAACTTGTGCCAGTTGTGTCAAACAAACTTGTGCCAGTTGCGTCGAACAAACTTGTGCCAGTTGGGTAGAACAAACATGTGCCAATTGCGTCAAACAAATTTGTGCCAGTTGCATAGAACAAACTTGTGCCTGATGCGTAGAACAAACTTTTGCCATTTGCGTAGAACAAACTTGTGCCAGTTGTGTCAAACAAACTTGTGCCAGTTGTGTACAACAAACTTGTGCCAGTTGCGTAGAAAAAACTTGTGCCAGTTGAGTAGAACAAACCTGTGCCAGTTGCATAGAATAAACTTGTGCCAGTTGCAGAGAACAAACTTGTGCCAGTTGCGTAGAACAACCTTGTGCCAGTTGCATCAAACACACTTGTGCCAGTTGCGTCAAACAAACTTTTGCCAGTTGCGTCGAACAAACTTGTGCCAGTTGCGCCGAACAAACTTGTGCCAGTTGCGTCAAACAAACTTGTGCCAGTTACGTCAAACAAACTTGTGCCAGTTACGTCAAACAAACTTGTGCCAGTTGCGTCAAACAAACTTGTACAAGTTGCGTCAAACAAACTTGTGCCAGTTGCGTCTAACAAACTTGTGCCATTTGCGTCAAAAAAACTTGGGCCAGTTGAGTCGAACAAACTTGTGCCAGTGGCATCGAACAAACTTGTGCCAGTTGCGTCAAGCAAACTTGTGCTGGTTGCGTAGAACAAACTTGTGCCAGTTGCGTAGAACAACCTTGTGCCAGTTGCGTCGAACAAACTTGTGCCAGTTACGTCGAACAAACTTGTGCCAGTTGCGTCCAACAAACTTGTCCCAGTTGCATAGAACAAACTTGTGCCAGTTGCGTCGAACAAACTTGTGCCAGTTGCGTTGAACAAACTTGTGCCAGTTGCGTAGAACATACTTGTGCCAGTTGCGTCGAGAAAAGTTATTCCATTTGCGTCAAATAAACTTGTACCAGTTGCGTCAAACAAACTTGTGCCAGTTGCGTCAAACAAACTTGTGCCAGTTGCGTAGAACAAACTTGTGCCAGTTGCTTAGAACAAACTTGTGCTAGTTGGTAGAACAAACTTGTGCCAGTTGCGTCAAACAAACTTGTGCCAGTTGCGTCAAACAAACTTGTGCCAGTTGCGTAGAACAAACTTGCGCCAGTTGCGTCGAACAAACTTGTGCTAGTTGGTAGAACAAACTTGTGCCAGTTGCGTCAAACAAACTTATGCCAGTTGAGTAAAACAAACTAGTGACAGTTGCATAGAACAAACTTGTGCCAGTTGAGTAGAACAAACTTGTGCCAATTGCATCAAACAAACTTGTGCCAGTTACGTCGAACAAACTTGTACCAGTTGCGTCGAAGAAACTTGAGCCAGTTGCGTCAAACAAACTTGTGCCAGTTGTGTCGAACAAACTTATGCCAGTTGCGTCGAACAAACTTGTGCCAGTTACGGCGAAAAAACTTGTGCCACTTGTGTCGAGAAACTTGTGCCAGTTGCGTCAAATAAACTTGTGCCAGTTGCGTCAAACAAACTTGTGCCAGTTACGGCGAACAAACTTGTGCCAGTTGTGTCGAGAAAAGTTGTGCCAGTTGCGTTAAACAAACTTGTGCCAGTTGCGTCAAACAAACTTGAGCCAGTTGCGTCAAACAAACTTGTGCCAGTTGCGTCAAACAAACTTGTGCCAGTTGCGTCAAGCAAACTTGTGCCAATTGATTCGAAAAAACTTGTGCCAGTTGCGTTGAACAAACTTGTGCCAGTTGCGTCTAACAAACTTGTGCCAGTTGCGTCAAACAAACTTGTGCCAGTTGCGTCGAACAAACTTGTGCCAGTTTCATCGAACAAACTAGTGCCATTTGCAAAGAACAAACTTGTGCCAGTTGCGACAAACAAACTTGTGCCAGTTGCGTAGTACAAACTTGTACATGTTGCGTAGAACAACCTTGTGCCAGTTGCGTCAAACAAACTTGTGCCAGTTGCGTCAAACAAACTTGTGCCAGTTGCGTCGAACAAACTTGTGCCAGTTGTGTGAAACAAACTTGTGCCAGTTGGGTTGAACAAACTTGTGCCAGTTACGTTAAACAAACTTGTACCAGTTGCGTCGTACAAATTTGTGCCAGTTGCGTCGAACAAACTTGTGCCAGTTGCGTCGAACAAACTTGCGCCAGTTCCATCGAACAAACTTGTGCCAGTTGCGTAGAACAAACTTGTGCCACTTGTGTCAAACAAACTTGTGCCAGTTGTGTCAAACAAACTTGTGCCATTTGCGTAGAACAAACTTGTGTCAGTTGTGTCAAACAAACTTGTGCCAATTGTGTACAACAAACTTGTGCCAGTTATGTAGAACAAACTTGTGCCTGTTGCATCAAACAAACTTGTGCCAGTTGCGTCAAACAAACTTGTGCCATTTGCGTAGAACAAACTTGTGCCAGTTACATAGAACAACCTTGTACCAGTTGCGTCAAACAAACTTGTGCCAGTTGCGTCAAACAAACTTGTGCCAGTTGCGTCAAACAAACTTGTGCCAGTTGCGTCAAACAAACTTGTGCCAGTTGCGTCGAACAAACTTGTGCCAGTTGCGTCCAACAAACTTGTGCCAGTTGCGTCAAACAAACTTGTGCCAGTTGCGTCAAAAAAACTTGTGCCTGTTGTCAAAAAAACTTGGGCCAGTTGCGTCGAAGAAACTTGTGCCAGTGGCATCGAACAAACTTGTGCCAGTTGCGTCAAACAAACTTTTGCCAGTTGCGTAAAACAAACTAGTGCCAGTTGCATAGAACAAACTTGTGCCAGTTGCGTAGAACAAACTTGTGCCAATTGCTTCAAACAAACTTGTGCCAGTTGAGTCGAACAAACTTGTGCCAGTTTCGTCGAAGAAACTTTTGCCAGTTGGGTCAAACAAACTTGTGCCAGTTTCGTCGAACAAACTTGCGCCAGTTACGGCAAACAAATTTTTGCCACTTGCGTCGAGAAAACTTGTGCCAGTTGCGTCAAATAAACTTTTGCCTGTTGTGTCAAACAAACTTGTGCCAGTTACGGCGAACAAACTTGTCCCAGTTGCGTCGAGGAAAGTTATGCCAGTTGCGTTAAATAAACTTGTGCCAGTTGCGTCAAACAAACTTGTGCCAGTTGCGTCAAACAAACTTGTGCCAGTTGCATCAAACAAACTTGTGCCAGTTGCGTCAAACAAACTTTGTGCCAATTGAGTCGAAAAAACTTGTGCCAGTTGCGTTGAACAAACTTGTGTCAGTTGCGTCTAACAAACTTGTGCCAGTTGCGTCAAACAAACTTGTGCCAGTTGCGTCGAACAAACTTGTGCCAGTTGCATCGTACAAAAGAGTGCCAGTTGCATAGAACAAACTTGTGCCAGTTGCATCAAACAAACTTGTGCCAGTTGCGTAGAACAAACTTCAGCATGCTGCGTAGAACAACCTTGTGCCAGTTGCATCAAACAACCTTGTGCCAGTTGCATCAAACAAGCTTGTGCCAGTTGCGTTGAACAAACTTGTGCCAGTTGTGTCAAACAAACTTGTGCCAGTTGGGTTGAACAAACTTGTTCCAGTTACGTTAAACAAACTTGTACCAGTTGCGTCGAACAAACTTGTGCCAGTTGCGTCGAACAAACTTGTGCCAGTTGTATCGAACAAACTTGCGCCAATTCCATCGAAAAAACTTGTGCCAGTTGCTTAGAACAAACTTGTGCCAGTTGTGTCAAACAAACTTGTGCCAGTTGCGTCAAACAAACTTGTGCCAGTTGGGTAGAACAAACATGTGCCAATTGCGTCAAACAAATTTGTGCCAGTTGCATAAAACAAACTTGTGCCTGATGCGTAGAACAAACTTTTGCCATTTGCGTAGAACAAACTTGTGCCAGTTGTGTCAAACAAACTTGTGCCAATTGTGTACAACAAACTTGTGCCAGTTGCGTAGAAAAAACTTCTGCCAGTTGCGTAGAACAAACATGTGCCAGTTGCATAGAACAAACTTGTGCCAGTTGCATAGAACAAACTTGTGCCAGTTGCGTAGAACAACCTTGTGCCAGTTGTATCAAACGCACTTGTGCCAGTTGCGTCAAACAAACTTTTGCCAGTTGTGTCGAACAAACTTGTGCCAGTTGCGCCGAACAAACTTGTGCCAGTTGCGTCAAACAAACTTGTGGCAGTTGCGTCAAACAAACTTGTGCCAGTTGCGTCAAACAAACTTGTGCCAGTTGCGTCAAACAAAGTTGTACAAGTTGCGTCAAACAAACTTGTGCCAGTTGCGTCTAACAAACTTGTGCCATTTGCGTCAAAAAAACTTGGGCCAGTTGAGTCGAACAAACTTGTGCCAGTGGCATCGAACATACTTGTGCCAGTTGCGTAGAACAAACTTGTGCCAGTTGCGTCAAGCAAACTTGTGCCAGTTGCGTCAAACAAACTTGTGCCAGTTGCGAAGAACAACCTTGTGCCTGTTGCGTCGAACAAACTTGTGCCAGTTGCGTAGAACAAACTAGTGTCAGTTGCATAGAACAAACTTGTGCCAGTTGAGTAGAACAAACTTGTGCCAATTGCGTCAAACAAACTTGTGCCAGTTGCGTCGAACAAACTTGTGCCAGTTGCGTCGAAGAAACTTCTGCCAGTTGCGTCAAACAAACTTATGCCAGTTGCGTCGAACAAACTTGTGCCAGTTGCGTCAAACAAACTTGAGCCAGTTACGGCGAACAAACTTGGGCCACTTGTGTCGAGAAAACTTGTGCCAGTTGCATCAAATAAACTTGTGCCAGTTGCTATAAACTTGTGCCAGTTGCGTCAAACAAACCTGTGACAGTTGTGTCAAACAAACTTGTGCCAGTTGCTTCAAACAAACTTGTGCCAGTTGCATCAAACAAACTTGTGCCAATTGAATCGAAAAAACTTGTGCCAGTTGCGTCAAACAAACTTGTGCCAGTTGCGCCGAACAAACTTGTGCCAGTTGCGTCAAAGAAACTTGGGCCAGTTGGGTAGAACAAACTTGTGCCAGTTGCATCGAACAAATTAGTGCCAGTTGCATCGAACAAACTAGTGCCAGTTGTATAGAACAAACTTGTGCATGTTGCGTAGAACAACCTTGTGATAGTTGCGTCAAACAAACTTTTGCCAGTTGCGTCAAACAAACTTGTGCTAGTTGCGTCGAACAAATTTGTGCCAGTTGTGTCAAACAAACTTGTACCAGTTGGGTCGAACAAACTTGTGCCAGTTACGTTAAACAAACATGTACCAGTTGCGATAAAACAAACTTGTGCCAGTTGCGTCGAACAAACTTGTGCCAGTTGCGTCGAACAAACTTGCGCCAGTTGTGTAGAAATAACTTGTGCCAGTTGCGTCGAACAAACTTGTGCCAGTTGGGTAGAACAAACATGTGCCAGTTACGTCAAATAAATTTGTGCCAGTTGCGTAGAACTAACTTGTGCCAGTTGCGTCGAACAAACTTGTGCCAGTTGGGTAGAACAAACATGTGCCAGTTGCGTCAAACAAATTTGTGGCAGTTGCGTAGAACAAACTAGTGCCAGTTGCATAGAACAAACTTGTGCCAGATGTGTAGAACAAACTTGTGCCAGTTGCGTAGAACAAACTTGTGCCAGTTGTGTCAAACAAACTTGTGCCAGTTGTGTACAACAACCTTGTAAGAGTTGCGAAGAACAAACTTGTGCCAGTTGCGTAGAACAAACTTGTGCCAGTTGCGTCAAACAAACTTGTGGCAGTTGCGTTAAACAAACTTGTGCCAGTTGCGTAGAACAAACTTGTGCCAGTTGCATAGAAAATCCTTGTGCCAGTTGCGTCAAACAAACTTGTGCCAGTTGAGTCAAACAAACTTGTGCCAGTTGCGTCAAACAAATTTGAGCCAGTTGCTTCAAACAAACTTGTGCCAGTTGCGTGAAACAAACTTGTGCCAGTTGCGTGAAACAAACTTGTGCCAGTTGCGTCAAACAAATTTGTACAAGTTGCGAAAACAAACTTGTGCCAGTTGCGTCAAACAAACTTGTGCCAGATATGTTGAACAAACTTTTGCCAGTTGCATCGAACAAACTTGTGCCACTTGCGTCAAACAAACTTGTGCCAGTTGCGTTGAACAAACTTGTGCCAGTTGCGTCGAACAAACTTGTGACAGTTTCGTCGAACAAACTTGTGCCAGTTACGTCGAACAAACTTGTGCCGGTTGCGTCCAACAAACTTGTTCCAGTTGCATAGAACAAACTTGTGCCAGTTGCGTCGAACAAACTTGTGCCAGTTGCGTTGAACAAACTTGTGCCAGTTGCGTAGAACATACTTGTGCCAGTTGCGTCGAGAAAAGTTTTGCCATTTGCCTCAAATAAACTTGTGCCAGTTGCGTCAAACAAACTTGTGCCAGTTGCGTCAAACAAACTTGTGCCAGTTGCGTCAAACAAACTTGTGCCAGTTGCGTCAAACAAACTTGTGCCAATTGAGTCGATAAAACTTGTGCCAGTTGCGTCGAACAAACTTGTGCCAGTTGTGTCAAACAAACTTGTGCCAGTTGTGTACAACAAACTTGTGCCAGTTGCGTAGAAAAAACTTGTGCTAGTTGAGTAGAACAAACCTGTGCCAGTTGCATAGAATAAACTTGTGCCAGTTGCATAGAACAAACTTGTGCCAGTTGCGTAGAACAACTTTGTGCCAGTTGCATCAAACACACTTGTGCCAGTTGCGTCAAACAAACTTTTGCCAGTTGCGTCGAACAAACTTGTGCCAGTTGCGCCGAACAAACTTGTGCCAGTTGCGTCAAACAAACTTGTGCCAGTTACGTCAAACAAACTTGTTCCAGTTGCGTCAAACAAACTTGTGCCTGTTGCGTCAAACAAACTTGTACAAGTTGCTTCAAACAAACTTGTGCCAGTTGCGTCTAACAAACTTGTGCCATTTGCGTAAAAAAAACTTGGGCCAGTTGAGTCGAACAAACTTGTAAAAGTGGCATCGAACAAACTTGTGCCAGTTGCGTAGAACAAACTTGTGCCAGTTGCGTCAAGCAAACTTGTGCCAGTTGCGTAGAACAAACTTGTGCCAGTTGCGTAGAACAACCTTGTGCCAGTTGCATCGAACAAACTTGTGCCAGTTACGTCGAACAAACTTGTGCCAGTTGCGTCCAACAAACTTGTCCCAGTTGCATAGAACAAACTTGTGCCAGTTGCGTCGAACAAGCTTGTGCCAGTTGCGTTGAACAAACTTGTGCCAGTTGCGTAAAACATACTTGTGCCAGTTGCGTCGAGAAAAGTTATGCCATTTGCGTCAAGTAAACTTGTGCCAGTTGCGTCAAACAAACTTGTGCCAGTTGCGTCAAACAAACTTGTGCCAGTTGCGTAGAACAAACTTGTGCCAGTTGCGTAGAACAACCTTGTGCCAGTTGCGTCGAACAAACTTGTGCTAGTTGGTAGAACAAACTTGTGCCAGTTGCGTCAAACAAACTTATGCCAGTTGCGTAAAACAAACTAGTGCCAGTTGCATAGAACAAACTTGTGCCAGTTGAGTAGAACAAACTTGTGCCAATTGCATGAAACAAACTTGTGCCAGTTACGTCGAACAAACTTGTGCCAGTTGCGTCGAAGAAACTTGAGCCAGTTGCGTCAAACAAACTTGTGCCAGTTGCGTCGAACAAACTTGTGCCAGTTGCGTCGAACAAACTTGTGCCAGTTACAGCGAACAAACTTGTGCCACTTGCGTCGAGAAACTTGTGCCAGTTGCGTCAAATAAACTTGTGCCAGTTGCATCAAACAAACTTGTGCCAGTTACGGCAAACAAACTTGTGCCAGTTGTGTCGAGAAAAGTTGTGCCAGTTGCGTCAAATAAACTTGTGCCAGTTGCGTCAAACAAACTTGTGCCAGTTGCGTCAAACAAACTTGTGCCAGTTGCGTCAAACAAACTTGTGCCAGTTGCGTCAAACAAACTTGTGTGATTGTTGCGTCAAACAAACTTGTGCCAATTGATTCGAAAAAACTTGTGCCAGTTGCGTTGAACAAACTTGTGCCAGTTGCGCCTAACAAACTTGTGCCAGTTGCGTCAAACAAACTTGTGCCAGTTGCGCCGAACAAACTTGAGCCAGTTGCATCGAAGAAACTAGTGCCAGTTGCATAGAACAAACTTGTGCCAGTTGCGTAGAACAAACTTGTACATGTTGCGTAGAACAACTTTGTGCCAGTTGCGTCAAACAAACTTGTGCCAGTTGCGTCAAACAAACTTGTGCCAGTTGTGTGAAACAAACTTGTGCCAGTTGGGTCGAACAAACTTGTGCCAGTTACGTTAAACAAACTTGTACCAGTTGCGTCGTACAAATTTGTGCCAGTTGCGTCGAACAAACTTGTGCCAGTTGCGTCGCACAAACTTGTGCCAGTTCCATCGAACAAACTTGTGCCAGTTGCTTAGAACAAACTTGTGCCACTTGTGTCAAACAAACTTGTGCCAGTTGTGTAGAATAAACTTGTGCCAGTTGCGTCGAACAAACTTGTGCCAGTTGGGTAGAACAAACATGTGCCTGTTGCGCCAAACAAATTTGTGCCAGTTGCGTAGAACAATCTAGTGCCAGTTGCATAGAACAAACTTATGCCAGATGTGTAGAACAAACTTTTGCCATTTGCGTAGAACAAACTTGTGCCAGTTGTGTCAAACAAACTTGTGCCAATTGTGTACAACAAACTTGTGCCAGTTATGTAGAACAAACTTGTGCCTGTTGCATCAAACAAACTTGTGCCAGTTGCGTCAAACAAACTTGTGCCATTTGCATAGAACAGACTTGTGCCAGTTGCATAGAACAACCTTGTGCCAGTTGCGTCAAACAAACTTGCGCCAGTTGCGCCAAACAAACTTGTGCCAGTTGCGTCAAACAAACTTGTGCCAGTTGCGTCGAACAAACTTGTGCCAGTTGCGTCCAACAAACTTGTGCTAGTTGCGTCCAACAAACTTGTGCCAGTTGCGTCAAACAAACTTGTGCCAGTTGCGTCAAAAAAACTTGGGCCAGTTGCGCCGAAGAAACTTGTGCCAATGGCATCGAACAAACTTGTGCCAGTTGCGTCAAACAAACTTTTGCCAGTTGCGTAAAACAAACTAGTGCCAGTTGCATAGAACAAACTTGTGCCAGTTGCGTAGAACAAACTTGTGCCAATTGCTTCAAACAAACTTGTGCCAGTTGCGTCGAACAAACTTGTGCCAGTTTCGTCGAAGAAACTTTTGCCAGTTGGGTCAAACAAACTTGTGCCAGTTTCGTCGAACAAACTTGTGCCAGTTACGGCAAACAAATTTGTGCCACTTGCGTCGAGAAAACTTGTGCCAGTTGCGTCAAATAAACTTGTGCCAGTTGCGTCAAACAAACTTGTGCCAGTTACGGCGAACAAACTTGTGCTAGTTGCGTTGAGGAAAGTTGTGCCGGTTGTGTCAAATAAACTTGTGCCAGTTGCGTCAAAGAAACTTGTGCCAGTTGCGTCAAACAAACTTGTGCCAGTTGCATCAAACAAACTTGTGCCAGTTGCGTCAAACAAACTTTGTGCCAATTGAGTCGAAAAAAGTTGTGCCAGTTGCGTTGAACAAACTTGTGCCAGTAGCGTCTAACAAACTTGTGCCAGTTGCGTCAAACAAACTTGTGCCAGTTGCGTCGAACAAACTTGTGCCAGTTGCATTGTACAAACTAGTGCCAGTTGCATAGAACAAACTTGTGCCAGTTGCGTCAAATAAACTTGTGCCAGTTGCGTAGAACAAACTTCAGCATGCTGCGTAGAACAACCTTGTGCCAGTTGCATCAAACAAACTTGTGCCAGTTGCATCAAACAAGCTTGTGCCAGTTGCGTCGAACAAACTTGTGCCAGTTGTGTCAAACAAACTTGTGCCAGTTGGGTTGAACAAACTTGTCCAGTTACGTTAAACAAACTTGTACCAGTTGCGTCGAACAAACTTGTGCCAGTTGCGTCGAACAAACTTGTGCCAGTTGTATCGAACAAACTTGCGCCAATTCCATCGAAAAAACTTGTGCCAGTTGCTTAGAACAAACTTGTGCCAGTTGTGTCAAACAAACTTGTGCCAGTTGCGTCGAACAAACTTGTGCCAGTTGGGTAGAACAAACATGTGCGATTTGCGTCAAACAAATTTGTGCCAGTTGCATAGAACAAACTTGTGCTTGATGCGTAGAACAAACTTTTGCCATTTGCGTAGAACAAACTTGTGCCAGTTGTGTCAAACAAACTTGTGCCAGTTGTGTACAACAAACTTGTGCCAGTTGCGTAGAAAAAACTTGTGCCAGTTGTGTAGATCAAACCTGTGCCAGTTGCATAGAACAAACTTGTGCGAGTTGCATAGAACAAACTTGTGCCAGTTGCGTAGAACAACCTTGTGCCAGTTGTATCAAACGCACTTGTGCCAGTTGCGTCAAACAAACTTTTGCCAGTTGTGTTGAACAAACTTGTGCCAGTTGCGCCGAACAAACTTGTGCCAGTTGCGACAAACAAACTTGTGGCAGTTGCGTCAAACAAACTTGTGCCAGTTGTGTAGAACAAACTTGTGCCAGTTGCGTAGAAAATCCTTGTGCCAGTTGCGTCAAACAAACTTGTGCCAGTTGCGTCAAACAAAGTTGTACATGTTGCGTCAAACAAACTTGTGCCAGTTGCGTCTAACACACTTGTGCCATTTGCATCAAGAAAACTTGGGCCAGTTGAGTCGAACAAATTTGTGCCAGTGACATCTAACAAACTTGTGCCAGTTCCGTAGAACAAACTTGTGCCAGTTGCGTCAAGCAAACTTGTGCCAGTTGCGTAGAACAAACTTGTGCCAGTTGCGTAGAACAACCTTGTGCCAGTTGCGTCGAACAAACTTGTGCCTGTTGCGTCAAACAAACTTGAGCCAGTTGCGTCAAACAAACTTTTCCCAGTTGCGTAGAACAAACTTGTGCCAGTTGCATAGAACAAACTTGTGCCAGTTAGGTAGAACAAACTTGTGCCAATTGCGTCAAACAAACTTGTGCCAGTTGTGTCGAACAAACTTGTGCCAGTTGCGTCGAAGAAACTTGTGCCAGTTGCGTCAAACAAACTTATGCCAGTTGCGTCGAACAAACTTGTGCCAGTTGCGTCGAACAAACTTGAGCCAGTTACGGCGAACAAACTTGGGCCACTTGCGTCGAGAAAACTTGTGCCAGTTGCATCAAATAAACTTGTGCCAGTTGCTATAAACTTGTGCCAGTTGCGTCAAACAAACCTGTGCCAGTTGTGTCAAACAAACTTGTGCCAGTTGCTTCAAACAAACTTGTGCCAGTTGCGTCAAACAAACTTGTGCCAATTGAGTCGAAAAAACTTGTGCCACTTGCGTCAAACAAACTTGTGCCAGTTGCGTCTAACAAACTTGTGCCAGTTGCGTCAAAGAAACTTGGGCCAGTTGTGTCGAACAAACTTGTGCCAGTTGCATCGAACAAACTAGTGCCAGTTGCATAGAACAAACTTGTGCCAGTTGCGTCAAACAAACTTGCGCCAGTTGCGTAGAACAAACTTGTGCATGTGGCGTAGAACAACCTTGTGCCAGTTGTGTCAAACAAACTTTTGCCAGTTGCGTCAAACAAACTTGTGCTAGTTGCGTCGAACAAATTTGTGCCAGTTGTGTCAAACAAACTTGTGCCAGTTGGGTCGAACAAACTTGTGCCAGTTACGTTAAACAAACATGTACCAGTTGCGTCAAACAAACTTGTGCCAGTTGCGTCGAACAAACTTGTGCCAGTTGCGTCGAACAAACTTACGCCAGTTGCGTAGAACTAACTTGTGCCAGTTGCGTCGAACAAACTTGTGCCAGTTGGGTAGAACAAACATGTGCCAGTTGCGTCAAACAAATTTGTGCCAGTTGCGTAGAACTAACTTGTGCCAGTTGCGTCGAACAAACTTGTGCCAGTTGGGTAGAACAAACATGTGCCTGTTGCGTCAAACAAATTTGTGCCAGATGCGTGGAACAAACTAGTGCCAGTTGCATAGAACAAACTTGTGCCAGATGTGTAGAACAAACTTTTGCCAGTTGCTTAGAACAAACTTGTGCCAGTTGTGTCAAACAAACTTGTGCCAGTTGTGTACAACAACCTTGTAAGAGTTGCGTAGAACAAACTTGTGCCAGTTGCGTAGAACAAACTTGTGCCAGTTGCGTAGAACAAACTTGTGCCAGTTGCGTCAAACAAACTTGTGGCAGTTGCATCAAACAAACTTGTGCCAGTTGCGTAGAACAAACTTGTGCCAGTTGCGTAGAAAATCCTTGTGCCAGTTGCGTCAAACAAACTTGTGCCAGTTGCGTCAAACAAACTTGTGCCAGTTGCGTCAAACAAACTTGTGCCAGTTGCGTCAAACAAACTTGTGCCAGTTGCGTCAAACAAACTTGTGCCAGTTGCGTCAAACAAATTTGTGCCAGTTGCTTCAAACAAACTTGTGCCAGTTGCGCCAAACAAACTTGTTCCAGTTGCGTCAAACAAATTTGTACAAGTTGCGAAAACAAACTTGTGCCAGTTGCGTCAAACAAACTTGTGGCAGTTGCATCAAACAAACTTGTGCCAGTTGCGTAGAACAAACTTGTGCCAGTTGCGTAGAAAATCCTTGTGCCAGTTGCGTCAAACAAACTTGTGCCAGTTGCGTCAAACAAACTTGTGCCAGTTGCGTCAAACAAACTTGTGCCAGTTGCGTCAAACAAATTTGTGCCAGTTGCTTCAAACAAACTTGTGCCAGTTGCGCCAAACAAACTTGTTCCAGTTGCGTCAAACAAATTTGTACAAGTTGCGAAAACAAACTTGTGCCAGTTGCGTCAAACAAACTTGTGCCAGATGTGTTGAACAAACTTGTGCCAGTTGCATCGAACAAACTTGTGCCACTTGCGTTGAATAAACTTGTACCAGTTGCGTTGAACAAACTTGTGCTAGTTGCGTCGAACAAACTTGTGACAGTTTCTTCGCACAAACTTGTGCCAGTTACGTCGAACAAACTTGTGCCAGTTTCGTCCAACAAACTTGTCCCAGTTGCATAGAACAAACTTGTGCCAGTTGCGTCGAACAAACTTGTGCCAGTTGCGTTGAACAAACTTGTGCCAGTTGCGTAGAACATACTTGTGCCAGTTGCATCAAGAAAAGTTGTGCCATTTGCGTCAAATAAACTTGTGCCAGTTGCGTCGAAGAAACTTGTGCCAGTTGCGTCAAACAAACTTGTGCCAGTTGCGTCAAAGAAACTTGTGCCAGTTGCGTCAAACAAACTTGTGCTAATTGAGTCGAAAAAACTTGTGCCAGTTGCGTCGAACAAACTTGTGCCAGTTGCGTCTAAGAAATTGTGCCAGTTGCGTCAAAAAACTTGGGCCAGTTGCGTCGAACAAACTTGTGCCAGTTGCATCGAACAAACTTCTGCCAGTTGCGTAGAACAAACTTGTGCCAGTTGCGTCAAACAAACTTGTGCCAGTTGCGTAGAACAAACTTCTGCCAGTTGCGTAGAACATCCTTGTTCGCGTTGCGTCAAACAAACTTGTGCCAGTTGCGTCATACAAACTTGTGCCAGTTACGTCGAACAAACTTGTGCCAGTTGTGTCAAACAAACTTGTGCCAGTTAGTTCGAACAAACTTGTGCCAGTTGCGTCCAACAAACTTGTACCAGTTGCGTCGAACAAACTTGTGTCAGTTGCGTCGAACAAACATGTGCCAGTTGCGCAGAACAAACATGTGTCAGTTGGGTCGAACAAACTTATGCCAGTTGCATAGAACAAACTAGTGCCAGTTGCGTAGAACAAACTTGTGCCAGTTGCGTCAAACAAACTTGTGCCAGTTGCGTCAAACAAACTTGTGCCAGTTGCGTCGAACAAACTTGTGCCAGTTGCGTCGAAGATACTTGTGCCAGTTGCGTCAAACAAACTTGTGCCAGTTGCGTCGAACAAACTTGTGCCAGTTGTGTCGAACAAACTTGTGCCAGTTATGGCGAACAAACTTGTGCCAGTTGCGTCGAGAAAACTTTTATCAGTTGCGTCAAAAAAAACTTGTGCCAGTTACGTCAAACATACTTGTGCTAGTTGCGTCAAACAAACTTGTGCCTCTTGCGTCAAACAAACTTGTGCCAGTTGCTTAGAACAAACTTGTGCCAGTTGCGTCAACAAACTTGTGCCAGTTGCGTCGAACAAACTTGTGCCAGTTGCGTCAAACAAACTTGTGTCAGTTGCTTAGAACAACCTTGCGCCAGTTGCGTCAAACAAACTTGTGCCAGTTGCGTAGAACAAACTTGTGACAGTTGCGTAGAAGAACCTTGTGCCAGTTGCGTCAAACAAACTTGTATCAGTTGCGTCAAACAAACTTGTGCCAGTTGCGTCAAACAAACTTGTGCCATTTGCCTCAAACAAACTTGTGCCAGTTGGGTCGAACAAACTTGTGCCAGTTGCGGTAAACAAACTTGTGCCAGTTGCATCGAACAAACTTGTGCCAGTTTCGTCGAACAAACTTGTGCCAGTGACATCGAACAAACTTGTGCCAGTTGCGTAGAATAAACTTGTACCAGTTGCGTCAAACAAATTTGTGCCAGTTGTGTAGAACCAAAATTGTGCCAGTTGCGTAGAACAACCTTGTGCCAGTTGCGTCGAACAAACTTGTGCTAGTTGCGTAGAACAAACTTGTGCCAGTTGCGTCAAACAAACTTATGCCAGTTGCGTAAAACAAACTAGTGCCAGTTGCATAGAACAAACTTGTGAAAGTTAAGTAAAACAAACTTGTGCTAATTGTGTCAACCAAACTTGTGCCAGTTGCGTCAAACAAACTTGTGCCAGTTGCGTCGAAAAAACTTGTGCCAGTTGCATCAAACAAACTTGTGCCAGTTACGTCGAACAAACTTGTGCCAGTTGCATCGAACAAACTTGTGCCAGTTACGGCGAAGAATCTTTTGCCACTTGCGTCAAGAAAACTTGTGCCAGTTGCATACAACAAACTTGTGCCAGTTGCGTAAAACCAACTTGTGCCAGTTGCATAGAACAAACTTGTGCCAGTTAAGTAGAACAAACTTGTGCCAATTGTGTCAACCAAACTTGCGCCAGTTGCGTCAAACATACTTGTGCCAGTTGCGTCGAAGAAACTTGTGCCAGTTGCGTCAAACAAACTTGTGCCAGTTGCGTCGAGAAAACTTGTGCCAGTTGCGTCAAAAAAACTTGTGCCAGTTCCGTCAAACAAACTTGTGCCAGTTGCGACAAACAACCTTGTGCCAGTTGCACCAAACTTGTGCCAGTTGCGTCAAATAAACTTGTGCCAATTGAGTCGAAAAAAACTTGTGCCAGTTGCGTCAAACAAACTTGTGCCAGTTGCGTCTAACAAACTTGTGCCAGTTGCGTCAAACAAACTTGTGCCAGTTGCGTCGAACAAACTTGTGCCAGTTGCGTTGAACAAACTTGTGCCAGTTGCATCGAACAAACTAGTGCCAGTTGCACAGAACAAACTTGTGCCAGTTGCGTCAAACAAACTTGTGCCAGTTGCGTAGAACAAACTTGTGCATATTGTGTAGAAGAACCTTGTGCCAGTTGCGTCAAACAAACTTGTGCCAGTTGCGTCGAACAAACTTGTGCCAGTTGTGTCAAACAAACTTATGCCAGTTGGGTCGAACAAACTTGTGCCAGTTACGTGAAACAAACTTGCACCAGTTGCGTCGAACAAACTTGTGCCAGTTGCGTCGAACAAACTTGTGCCAGTTGCATCGAACAAACTTGCGCCAGTTCCGTCTAACAAACTTGTGCCAGTTTCTTAGAACAAACTTGTGCCAGTTGTGTCAAACAAATTTGTGCCAGTTATGTAGAACAAACTTGTGCCACTTGCGTCGAACAAACTTGTGCCAATTGGGTAGAACAAACATGTGCCAGTTGCGTCAAACAAATTTGTGCCAGTTGCATAGAACAAAAGTGTGCCAGATGCGTAGAACAAAGTTTTGCCATTTGTGTAGAACAAACTTGTGCCAGTTGTGTCAAACAAACTTGTACTAGTTGTGTACAACAAACTTGTGCCAGTTGCATTGAACAAACTTGTGCCAGTTGCGTAGAACAAACTTGTGCCGGTTGCGTCAAACAAACTTGTGCCTTTTGCATAGAACAAACTTGTGCCAGTTGCGTAGAACAACCTTGTGCCAATTGCGTCAAACAAACTTGTGCCAGTTGCGTCAAACAAACTTGTGCCAGTTGCGTAGAACAAACTTGTGCCAGTTGCGTCGAACAAACTTGTGCCAGTTGCGTCAAACAAACTTGTGCCAGTTGCGTCAAACAAACTTGTGCCAGTTGCATCAAACAAACTTGTACAAGTTGCGTCAAACAAACTTGTGCCAGTTGTGTCTAACAAACTTGTGCCAGTTGCGTCAAAAAAACTAGGCCCAGTTGCGTCGAACAAACTTGTGCCAGTTGCGTCGAACAAACTTGTGCCAGTTGCGTAGAACAAACTTGTGCCTGTTGCGTCAAGCAAACATGTGCCAGTTGCGTCTTACAAACTTGTGCCAGTTACGTAGAACAACCTTGTGGCAGTTGCGTTGAACAAACTTGTGCCAGTTGCACAGAACAAACTTGTGCCAGTTGCGTCAAACAAACTTACGCCAGTTGCGCAGAACAAACTAGTGCCAGTTGCATAGAACAAACTTGTGCCAGTTGCGTAGAACAAACTTGTGCCAGTTGCGTCGAAAAAACTAGTGCCAGTTGCGTCGAAAAAAACTTGTGCCAGTTGTGTCAAACAAAACTTGTGCCAGTTGCGTCGAACAAACTTGTGCCAGTTGCGTCAAATAAACTTGTGACAGTTACGGCGAACAAACTTGTGCCACTTGCGTCGAGAAAACTTGTGCCAGTTGCGTCAAATAAACTTGTGCCAGTTGCTATAAACTGGTGCCAGTTGCGTCAAACAAACTTGTGTCAGTTACGTCGAACAAACTTGTGCCAGTTGCGCCAAACAAACTTGTGCCAGTTGCGTCAAACAAACTTGTACCAATTGAGTCGAAAAAACTTGTGCCAGTTGCGTCGAACAAACTTCGGCCAGTTGCGTGTAACAAACTTATGCCAGTTGCGTCAAACAAACTTGGGCCAATTGCGACGAACAAACTTGTGCCAGTTGCATCGAACAAACTAGAGCCAGTTGCATAGAACAAACTTGTGCCAGTTGCGTCAAACAAACTTGTGCCAGTTGCGTAGAACAAACTTGTGCATGTTGCGTAGAACAACCTTGTGCCAGTTGCGTCAAACAAACTTTTGCCAGTTGCGTCAAACAAACTTGTGCCACTTGCGTCGAACAAACTTGTGCCAGTTGTGTCAAACAAACTTGTGCCAGTTAGGTCGAACAAACTTGTGCCAGTTACGTCGAACAAACTTGTACCAGTTGCGTCGAACAAACTTGTGTCAGTTGCGTCGAACAAACTTGTGCCAGTTGCGTCGAACAAACTTGCGCCAGTTCCGTCGAACAAACTTGTGCCAGTTGCTGAGAACAAACTTGTGCCAGTTGTGTCTAACAAAGATGTGCCAGTTGCGTCAAACAAACTTGTGCCAGTTGCGTAGAACAAACTTGTGCCAGTTGCATAGAACAACCTTGTGCCACTTGTGTCAAACAAACTTGTGCCAGTTGCGTCGAACAAACTTGTGCCATTTGCGTCAAACAAACTTTTGCCAATTGCGTAAAACAAACTAGTGCCAGTTGCATAGAACAAACTTGTGCCAGTTGCGTAGAACAAACTTGTGCCAATTGCGTCAAACAAACTTGTGCCAGTTGTGTCAAACAAACTTGTGCCAGTTGTGTCTAACAAAGTAGTGCCAGTTGCGTAGAACAAACTTGCGCCACTTCCGTCGAACAAACTTGTGCCAGTTGCTTAGAACAAACTTGTGCCAGTTGTGTCAATCAAACTTGTGCCAGATGCGTAGAACAAACTTGTGCCAGTTGCGTCGAAAAAACTTGTGCCAGTTGGGTAGAACAAATATGTGCCAGTTGCGTCAAACAAATTTGAGCCAGTTGCGTAGAACAAACTAGTGCCAGTTGCATAGGACAAACTTGTGCCAGAAGCATAGAACAAACTTTTGCCATTTCCGTAGAACAAACTTGTGCCAGTTGTGTCAAACAAACTTGTGCCAGTTGTGTACAACAAACTTGTAAGAGTTGCGTAGAATAAACTTGTGCCAGTTGCGTAGAACAGACTTGTGCCAGTTGTGTACAACAAACTTGTGCCAGTTGCGTCCAACAAACTTGTGCCAGTTGCGTAGAACAAACTTGTGCCAGTTGTGTCGAACAAACTTGTGCCAGTTGCGTAGAACAAACTTGTGCCAGTTGTGTCAAACAAACTTATGCTAGTTGCGTAGAACAAACTAGTGCCAGTTGCACAGAACAAACTTATGCCAGTTGCGTAGAACAAACTTGTGCCAGTTGCGTCAAACAAACTTGCGCCAGTTGCGTCAAACAAACTTGTGCCAGTTGCGTTAAACAAACTTGTGCCAGTTGCGTCGAACAAACTTGTGCCAGTGGCATCGAACAAACTTGTGACAGTTACGGCGAACAAACTTGTGCCAGTTGCGTCGAGAAAACTTGTGCCAGTTGCGTCAAATAAACTTGTGCCAGTTGCATAGAACAAACTTGTGCCAGTTACGGAGAACAAACTTGTGCCAGTTGCGTCGAGAAAACTTGTGCCAGTTGTGTCAAATAAACTTGTGCCAGTTGCATCAAACAAACTTGTGCCAGTTGCGTCAAAAAAACTTGTGCCAGGTGCGTCAAACAAACTTGTGCCGGTTGCGTCAAACAAACTTGTGCCAATTGAGTTGAAAAAACTTATGCCAGTTACGTCGAACAAACTTGTGCCAGTTGCGTCTAACAAACTTGTGCCAGTTGTGTCAAACAAACTTGGGCCAGTTGCGACGAACAAAGTTGTGCCAATTGCGTCAAACAAACTTGTGCCAGTTGCATTAAACAAACTTGTGCCAGTTGCATCAAAGAAACTTGTGCCAGTTGCTTCGAACAAACTTCTGCCAGTTGCGGTGAACAAACTTCTGCCAGTTGTTTAAAACAAACTTGTGCCAGTTGCGTTGAACAAACTTGCGCCAGTTGCGTCGAGGAAACTTGTGCCAGTTGCGTAGAACAAACTAGTGCCAGTTGTATAGAACAAACTTTTGCCAGTTGCGTCAAACAAACTTGTGCCAGTTGCGTAGAACAAACTTGTGCCAGTTGCGTAGAACAACCTTGTGCCAGTTGCGTCAAACAAACTTATGCCAGTTGCGTAGAACAAACTTGTGCCAGTTGCGTAGAACAAACTTGTACAAGTTGCGAAAACAAACTTGTGCCAGTTGCGTCAAACAAAATTGTGCCAGATGTGATGAACAAACTTGTGCCAGTTGCGTTGAACAAACTCCTGCCAATTGTGCCAAACAATCTTGTGTCAGTTGAGTAGAACAAACTTGTGCCAGTTGCGTCGAACAAACCTGTGTCAGTTGGATAGAACAAACTTGTGCCAGTTGCGTAAAACAAACTAGTGTCAGTTGGATAGAACAAACTTGTGCCAGATGCGTAGAATAAACTTGTGCCAGTTGCGTAGAACAAACTTGTGCCAGTTGCGTAGAACAAACTTGTGCCAGTTATGTAGAACAAACTTGTGCCAGTTGCATAGAACAAACTTGTGCCAGATGCGTAGAACAAACTTGTGCCAGTTGCGTAGAACAAACTTGTGCCAGTTGCGTAGAACAAACTTGTGCCAGTTGCGTAGAACAAACTTGTGCCAGTTGCGTAGAACAAACTTGTGCAAGTTGCATAGAACAAACTTGTGCCAGTTGTGTAGAACATACTTGTGCCAGTTGCGCCAAGAAAAGTTTTGCCATTTGCGTCAAATAAACTTGTGCCAGTTGCATCAAACAAATTTGTGCCAGTTGAGTCAAACAAACTTGTGCCCCTTGCGTCAAACAAACTTGTGCCAGTTGCGTCAAACAAACTTGTGCCATTGAGTCGAAGAAACTTGTGCCAGTTGCGTCGAAGAAACTTGTGCCAGTTGCGTCAAACAAACTTGTGTCAGTTGCTTAGAACAAACTTGTGCCAGTTGCGTCAAACAAACTTGTGCCTCTTGCGTCAAACAAACTTGTGCCAGTTGCGTCAAAAAAACTTGTGCCAGTTGCGTCAAACAAACTTGTGTCAGTTGCTTAGAACAAACTTGTGCCAGTTGCGTCAAACAAACTTGTGCCAGTTGCGTAGAACAAACTTGTGCCAGTTGCGTAGAAGAACCTTGTGCCAGTTGCGTCAAACAAACTTGTATCAGTTGCCACAAACAAACTTGTGCCAGTTGCGTCAAACAAACTTGTGCCATTTACCTCAAAGAAACTTGTGCCAGTTGGGTCGAACAAACTTGTGCCGGTTGCGGTAAGCAAACTTGTGTCAGTTGCATCGAACAAACTTGTGTCAGTTTCGTCGAACAAACTTGTGCCAGTGACATCGAACAAACTTGTGCCAGTTGCGTAGAACAAACTTGTGCCAGTTGCGTCAAACAAACTTGTGCCAGTTGAGTAGAACCAAAATTGTGCCAGTTGCGTAGAACAACCTTGTGCCAGTTGCGTCGAACAAACTTGTGCTAGTTGCGTAGAACAAACTTGTGCCAGTTGCGTCAAACAAACTTATGCCAGTTGCGTAAAACAAACTAGCGCCAGTTGCATAGAACAAACTTGTGCCAGTTAAGTAGAACAAACTTGTGCCAATTGTGTCAAACAAACTTGTGCCAGTTGCGTCAAACAAACTTGTGCCAGTTGCGTCGAAGAAACTTGTGCCAGTTGCGTCAAACAAACTTGTGCCAGTTGCGTCGAACAAACTTATGCCAGTTGTGTCGAACAAACTTGTGCCAGTTACGGCGAAGAATCTTGTGCCACTTGCGTCGAGAAAACTTGTGCCAGTTGCATACAACAAACTTGTGCCAGTTAAGTAGAACAAACTTGTGCCAATTGTGTCAACCAAACTTGTGCCAGTTGCGTCAAACAAACTTGTGCCAGTTGCGTCGAAGAAACTTGGGCCAGTTGCGTCAAACAAACTTGTGCCAGTTGCGTCGAGAAAACTTGTGCCAGTTGCGTCAAAAAAACTTGTGCCAGTTCCGTCAAACAAACTTGTGCCAGTTATGGCGAACAAACTTGTGCCAGTTGCGTCGAGAAAAGTTGTGCCAGTTGCGTCAAATAAACATGTGCCAGTTGCGTCAAACAAACTTATGCCAGTTGCGACAAACAAACTTGTGCCAGTTGCGTCAAACTTCTGCCAGTTGCGTCAAACAAACTTGTGCCAATTGAGTCGAAAAAACTTGTGCCAGTTGCGTCAAACAAACTTGTGCCAATTGCGTCTAACAAACTTGTGCCAGTTGCGTCAAAAGAACTTGTGCCAGTTGCGTCGAACAAACTTGTGCCAGTTGCGTCAAACAAACTTGTGCCATTGAGTCGAAGAAACTTGTGCCAGTTGCGTCAAACAAACTTGTGCCAGTTGCGTCAAACAAACTTGTGCCAATTGAGTCGAAAAAACTTGTGCCAGTTGCGTCAAACAAACTTGTGCCAGTTGCGTCTAACAAACTTGTGCCAGTTGCGTCAAACAAACTTGTGCCAGTTGCGTCGAACAAACTTGTGCCAGTTGCATCGAACAAACTAGTGCCAGTTGCATAGAACAAACTTGTGCCAGTTGCGTCAAACAAACTTGTGCCAGTTGCGTAGAACAAACTTGTGCATGTTGCGTAGAAGAACCTTGTGCCAGTTGCGTCAAACAAACTTGTGCCAGTTGCGTCGAACAAACTTGTGCCAGTTGTGTCAAACAAACTTATGCCAGTTGGGTCGAACAAACTTGTGCCAGTTACGTGAAACAAACTTGCACCAGTTGCGTCGAACAAACTTGTGCCAGTTGCGTCGAACAAACTTGTGCCAGTTGCATCGAACAAACTTGCGCCCCTTCCGTCTAACAAACTTGTGCCAGTTTCTTAGAACAAACTTGTGCCAGTTGTGTCAAACAAATTTCTGCCAGTTATGTAGAACAAACTTGTGCCACTTGCGTCGAACAAACTTGTGCCAATTGTGTAGAACAAACATGTGCCAGTTGCGTCAAACAAATTTGTGCCAGTTGCATAGAACAAAAGTGTGCCAGATGCGTAGAACAAAGTTTTGCCATTTGTGTAGAACAAACTTGTGCCAGTTGTGTCAAACAAACTTGTACTAGTTTTGTACAACAAACTTGTGCCAGTTGCATTGAACAAAATTATGCCAGTTGCGTAGAACAACCTTGTGCCGGTTGCGTCAAACAAACTTGTGCCTTTTGCATAGAACAAACTTGTGCCAGTTGCGTAGAACAACCTTGTGCCAATTGCGTCAAACAAACTTGTGCCAGTTGCGTCAAACAAACTTGTGCCAGTTGCGTAGAACAAACTTGTGCCAGTTGCGTCGAACAAACTTGTGCCAGTTGCGTCAAACAAACTTGTGCCAGTTGCGTCAAACAAACTTGTGCCAGTTGCATCAAACAAACTTGTACAAGTTGCGTCAAACAAACTTGTGCCAGTTGTGTCTAACAAACTTGTGCCAGTTGCGTCAAAAAAACTTTGCCCAGTTGCGTCGAACAAACTTGTGCCAGTTGCGTCGAACAAACTTGTGCCAGTTGCGTAGAACAAACTTGTGCCTGTTGCGTCAAGCAAACATGTGCCAGTTGCGTCTTACAAACTTGTGCCAGTTACGTAGAACAACCTTGTGGCAGTTGCGTTGAACAAACTTGTGCCAGTTGCACAGAACAAACTTGTGCCAGTTGCGTCAAACAAACTTACGCCAGTTGCGCAGAAGAAACTAGTGCCAGTTGCATAGAACAAACTTGTGCCAGTTGCGTAGAACAAACTTGTGCCAGTTGCGTCAAAAAAACTAGTGCCAGTTGCGTCGAAGAAACTTGTGCCAGTTGTGTCAAACAAAACTTGTGCCAGTTGCGTCGAACAAACTTGTGCCAGTTGCGTCAAATAAACTTGTGACAGTTACGGCGAACAAACTTGTGCCACTTGCGTCGAGAAAACTTGTGCCAGTTTCGTCAAATAAACTTGTGCCAGTTGCTATAAACTGGTGCCAGTTGCGTCAAACAAACTTGTGTCAGTTACGTCGAACAAACTTGTGCCAGTTGCGCCAAACAAACTTGTGCCAGTTGCGTCAAACAAACTTGTACCAATTGAGTCGAAAAAACTTGTGCCAGTTGCGTCGAACAAACTTGTATCAATTGCCACAAACAAACTTGTGCCAGTTGCGTCAAACAAACTTGTGCCAGTTGCATCGAACAAACTAGTGCCAGTTGCATAGAACAAACTTGTGCCAGTTGCGTCAAACAAACTTGTGCCAGTTGCGTAGAACAAACTTGTGCATGTTGCGTAGAAGAACCTTGTGCCAGTTGCGTTAAACAAACTTGTGCCAGTTGCGTCGAACAAACTTGTGCCAGTTGTGTCAAACAAACTTATGCCAGTTGGGTCGAAGAAACTTGTGCCAGTTACGTGAAACAAACTTGCACCAGTTGCGTCGAACAAACTTGTGCCAGTTGCGTCGAACAAACTTGTGCCAGTTGCATCGAACGAACTTGCGCCAGTTCCGTCGAACAAACTTGTGCCAGTTTCTTAGAACAAACTTGTGCCAGTTGTGTCAAACAAATTTGTGCCCATTATGTAGAACAATCTTGTGCCAGTTGCATCGAACAAACTTGTGCCAGTTGGGTAGAACAAACATGTGCCATTTGCGTCAAATAAATTTCTGCCAGTTGCGTAGAACAAACTTGTGCCAGATGCGTAGAACAAAGTTTTGCCATTTGTGTAGAACAAACTTTTGCCACTTGTGTCAAACAAACTTGTACTAGTTGTGAACAACAAACTTGTGCCAGTTGCGTAGAACAAAATTGTGCCAGTTGCGTAGAACAAACTTGTGCCAGTTGCGTCAAACAAACTTGTGCCTTTTGCATAGAACAAATTTGTGCCAGTTGCGTAGAACAACCTTGTGCCATTTGCGTCAAACAAAATTGTGCCAGTTGCGTCAAACAAACTTGTGCCAGTTGCGTAGAACAAACTTGTGCCAGTTGCGTCGAACAAACTTGTGCCTGTTGCGTCAAACAAACTTGTGCCAGTTGCGTCAAACAAACTTGTGCCAGTTGCATCAAACAAACTTGTACAAGTAGCGTCAAACAAACTTGTGCCAGTTGCGTCTAACAAACTTGTGCCAGTTGCGTCAAAAAAACTTGGGCCCGTTGCGTCGAACAAACTTGTGCCAGTTGCGTCGAACAAACTTGTGCCAGTTGCGTACAACAAACTTGTGCCTGTTGCGTCAAGCTAACATGTGCCAGTTGCGTCTTACAAACTTGTGCCAGTTACGTAGAACAACCTTATGGCAGTTGCGTTGAACAAACTTGTGCCAGTTGCATAGAACAAACTTGTGCCAGTTGCGTCAAACAAACTTATGCCAGTTGCGTAGAACAAACTAGTGCCAGTTGCATAGAACAAACTTGTGCCAGTTGCGTAAAACAAACTTGTGCCAGTTGCGTCGAACAAACTAGTGCCAGTTGCGTCGAAGAAACTTGTGCCAGTTGTGTCAAACAAAACTTGTGCCAGTTGCGTCAAACAAACTTGTGCCAGTTGCGCCAAATAAACTTGTGCCAGTTACGGCGAACAAACTTGTGCCACTTGCGTCGAGAAATCTTGTGCCAGTTGCGTCAAATAAACTTGTGCCAGTTGCTAAATACTGGTGCCAATTGCGTCAAACAAACTTGTGCCAGTTACGTCAAACAAACTTGTGCCAGTTGCGCCAAACAAACTTGTGCCAGTTGCATCGAACGAACTTGCGCCAGTTCCGTCGAACAAACTTGTGCCAGTTTCTTAGAACAAACTTGTGCCAGTTGTGTCAAACAAATTTGTGCCCGTTATGTATAACAAACTTGTGCCAGTTGCATCGAACAAACTTGTGCCAGTTGGGTAGAACAAACATGTGCCATTTGCGTCAAATAAATTTGTGCCAGTTGCATAGAACAAAATTGTGCCAGATGCGTAGAACAAAGTTTTGCCATTTGTGTAGAACAAACTTGTGCCAGTTGTGTCAAACAAACTTGTACTAGTTGTGTACAACAAACTTGTGCCAGTTGCGTAGAACAAACTTGTGCCAGTTGCGTAGAACAAACTTGTGCCAGTTGCGTCAAACAAACTTGTGCCAGTTGCGTAGAACAAACTTGTGCCAGTTGCGTCGAACAAACTTGTGCCTGTTGCGTCAAACAAACTTGTGCCAGTTGCGTCAAACAAACTTGTGCCAGTTGCATCAAACAAACTTGTACAAGTTGCGTCAAACAAACTTGTGCCAGTTGCGTCTAACAAACTTGTGCCAGTTGCGTCAAAAAAACTTGGGCCCGTTGCGTCGAACAAACTTGTGCCAGTTGCGTCGAACAAACTTGTGCCAGTTGCGTAGAACAAACTTGTGCCTGTTGCGTCAAGCAAACATGTGCCAGTTGCGTCTTACAAACTTGTGCCAGTTACGTAGAACAACCTTGTGGCAGTTGCGTTGAACAAACTTGTGCCAGTTGCATAGAACAAACTTGTGCCAGTTGCGTCAAACAAACTTATGCCAGTTGCGTAGAACAAACTAATGCCAGTTGCATAGAACAAACTTGTGCCAATTGCGTAGAACAAACTTGTGCCAGTTGCATCGTACATACTAGTGACAGTTGCGTCGAAGAAACTTGTGCCAGTTGTGTCAAACAAAACTTGTGCCAGTTGCGTCGAACAAACTTGTGCCATTTGCGCCAAATAAACTTGTGCCAGTTACGGCGAACAAACTTGTGCCACTTGCGTCGAGAAAACTTGTGCCAGTTGCGTCAAATAAACTTGTGCCAGTTGCTATAAACTGGTGCCAGTTGCGTCAAACAAACTTGTGCCAGTTACGTCAAACAATGTTTTGCCAGTTGCGCCAAACAAACTTGTGCCAGTTGCGCCAAACAAACTTGTACCAATTGAGTCGAAAAAACTTGTGCCAGTTGCGTCGAACAAACTTGGGCCAGTTGCGTCTAACAAACTTATGCCAGTTGCGTCAAACAAACTTTGGCCAATTGCGTCGAACAAACTTGTGCCAGTTGCATCGAACAAATTAGAGCCAGTTGCATAGAACAAACTTGTGCCAGTTGCGTCAAACAAACTTGTGCCAGTTGCGTAGAACAAACTTGTGCCAGTTGCGTAGAACAACCTTGTGCCAGTTGCGTCGAACAAACTTGCGCCAGTTCCGCCGAACAAACTTGTGCCAGTTGCTTAGAACAAACTTTTGCCAGTTGCGTCAAACAAACTTGTGCCACTTGCGTCGAACAAACTTTTGCCAGTTGTGTCAAACAAACTTGTGCCAGTTAGGTCAAACAAACTTGTGCCAGTTACGTCGAACAAACTTGTACCAGTTGCGTCGAACAAACTTGCGCCAGTTCCGTCGAACAAACTTGTGCCAGTTGCTTAGAACAAACTTGTGCCAGTTGTGTCAAACAAACTTGTGCCAGTTGCGTCAAACAAACTTGTGCCAGTTGCGTCTAACAAACTTGTGCCAGTTGCATAGAACAACCTTGTGCCAGTTGTGTCAAACAAACTTGTGCCAGTTGCGTCGAACAAACTTGTGCCAGTTGCGTCAAACAAACTTTTGCCAGTTGCGTAAAACAAACTAGTGCCAGTTGCATAGAACAAACTTTTGCCAGTTGCGTAGAACAAACTTGTGCCAATTGCGTCAAACAAACTTGTGCCAGTTGTGTCAAACAAACTTGTGCCAGTTGTGTCAAAAAAAGTTGTGCCAGTTGAGTCGAACAAAATTGTGCCAGTTGCGTCAAACAAACTTGTGGCAGTTGCGTCAAACAAACTTGTGCCCGTTGCTTCAAACAAACTTGTGCTTGTTGCGTCAAACAAACTTTTGCCAGTTGCGTCGAACAAACTAGTGCCAGTTGCGTCGAACAAACTTGTGCCAGTTGTGTCAAACAAACTTGTGCCAGTTGGGTCGAACAAACTTGTGCCAGTTATGTGAAACAAACTTGTACCAGTTGCGTCGAACAAACTTGTGCCAGTTGCGTCGAACAAACTTGTGCCAGTTGCGTTGAACAAACTTGTGCCAGTTGCGTCGAACAAACTTGTGCCAGTTGCGTCGAAGATACTTTTGCCAGTTGCGTCAAACAAACTTGTGCCAGTTGCGTCGAACAAACTTGTGCCAGTTGCGTCGAACAAACTTGTGCCAGTTATGGCGAACAAACTTGTGCCAGTTGCGTCGAGAAAACTTGTGCCAGTTGCGTCAAAAAAAACTTGTGCCAGTTGCGTCAAACATACTTGTGCCTCTTGCGTCAAACAAACTTGTGCCAGTTGCGTCAAAAAAACTTGTGCCAGTTGCGTCAAACAAACTTGTGCCAGTTGCTTCGAACAAACTTGTGCCAGTTGCGTCAAACAAACTTGTGTCAGTTGTTTAGAACAAACTTGTGCCAGTTGCGTCAAACAAACTTGTGCCAGTTGCGTAGAACAAACTTGTGCCAGTTGCGTAGAAGAACCTTGTGCCAGTTGCGTCAAACAAACTTGTATCAATTGCCACAAACAAACTTGTGCCAGTTGCGTCAAACAAACTTGTGCCATTTGCCTCAAAAAAACTTGTGCCAGTTGGGTCGAACAAACTTGTGCCAGTTGCGGTAAACAAACTTGTGCCAGTTGCATCGAACAAACTTGTGCCAGTTTCGTCGAACAAACTTGTGCCAGTGACATCGAACAAACTTGTGCCAGTTGCGTAGAACAAACTTGTGCCAGTTGCGTCAAACAAACTTGTGCCAGTTGCGTAGAACCAAAATTGTGCCAGTTGCGTAGAACAACCTTGTGCCAATTGCGTCGAACAAACTTGTGCTAGTTGCGTACAAAAAACTTGTGCCGGTTGCGTCAAACAAACTTATGCCAGTTGCTTAAAACCAACTAGTGCCAGTTGCATACAGCAAACTTGTGCCAGTTAATTAGAACAAACTTGTGCCAATTGTGTCAACCAAACTTGTGCCAGTAGCGTCAAACAAACTTGTGCCAGTTGCGTCGAAGAAACTTGGGCCAGTTGCGTCAAACAAACTTGTGCCAGTTGCGTCAAAAAAACTTGTGCCAGTTCCGTCAAACAAACTTGTGCCAGTCATGGCGAACAAACTTGTGCCAGTTGTGTCGAGAAAAGTTGTGCCAGTTGCATCAAATAAACTTGTGCCAGTTGCGTCAAAAAAACTTATGCCAGTTGCGACAAACAAACTTGTGCCAGTTGTGTCAAACTTGTGCCAGTTGCGTCAAACAAACTTGTGCCAATTGAGTCGAAAAAACTTGTGCCAGTTGCGTCAAACAAACTTATGCCAGTTGCGACAAACAAACTTGTGCCAGTTGCGTCAAACTTGTGCCAGTTGCGTCAAACAAACTTGTGCCAATTGAGTCGAAAAAACTTGTGCCAGTTGCGTCAAACAAACTTGTGCCAGTTGCGTCTAACAAACTTGTGCCAGTTGCGCCAAACGAACTTGTGCCAGTTGCGTCGAACAAACTTGTGCCAGTTGCGTCAAACAAACTTGTGCCATTGAGTCGAAGAAACTTGTGCCAGTTGCGTCAAACAAACTTGTGCCAGTTGTGTCAAATAAACTTGTGCCAGTTGTGTACAACAAACTTGTGCCAGTTGCATAGAAAAAACTTGTGCCAGTTGCGTAGAACAAACCTGTGCCAGTTGCATAGAACAAACTTGTGCCAGTTGCATAGAACAAACTTGTGCCAGTTGCGTAGAACAACCTTGTGCCAGTTGTATCAAACGCAATTGTGCCAGTTGCGTGAAACAAACTTTTGCCAGTTGTGTCGAACAAACTTGTGCCAGTTGCGCCGAACAAACTTGTGCCAGTTGCGTCAAACAAACTTGTGCCAGTTGCGCCAAACAAACTTTTGCCAGTTGCGTCAAACAAACTTGTGCCAGTTGCGTCAAACAAAGTTGTACAAGTTGCGTCAAACAAACTTGTGCCAGTTGCGTCTAACAAACTTGTGCCATTTGCGTCAAAAAAACTTGGGCCCATTGCGTCGAACAAACTTGTGCCAGTTGCGTCTAACAAACTTGTGCCAGTTGCGTAGAACAAACTTGTGCCAGTTGCGTCAAGCAAACTTGTGCCAGTTGCGTAGAACAAACTTGTGCCAGTTGCTTCAAACAACCTTGTGCCAGTTGCGTCGAACAAACTTGTGCCAGTTGCGTTGAACACACTTGTGCCAGTTGCGTCAAACAAACTTTTGCCAGTTGCGTAGAACTAACTAGTGCCAGTTGCATAGAACAAACTTGTGCCAGTTGAGTAGAACAAACTTGTGCCAATTGCGTCAAAAAAACTTGTGCCAGTTGCGTCGAACAAACTTGTGCCAGTTGCGTCGAAGAAACTTCTGCCAGTTGCGTTAAACAAACTTATGCCAGTTGCGTCGAACAAACTTGTGCCAGTTGCGTCGAACAAACTTGAGCCAGTTACGGCGAACAAACTTGGGCCACTTGCGTCGAGAAAACTTGTGCCAGTTGCATCAAATAAACTTGTGCCAGTTGCTATAAACTTGTGCCAGTTGCGTCAAACAAACCTGTGCCAGTTGTGCCAAACAAACTTGTGCCAGTTGCTTCAAACAAACTTGTGCCAGTTGCGTCAAACAAACTTGTGCCAATTGAGTCGAAAAAACTTGTGCCAGTTGCGTCAAACAAACTTGTGCCAGTTGCGTCTAACAAACTTGTGCCAGTTGCGTCAAAGAAACTTGGGCCAGTTGTGTCGAACAAACTTGTGCCAGTTGCATCGAACAAACTAGTGCCAGTTGCATAGAACAAACTTGTGCCAGTTGCGTCAAGCAAACTTGCGCCAGTTGCGTAGAACAAACTTGTGCATGTTGCGTAGAACAACCTTGTGCCAGTTGCATCAAAGAAACTTTTGCCAGTTGCGTCAAACAAACTTGTGCAAGTTGCGTCGAACAAATTTGTGCCAGTTGTGTCAAACAAACTTGTGCCAGTTGGGTCGAACAAACTTGTGCCAGTTACGTTAAACAAACATGTACCAGTTGCGTCAAACAAACTTGTGCCAGTTACGTCGAACAAACTTGTGCCAGTTGCGTCGAACAAACTTGCGCCAGCTGCGTCGAACAAACTTGTGACAGTTGGGTAGAACAAACATGAGCCAGTTGCGTCAAACAAATTTGTGCCCCTTGCGTAGAACTAACTTGTGCCAGTTGCGTCGAACAAACTTGTGCCAGTTGGGTGGAACAAACATGTGCCAGTTGCGTCAAAAAAATTTGTGCCAGTTGCGTAGAACAAACTAGTGCCAGTTTCATAGAACAAACTTGTGCCAGATGTGTAGAACAAACTTTTGCCAGTTGCGTAGAACAAACTTGTGCCAGTTGTGTCAAACAAACTTGTGCCAGTTGTGTACAACAACCTTGTAGAAGTTGCGTAGAACAAACTTGTGCCAGTTGCGTAGAACAAACTTGTGCCTGTTGCGTAGAACATCTTGTGCCAGTTGCGTCAAACAAACTTGTGCCAGTTGCGTCAAACAAACTTGTTCCAGTTGCGTAGAACAAACTTGTGCCAGTTGCGTAGAAAATCCTTGTGCCAGTTGCGTCAAACAAACTTGTGCCAGTTGCGTCAAACAAACTTGTGCCAGTTGCATCAAACAAATTTGTGCCAGTTTCTTCAAACAAACTTGTGCCAGTTGCGTCAAAAAAACTTGTGCCAGTTGCATCAAACAATTTTGTACAAGTTGCGAAAACAAACTTGTGCCAGTTGCGTCAAACAAACTTGTGCCAGATGTGTTGAACAAACTTGTGCCAGTTGCGTCGAACAAACTTGTGCCACTTGCGTCGAACAAACTTTTGCCAGTTGCGTTGAACAAACTTGTGCCAGTTGCGTCGAACAAACTTGTGACAGTTTCGTCGAACTAACTTGTGCCAGTTACGTCGAACAATCTTGTGCCAGTTGCGTCCAACAAACTTGTGCCAGTTGCATAGAACAAACTTGTGCCAGTTGCGTCGAACAAACTTGTGCCAGTTGCGTTCAACAAACTTGTGCCAGTTGCGTAGAACATACTTGTGCCAGTTGCGTCGATAAAAGTTGTGCCATTTGCGTCAAGTAAACTTGTGCCAGTTGCATCAAACAAACTTGTGCCAGTTGCGTCAAACAAACTTGTGCCAGTTGCGTCAAACAAACTTGTGCCAGTTGCGTCAAACAAACTTGTGCCAATTGAGTCGAAAAAACTTGTGCCAGTTGCGTCGAACAAACTTGTGCCAGTTGCTTCTAAAAAATTGTGCCAATTGCATCAAACAAACTTGGGCAAGTGGCGTCGAACAAACTTGTGCCAGTTGTGTCAAACAAACTTGTGCCAGTTGGTTCGAACAAACTTGTGTCAGTTGCGTCGAACAAACTTGTACCAGTTGCGTCGAACAAACTTGTGTCAGTTGCGTAGAACAAACTTGTGCCAGTTGCGCAGAACAAACATGTGTCAGTTGGGTCGAACAAACTTATGCCAGATGCATAGAACAAACTAGTGCCAGTTGCGTAGAACAAACTTATGCCAGTTGCGTACAACAAACTTGTGCCAGTTGCGTCGAACAAACTTGTGCCAGTTGCGTCGAAGATACTTGTGCCAGTTGCGTCAAACAAACTTGTGCCAGTTGCGTCGAACAAACTTGTGCCAGTTGCGTCGAACAAACTTGTGCCAGTTATGGCGAACAAACTTGTGCCAGTTGCGTCGAGAAAACTTGTGCCAGTTGCGTCAAAAAAAACTTGTGCCAGTTGCGTCAAACATACTTGTGCCAGTTGCGTCAAACAAACTTGTGCCTCTTGCGTCAAACAAACTTGTGCCAGTTGCGTCAAAAAAACTTGTGCCAGTTGCGTCAAACAAACTTGTGCCAGTTGCGTCGAACAAACTTGTGCCAGTTGCGTCAATCAAACTTGTGTCAGTTGCTTAGAACAAACTTGTGCCAGTTGCGTCAAACAAACTTGTGCCAGTTGCGTAGAACAAACTTGTGCCAGTTGCGTAAAAGAACCTTGTGCCAGTTGCGTCAAACAAACTTGTATCAGTTGCCACAAACAAACTTGTGCCAGTTGCGTCAAACAAACTTGTGCCATTTGCCTCAAACAAACTTGTGCCAGTTGGGTCGAACAAACTTGTGCCAGTTGCGGTAAACAAACTTGTGCCAGTTGCATCGAACAAACTTGTGCCAGTTTCGTCGAACAAACTTGTGCCAGTGACATCGAACAAACTTGTTCCAGTTGCGTAGAACAAACTTGTGCCAGTTGCGTCAAACAAACTTGTGCCAGTTGCGTAGAACCAAAATTGTGCCAGTTGCGTAGAACAACCTTGTGCCAGTTGCGTCGAACAAACTTGTGCCAGTTGCGTCAAACAAACTTATGCTTGTTGCGTCAAACAAACTTGTACCAATTGAGTCGAAAAACTTGTGCCAGTTGCGTCGAACAAACTTGTATCAATTGCCACAAACAAACTTTTGCCAGTTGCGTCAAACAAACTTGTGCCAGTTGCATCGAACAAACTAGTGCCAGTTGCATAGAACAAACTTGTGCCAGTTGCGTCAAACAAACTTGTGCCAGTTGCGTAGAACAAACTTGTGCATGTTGCGTAGAAGAACCTTGTGCCAGTTGCGTCAAACAAACTTGTGCCAGTTGCGTCGAACAAACTTGTGCCAGTTGTGTCAAACAAAATTATGACAGTTGGGTCGAAGAAACTTGTGCCAGTTACGTGAAACAAACTTGCACCAGTTGCGTCGAACAAACTTGTGCCAGTTGCGTCGAACAAACTTGTGCCAGTTGCATCGAACGAACTTGCGCCAGTTCCGTCGAACAAACTTGTGCCAGTTTCTTAGAACAAACTTGTGCCAGTTGTGTCAAACAAATTTGTGCCCATTATGTAGAACAATCTTGTGCCAGTTGCATCGAACAAACTTATGCCAGTTGGGTAGAACAAACATGTGCCATTTGCGTCAAATAAATTTCTGCCAGTTGCGTAGAACAAACTTGTGCCAGATGCGTAGAACAAAGTTTTGCCATTTGTGTAGAACAAACTTGTGCCACTTGTGTCAAACAAACTTGTACTAGTTGTGAACAACAAACTTGTGCCAGTTGCGTAGAACAAACTTGTGCCAGTTGCGTAGAACAAACTTGTGCCAGTTGCGTCAAACAAACTTGTGCCTTTTGCATAGAACAAATTTGTGCCATTTGCGTAGAACAACCTTGTGCCATTTGCGTCAAACAAACTTGTGCCAGTTGCGTCAAACAAACTTGTGCCAGTTGCGTAGAACAAACTTGTGCCAGTTGCGTCGAACAAACTTGTGCCTGTTGCGTCAAACAAACTTGTGCCAGTTGCGTCAAACAAACTTGTGCCAGTTGCATCAAACAAACTTGTACAAGTAGCGTCAAACAAACTTGTGCCAGTTGCGTCTAACAAACTTGTGCCAGTTGCGTAAAAAAAACTTGGGCCCGTTGCGTCGAACAAACTTGTGCCAGTTGCGTCGAACAAACTTGTGCCAGTTGCGTAAAACAAACTTGTGCCTGTTGCGTCAAGCAAACATGTGCCAGTTGCGTCTTACAAACTTGTGCCAGTTACGTAGAACAACCTTATGGCAGTTGCGTTGAACAAACTTGTGCCAGTTGCATAGAACAAACTTGTGCCAGTTGCGTCAAACAAACTTATGCCAGTTGTGTAGAACAAACTAGTGCCAGTTGCATAGAACAAACTTGTGCCAGTTGCGTAGAACAAACTTGTGCCAGTTGCGTCGAACAAACTAGTGCCAGTTGCGTCGAAGAAACTTGTGCCAGTTGTGTCAAACAAAACTTGTGCCAGTTGCGTCGAACAAACTTGTGCCAGTTGCGCCAAATAAACTTGTGCCAGTTACGGCGAACAAACTTGTGCCACTTGCGTCGAGAAAACTTGTGCCAGTTGCGTCAAATAAACTTGTGCCAGTTGCTATAAACTGGTGCCAGTTGCGTCAAACAAACTTGTGCCAGTTACGTCAAACAAACTTGTGCCAGTTGCGCCAAACAAACTTGTGCCAGTTGCATCGAACGAACTTGCGCCAGTTCCGTCGAACAAACTTGTGCCAGTTTCTTAGAACAAACTTGTGCCAGTTGTGTCAAACAAATTTGTGCCCGTTATGTAGAACAAACTTGTGCCAGTTGGGTAGAACAAACATGTGCCATTTGCGTCAAATAAATTTGTGCCAGTTGCATAGAACAAAATTGTGCCAGATGCGTAGAACAAAGTTTTGCCATTTGTGTAGAACAAACTTGTGCCAGTTGTGTCAAACAAACTTGTACTAGTTGTGTACAACAAACTTGTGCCAGTTGCGTAGAACAAACTTGTGCCAGTTGCGTAGAACAAACTTGTGCCAGTTGCGTCAAACAAACTTGTGCCAGTTGCGTAGAACAAACTTGTGCCAGTTGCGTCGAACAAACTTGTGCCTGTTGCGTCAAACAAACTTGTGCCAGTTGCGTCAAACAAACTTGTGCCAGTTACATCAAACAAACTTGTACAAGTTGCGTCAAACAAACTTGTGCCAGTTGCGTCTTACAAACTTGTGCCAGTTGCGTCAAAAAAACTTGGGCCCGTTGCGTCGAACAAACTTGTGCCAGTTGCGTCGAACAAACTTGTGCCAGTTGCGTAGAACAAACTTGTGCCTGTTGCGTCAAGCAAACATGTGCCAGTTGCGTCTTACAAACTTGTGCCAGTTACGTAGAACAACCTTGTGGCAGTTGCGTTGAACAAACTTGTGCCAGTTGCATAGAACAAACTTGTGCCAGTTGCGTCAAACAAACTTATGCCAGTTGCGTAGAACAAACTAATGCCAGTTGCATAGAACAAACTTGTGCCAATTGCGTAGAACAAACTTGTGCCAGTTGCGTCGTACAAACTAGTGACAGTTGCGTCGAAGAAACTTGTGCCAGTTGTGTCAAACAAAACTTGTGCCAGTTGCGTCGAACAAACTTGTGCCAGTTGCGCCAAATAAACTTGTGCCAGTTACGGCGAATAAACTTGTGCCACTTGCGTCGAGAAAACTTGTGCCAGTTGCGTCAAATAAACTTGTGCCAGTTGCTATAAACTGGTGCCAGTTGCGTCAAACAAACTTGTGCCAGTTACGTCAAACAATGTTTTGCCAGTTGCGCCAAACAAACTTGTGCCAGTTGCGTCAAACAAACTTGTACCAATTGAGTCGAAAAAACTTGTGCCAGTTGCGTCGAACAAACTTGGGCCAGTTGCGTCTAACAAACTTATGCCAGTTGCGTCAAACAAACTTTGGCCAATTGCGTCGAACAAACTTGTGCCAGTTGCATCGAACAAATTAGAGCCAGTTGCATAGAACAAACTTGTGCCAGTTGCGTCAAACAAACTTGTGCCAGTTGCGTAGAACAAACTTGTGCCAATTGCGTAGAACAACCTTGTGCCAGTTGCGTCGAACAAACTTGCGCCAGTTCCGCCGAACAAACTTGTGCCAGTTGCTTAGAACAAACTTTTGCCAGTTGCGTCAAACAAACTTGTGCCACTTGCGTCGAACAAACTTTTGCCAGTTGTGTCAAACAAACTTATGCCAGTTAGGTCAAACAAACTTGTGCCAGTTACGTCGAACAAACTTGTACCAGTTGCGTCGAACAAACTTGTTTGAGTTGCGTCGAACAAACTTGTGCCAGTTCCGTCGAACAAACTTGCGCCAGTTCCGTCGAACAAACTTGTGCCAGTTGCTTAGAACAAACTTGTGCCAGTTGTGTCAAACAAACTTGTGCCAGTTGCGTCAAACAAACTTGTGCCAGTTGCGTCTAACAAACTTGTGCCAGTTGCATAGAACAACCTTGTGCCAGTTGTGTCAAACAAACTTGTGCCAGTTGCGTCGAACAAACTTGTGCCAGTTGCGTCAAACAAACTTTTGCCAGTTGCGTAAAACAAACTAGTGCCAGTTGCATAGAACAAACTTTTGCCAGTTGCGTAGAACAAACTTGTGCCAATTGCATCAAACAAACTTGTGCCAGTTGTGTCAAACAAACTTGTGCCAGTTGTGTCAAAAAAAGTTGTGCCAGTTGAGTCGAACAAAATTGTGCCAGTTGCGTCAAACAAACTTGTGGCAGTTGCGTCAAACAAACTTGTGCCCGTTGCTTCAAACAAACTTGTGCTTGTTGCGTCAAACAAACTTTTGCCAGTTGCGTCGAACAAACTAGTGCCAGTTGTGTCGAACAAACTTGTGCCAGTTGTGTCAAACAAACTTGTGCCAGTTGGGTCGAACAAACTTGTGCCAGTTATGTGAAACAAACTTGTACCAGTTGCGTCGAACAAACTTGTGCCAGTTGCGTCGAACAAACTTGTGCCAGTTGCGTTGAACAAACTTGTGCCAGTTGTGTCGAACAAACTTGTGCCAGTTGCGTCGAAGATACTTTTGCCAGTTGCGTCAAACAAACTTGTGCCAGTTGCGTCGAACAAACTTGTGCCAGTTGCGTCGAACAAACTTGTGCCAGTTATGGCGAACAAACTTGTGCCAGTTGCGTCGAGAAAACTTGTGCCAGTTGCGTCAAAAAAAACTTGTGCCAGTTGCGTCAAACATACTTGTGCCTCTTGCGTCAAACAAACTTGTGCCAGTTGCGTCAAAAAAACTTGTGCCAGTTGCGTCAAACAAACTTGTGCCAGTTGCGTCGAACAAACTTGTGCCAGTTGCGTCAAACAAACTTGTGTCAGTTGTTTAGAACAAACTTGTGCCAGTTGCGTCAAACAAACTTGTGCCAGTTGCTTAGAACAAACTTGTGCCAGTTGCGTAGAAGAACCTTGTGCCAGTTGCGTCAAACAAACTTGTATCAATTGCCACAAACAAACTTGTGCCAGTTGCGTCAAACAAACTTGTGCCATTTGCCTCAAAAAAACTTGTGCCAGTTGGGTCGAACAAACTTGTGCCAGTTGCGGTAAACAAACTTGTGCCAGTTGCATCGAACAAACTTGTGCCAGTTTCGTCGAACAAACTTGTGCCAGTGACATCGAACAAACTTGTGCCAGTTGCGTAGAACAAACTTGTGCCAGTTGCGTCAAACAAACTTGTGACAGTTGCGTAGAACCAAAATTGTGCCAGTTGCGTAGAACAACCTTGTGTCAATTGCGTCGAACAAACTTGTGCTAGTTGCGTACAAAAAACTTGTGCCAGTTGCGTCAAACAAACTTATGCCAGTTGCTTAAAACCAACTAGTGCCAGTTGCATACAAAAAACTTGTGCCAGTTAATTAGAACAAACTTGTGCCAATTGTGTCAACCAAACTTGTGCCAGTAGCGTCAAACAAACTTGTGCCAGTTGCGTCGAAGAAACTTGGGCCAGTTGCGTCAAACAAACTTGTGCCAGTTGCGTCAAAAAAACTTGTGCCAGTTCCGTCAAACAAACTTGTGCCAGTCATGGCGAACAAACTTGTGCCAGTTGTGTCGAGAAAAGTTGTGCCAGTTGCGTCAAATAAACTTGTGCCAGTTGCGTCAAACAAACTTATGCCAGTTGCGACAAACAAACTTGTGCCAGTTGTGTCAAACTTGTGCCAGTTGCGTCAAACAAACTTGTGCCAATTGAGTCGAAAAAACTTGTGCCAGTTGCGTCAAACAAACTTATGCCAGTTGCGACAAACAAACTTGTGCCAGTTGCGTCAAACTTGTGCCAGTTGCGTCAAACAAACTTGTGCCAATTGAGTCGAAAAAACTTGTGCCAGTTGCGTCAAACAAACTTGTGCCAGTTGCGTCTAACAAACTTGTGCCAGTTGCGCCAAACGAACTTGTGCCAGTTGCGTCGAACAAACTTGTGCCAGTTGCGTCAAACAAACTTGTGCCATTGAGTCGAAGAAACTTGTGCCAGTTGCGTCAAACAAACTTGTGCCAGTTGTGTCAAATAAACTTGTGCCAGTTGTGTACAACAAACTTGTGCCAGTTGCATAGAAAAAACTTGTGCCAGTTGCGTAGAACAAACCTGTGCCAGTTGCATAGAACAAACTTGTGCCAGTTGCATAGAACAAACTTGTGCCAGATGCGTAGAACAACCTTGTGCCAGTTGTATCAAACGCAATTGTGCCAGTTGCGTCAAACAAACTTTTGCCAGTTGTGTCGAACAAACTTGTGCCAGTTGCGCCGAACAAACTTGTGCCAGTTGCGTCAAACAAACTTGTGCCAGTTGCGCCAAACAAACTTTTGCCAGTTGCGTCAAACAAACTTGTGCCAGTTGCGTCAAACAAAGTTGTACAAGTTGCGTCAAACAAACTTGTGCCAGTTGCGTCTAACAAACTTGTGCCATTTGCGTCAAAAAAACTTGGGCCCGTTGCGTCGAACAAACTTGTGCCAGTTGCGTCGAACAAACTTGTGCCAGTTGCGTAGAACAAACTTGTGCCAGTTGCGTCAAGCAAACTTGTGCCAGTTGCGTAGAACAAACTTGTGCCAGTTGCGTAGAACAACCTTGTGCCAGTTGCGTCGAACAAACTTGTGCCAGTTGCGTTGAACACACTTGTGCCAGTTGCGTCAAACAAACTTTTGCCAGTTGCGTAGAACTAACTAGTGCCAGTTGCATAGAACAAACTTGTGCCAGTTGAGTAGAACAAACTTGTGCCAATTGCGTCAAAAAAACTTGTGCCAGTTGCGTCGAACAAACTTGTCCCAGTTGCGTCGAAGAAACTTCTGCCAGTTGCGTTAAACAAACTTATGCCAGTTGCGTCGAACAAACTTGTGCCAGTTGCATCGAACAAACTTGAGCCAGTTACGGCGAACAAACTTGGGCCACTTGCGTCGAGAAAACTTGTGCCAGTTGCATTAAATAAACTTGTGCCAGTTGCTATAAACTTGTGCCAGTTGCGTCAAACAAACCTGTGCCAGTTGTGCCAAACAAACTTGTGCCAGTTGCTTCAAACAAACTTGTGCCAGTTGCGTCAAACAAACTTGTGCCAATTGAGTCGAAAAAACTTGTGCCAGTTGCGTCAAACAAACTTGTGCCAGTTGCGTCTAACAAACTTGGGCCAGTTGCGTCAAAGAAACTTGGGCCAGTTGTGTCGAACAAACTTGTGCCAGTTGCATCGAACAAACTAGTGCCAGTTGCATAGAACAAACTTGTGCCAGTTGCGTCAAGCAAACTTGCGCCAGTTGCGTAGAACAAACTTGTGCATGTTGCGTAAAACAACCTTGTGCCAGTTGCGTCAAACAAACTTTTGCCAGTTGCGTCAAACAAACTTGTGCTAGTTGCGTCGAACAAATTTGTGCCAGTTGTGTCAAACAAACTTGTGCCAGTTGGGTCGAACAAACTTGTGCCAGTTACGTTAAACAAACATGTACCAGTTGCGTCAAACAAACTTGTGCCAGTTGCGTCGAACAAACTTGTGCCATTTGCGTCGAACAAACTTGCGCCAGTTGCGTCGAACAAACTTGTGACAGTTGGGTAGAACAAACATGAGCCAGTTGCGTCAAACAAATTTGTGCCAGTTGCGTAGAACTAACTTGTGCCAGTTGCGTCGAACAAACTTGTGCCAGTTGGGTGGAACAAACATGTGCCAGTTGCGTCAAAAAAATTTGTGCCAGTTGCGTAGAACAAACTAGTGCCAGTTTCATAGAACAAACTTGTGCCAGATGTGTAGAACAAACTTTTGCCAGTTGCGTAGAACAAACTTGTGCCAGTTGTGTCAAACAAACTTGTGCCAGTTGTGTACAACAACCTTGTAGAAGTTGCGTAGAACAAACTTGTGCCAGTTGCGTAGAACAAACTTGTGCCTGTTGCGTAGAACATCTTGTGCCAGTTGCGTCAAACAAACTTGTGCCAGTTGCGTCAAACAAACTTGTTCCAGTTGCGTAGAACAAACTTGTGCCAGTTGCGTAGAAAATCCTTGTGCCAGTTGCGTCAAACAAACTTGTGCCAGTTGCGTCAAACAAACTTGTGCCAGTTGCGTCAAACAAATTTGTGCCAGTTGCTTCAAACAAACTTGTGCCAGTTGCGTCAAAAAAACTTGTGCCAGTTGCATCAAACAATTTTGTACAAGTTGCGAAAACAAACTTGTGCCAGTTGCGTCAAACAAACTTGTGCCAGATGTGTTGAACAAACTTGTGCCAGTTGCGTCGAACAAACTTGTGCCACTTGCGTCGAACAAACTTTTGCCAGTTGCGTTGAACAAACTTGTGCCAGTTGCGTCGAACAAACTTGTGACAGTTTCGTCGAACTAACTTGTGCCAGTTACGTCGAACAATCTTGTGCCAGTTGCGTCCAACAAACTTGTCCCAGTTGCATAGAACAAACTTGTGCCAGTTGCGTCGAACAAACTTGTGCCAGTTGCATTCAACAAACTTGTGCCAGTTGCGTAGAACATACTTGTGCCAGTTGCGTCGATAAAAGTTGTGCCATTTGCGTCAGGTAAACTTGTGCCAGTTGCGTCAAACAAACTTGTGCCAGTTGCGTCAAACAAACTTGTGCCAGTTGCGTCAAACAAACTTGTGCCAGTTGCGTCAAACAAACTTGTGCCAATTGAGTCGAAAAAACTTGTGCCAGTTGCGTCGAACAAACTTGTGCCAGTTGCTTCTAAAAAATTGTGCCAATTGCATCAAACAAACTTGGGCAAGTTGCGTCGAACAAACTTGTGCCAGTTGCGTCGAACAAACTTGTGCCAGTTGTGTCAAACAAACTTGTGCCAGTTGGTTCGAACAAACTTGTGTCAGTTGCGTCGAACAAACTTGTACCAGTTGCGTCGAAGAAACTTGTGTCAGTTGCGTATAACAAACTTGTGCCAGTTGCGCAGAACAAACATGTGTCAGTTGGGTCAAACAAACTTATGCCAGATGCATAGAACAAACTAGTGCCAGTTGCGTAGAACAAACTTGTGCCAGTTGCGTACAACAAACTTGTGCCAGTTGCGTCAAACAAACTTGTGCCAGTTGCGTCGAACAAACTTGTGCCAGTTGCGTCGAAGATACTTGTGCCAGTTGCGTCAAACAAACTTGTGCCAGTTGCGTCGAACAAACTTGTGCCAGTTGCGTCGAACAAACTTGTGCCAGTTATGGCGAACAAACTTGTGCCAGTTGCGTCGAGAAAACTTGTGCCAGTTGCGTCAAAAAAAACTTGTGCCAGTTGCGTCAAACATACTTGTGCCAGTTGCGTCAAACAAACTTGTGCCTCTTGCGTCATACAAACTTGTGCCAGTTGCGTCAAAAAAACCTGTGCCAGTTGCGTCAAACAAACTTGTGCCAGTTGCGTCGAACAAACTTGTGCCAGTTGCGTCAATCAAACTTGTGTCAGTTGCTTAGAACAAACTTGTGCCAGTTGCGTCAAACAAACTTGTGCCAGTTGCGTAGAACAAACTTGTGCCAGTTGCGTAAAAGAACCTTGTGCCAGTTGCGTCAAACAAACTTGTATCAGTTGCCACAAACAAACTTGTGCCAGTTGCGTCAAACAAACTTGTGCCATTTGCCTCAAACAAACTTGTGCCAGTTGGGTCGAACAAACTTGTGCCAGTTGCGGTAAACAAACTTGTGCCAGTTGCATCGAACAAACTTGTGCCAGTTTCGTCGAACAAACTTGTGCCAGTGACATCAAACAAACTTGTTCCAGTTGCGTAGAACAAACTTGTGCCAGTTGCGTCAAACAAACTTGTGCCAGTTGCGTAGAACCAAAATTGTGCCAGTTGCGTAGAACAACCTTGTGCCAGTTGCGTCGAACAAACTTGTGCCAGTTGCGTCAAACAAACTTGTGCTTGTTGCGTCAAACAAACTTTTACCAGTTGCGTCAAACAAACTTGTGCCAGTGGCGTCAAAAAAACTTGTGCCAGTTCCGTCAAACAAACTTGTGCCATTCATGGCGAACAAACTTGTGCCAGTTGTGTCGAGAAAAGTTGTGCCAGTTGCGTCAAATAAACTTGTGCCAGTTGCGTCAAACAAACTTATGCCAGTTGCGACAAACAAACTTGTGCCAGTTGTGTCAAACTTGTGCCAGTTGCATCAAACAAACTTGTGCCAATTGAGTCGAAAAAACTTGTGCCAGTTGCGTCAAACAAACTTATGCCAGTTGCGACAAACAAACTTGTGCCAGTTGCGTCAAACTTGTGCCAGTTGCGTCAAACAAACTTGTGCCAATTGAGTCGAAAAAACTTGTGCCAGTTGCGTCAAACAAACTTGTGCCAGTTGCGTCTAACAAACTTGTGCCAGTTGCGTCAAACGAACTTGTGCCAGTTGCGTCGAACAAACTTGTGCCAGTTGCGTCAAACAAACTTGTGCCATTGAGTCGAAGAAACTTGTGCCAGTTGCGTCAAACAAACTTGTGCCAGTTGTGTCAAATAAACTTGTGCCAGTTGTGTACAACAAACTTGTGCCAGTTGCATAGAAAAAACTTGTGCCAGTTGCGTAGAACAAACCTGTGCCAGTTGCATAGAACAAACTTGTGCCAGTTGCATAGAACAAACTTGTGCCAGTTGCGTAGAACAACCTTGTGCCAGTTGTATCAAACGCAATTGTGCCAGTTGCGTCAAACAAACTTTTGCCAGTTGTGTCGAACAAACTTGTGCCAGTTGCGCCGAACAATCTTGTGCCAGTTGCGTCAAACAAACTTGTGCCAGTTGCGCCAAACAAACTTGTGCCAGTTGCGTCAAACAAACTTGTGCCAGTTGCGTCAAACAAAGTTGTACAAGTTGCGTCAAACAAACTTGTGCCAGTTGCGTCTAACAAACTTGTGCCATTTGCGTCAAAAAAACTTGGGCCCGTTGCGTCGAACAAACTTGTGCCAGTTGCGTCGAACAAACTTGTGCCAGTTGCGTAGAACAAACTTGTGCCAGTTGCGTCAAGCAAACTTGTGCCAGTTGCGTAGAACAAACTTGTGCCAGTTGCTTCAAACAACCTTGTGCCAGTTGCGTCGAACAAACTTGTGCCAGTTGCGTCGAACACACTTGTGCCAGTTGCGTCAAACAAACTTTTGCCAGTTGCGTAGAACTAACTAGTGCCAGTTGCATAGAACAAACTTGTGCCAGTTGAGTAGAACAAACTTGTGCCAATTGCGTCAAAAAAACTTGTGCCAGTTGCGTCGAACAAACTTGAGCCAGTTGCGTCGAAGAAACTTCTGCCAGTTGCGTTAAACAAACTTATGCCAGTTGCGTCGAACAAACTTGTGCCAGTTGCGTTGAACACACTTGTGCCAGTTGCGTCAAACAAACTTTTGCCAGTTGCGTAGAACTAACTAGTGCCAGTTGCATAGAACAAACTTGTGCCAGTTGAGTAGAACAAACTTGTGCCAATTGCGTCAAAAAAACTTGTGCCAGTTGCGTCGAACAAACTTGTGCCAGTTGCGTCGAAGAAACTTCTGCCAGTTGCGTTAAACAAACTTATGCCAGTTGCGTCGAACAAAATTGTGCCAGTTGCGTCGAACAAACTTGAGCCAGTTACGGCGAACAAACTTGGGCCACTTGCGTCGAGAAAACTTGTGCCAGTTGCATCAAATAAACTTGTGCCAGTTGCTATAAACTTGTGCCAGTTGCGTCAAACAAACCTGTGCCAGTTGTGCCAAACAAACTTGTGCCAGTTGCTTCAAACAAACTTGTGCCAGTTGCGTCAAACAAACTTGTGCCAATTGAGTCGAAAAAACTTGTGCCAGTTGCGTCAAACAAACTTGTGCCAGTTGCGTCTAACAAACTTGTGCCAGTTGCGTCAAAGAAACTTGGGCCAGTTGTGTCGAACAAACTTGTGCCAGTTGCATCGAACAAACTAGTGCCAATTGCATAGAACAAACTTGTGCCAGTTGCGTCAAGCAAACTTGCGCCAGTTGCGTAGAACAAACTTGTGCATGTTGCGTAGAACAACCTTGTGCCAGTTGCGTCAAACAAACTTTTGCCAGTTGCGTCAAACAAACTTGTGCTAGTTGCGTCGAACAAATTTGTTACAGTTGTGTCAAACAAACTTGTGCCAGTTGGGTCGAACAAACTTGTGCCAGTTACGTTAAACAAACATGTACCATTGCGTCAAACAAACTTGTGCCAGTTGCGTCGAACAAACTTGTGCCAGTTGCGTCGAACAAACTTGCGCCAGTTGCGTCGAACAAACTTTTGACAGTTGGGTAGAACAAACATGAGCCAGTTGTGTCAAACAAATTTGTGCCAGTTGCGTATAACTAACTTGTGCCAGTTGCGTCGAACAAACTTGTGCCAGTTGGGTGGAACAAACATGTGCCAGTTGCGTCAAACAAATTTGTGCCAGTTGTGTAGAACAAACTAGTGCCAGTTTCATAGAACAAACTTGTGCCAGATATGTAGAACAAACTTTTGCCAGTTACGTAGAACAAACTTGTGCCAGTTGTGTCAAACAAACTTGTGCCAGTTGTGTACAACAACCTTGTAGAAGTTGCGTAGAACAAACTTGTGCCAGTTGCGTAGAACAAACTTGTGCCAGTTGCGTCGAACAAACTTGTGCCAGTTGCGTTGAACAAACTTGTGCCAGTTGCGTAGAACATACTTGTGCCAGTTACGTCGATAAAAGTTGTGCCATTTGCGTCAAGTAAACTTGTGCCAGTTGCGTCAAACAAACTTGTGCCAGTTGCGTCAAACAAACTTGTGCCAGTTGCATCAAACAAACTTGTGCCAGTTGCGTCAAACAAACTTGTGCCAATTGAGTCGAAAAAACTTGTGCCAGTTGCGTCGAACAAACTTGTACCAGTTGCTTCTAAAAAATTGTGCCAATTGCGTCAAACAAACTTGGGCAAGTTGCGTCGAACAAACTTGTGCCAGTTGCGTCGAACAAACTTGTGCCAGTTGTGTCAAACAAACTTGTGCCAGTTGGTTCGAACAAACTTGTGTCAGTTGCGTCGAACAAACTTGTACCAGTTGCGTCGAACAAACTTGTGTCAGTTGCGTAGAACAAACTTGTGCCAGTTGCGCAGAACAAACATGTGTCAGTTGGGTCGAACAAACTTATGCCAGATGCATAGAACAAACTAGTGCCAGTTGCGTAGAACAAACTTGTGCCAGTTGCGTACAACAAACTTGTGCCAGTTGCGTCAAACAAACTTGTGCCAGTTGCGGTAAACAAACTTGTGCCAGTTGCATCGAACAAACTTGTGCCAGTTTCGTCGAACAAACTTGTGCCAGTGACATCGAACAAACTTGTTCCAGTTGCGTAGAACAAACTTGTGCCAGTTGCGTCAAACAAACTTGTGCCAGTTGCGTAGAACCAAAATTGTGCCAGTTGCGTAGAACAACCTTGTGCCAGTTGCGTCGAACAAACTTGTGCTAGTTGCGTAGAAAAAACTTGTGCCAGTTGCGTCAAACAAACTTATGCCAGTTGCGTAAAACAAACTAGTGCCAGTTGCATAGAACAAACTTGTGCAAATTGTGTCAACCAATCTTATGCCAGTTGCGTCAAACAAACTTGTGCCAGTTGCATCGAAGAAACTTGTGCCAGTTGCGTCAAACAAACTTGTGCCAGTTGCGTCGAACAAACTTATGCCAGTTGCGTCGAACAAACTTGTGCCAGTTACGGCGAAGAATCTTGTGCCACTTGCGTCGAGAAAACTTGTGCCAGTTGCATACAACAAACTTGTGCCAGTTGCGTAAAACCAACTAGTGCCAGTTGCATACAACAAACTTGTGCCAGATAAGTAGAACAAACTTGTGCCAATTGTGTCAACCAAACTTGTGCCAGTTGCGTCGAAGAAACTTGGGCCAGTTGCGTCAATCAAACTTGTGCCAGTTGCGTCGAGAAAACTTGTGCCAGTTGCATCAAAAAAACTTGTGCCAGTTCCGTCAAGCAAACTTGTGCCAGTCATGGCGAACAAACTTGTGCCAGTTGCGTCGAGAAAAGTTGTGCCAGTTGCGTCAAATAAACTTATGCCAGTTGCGTCAAACAAACTTATGCCAGTTGCGACAAACAAACTTGTGCCAGTTGTGTCAAACTTGTGCCAGTTGCGTCAAACAAACTTGTGCCAATTGAGTCGAAAAAACTTGTGCCAGTTGCGTCAAACAAACTTGTGCCAGTTGCGTCTAACAAACTTGTGCCAGTTGCGTCAAACAAACTTGTGCCAGTTGCGTCGAACAAACTTGTGCCAGTTGCATCGAACAAACTAGTGCCAGTTGCATAGAACAAACTTGTGCCAGTTGCGTCACACAAACTTGTGCCAGTTGCGTAGAACAAACTTGTGCATGCTGCGTAGAAGAACCTTGTGCCAGTTGCGTCAAACAAACTTGTGCCAGTTACGTCGAACAAACTTGTGCCAGTTGTGTCAAACAAACTTATGCCAGTTGGGTCGAAGAAACTTGTGCCAGTTACGGCGAACAAACTTGCACCAGTTGCGTCGAACAAACTTGTGCCAGTTGCGTCGAACAAACTTGTGCCAGTTGCATCGAACGAACTTGCGCCAGTTCCGTCGAACAAACTTGTGCCAGTTTCTTAGAACAAACTTGTGCCAGTTGTGTCAAACAAATTTGTGCCCGTTATGTAGAACAAACTTGTGCCAGTTGCGTCGAACAAACTTGTGCCAGTTGGGTAGAACAAACATGTGCCATTTGCCTCAAATAAATTTGTGCCAGTTGCATAGAACAAAAGTGTGCCAGATGCGTAGAACAAAGTTTTGCCATTTGTGTAGAACAAACTTGTGCCAGTTGTGTCAAACAAACTTGTACTAGTTGTGTACAACAAACTTGTGCCAGTTGCGTAGAACAAACTTGTGCCAGTTGCGTAGAACAAACTTGTGCCAGTTGCGTCAAACAAACTTGTGCCTTTTGCATAGAACAAATTTGTGCCAGTTGCGTAGAACAACCTTTTGCCATTTGCGTCAAACAAACTTGTGCCAGTTGCGTCAAACAAACTTGTGCCAGTTGCGTAGAACAAACTTGTGCCAGTTGCGTCGAACAAACTTGTGCCAGTTGCGTCAAACAAACTTGTGCCAGTTGCATCAAACAAACTTGTACAAGTTGCGTCAAACAAACTTGTGCCAGTTGCGTCTAACAAACTTGTGCCAGTTGCGTCAAAAAAACTTGGGCCCGTTGCGTCGAACAAACTTGTGCCAGTTGCGTCGAACAAACTTGTGCCAGTTGCGTAGAACAAACTTGTGCCTGTTGCATCAAGGAAACATGTGCCAGTTGCGTCTTACAAACTTGTGCCAGTTACGTAGAACAACCTTGTGGCAGTTGCGTTGAACAAACTTGTGCCAGTTGCATAGAACAAACTTGTGCCAGTTGCGTCAAACAAACTTATGCCAGTTGCGTAGAACAAACTAGTGCTAGTTGCATAGAACAAACTTGTGCCAGTTGCGTAGAACAAACTTGTGCCAGTTGCGTCGAACAAACTAGTGGCAGTTGCGTCGAAGAAACTTGTGCCAGTTGTGTCAAACAAAACTTGTGCCAGTTGCGTCGAACAAACTTGTGCCAGTTGCGCCAAATAAACTTGTGCCAGTTACGGAGAACAAACTTGTGCCACTTGCGTCGAGAAAACTTGTGCCAGTTGCGTCAAATAAACTTGTGCCAGTTGCTATAAACTGGTGCCAGTTGCGTCAAACAAACTTGTGCCAGTTACGTCAAACAAACTTGTGCCAGTTGCGCCAAACAAACTTGTGCCAGTTGCGTCAAACAAACTTGTACCAATTGAGTCGAAAAAACTTGTGCCAGTTGCGTCGAACAAACTTGGGCCAGTTGCGTCTAACAAACTTATGCCAGTTGCGTCAAACAAACTTGGGCCGATTGCGCGAACAAACTTGTGCCAGTTGCATCGAACAAATTAGAGCCAGTTGCATAGAACAAACTTGTGCCAGTTGCATCAAACAAACTTGTGCCAGTTGCGTAGAACAAACTTGTGCATGTTGCGTAGAACAACCTTGTGCCAGTTGCGTCAAACAAACTTTTGCCAGTTGTGTCAAACAAACTTGTGCCACTAGCGTCGAACAAACTTTTGCCAGTTGTGTCAAACAAACTTGTGCCAGTTAGGTCAAACAAACTTGTGCCAGTTACGTCGAACAAACTTGTACCAGTTGCGTCGAACAAACTTGTGTCAGTTGCGTCGAACAAACTTGTGCCAGTTGCGTCGAACAAACTTGCGCCAGTTCCGTCGAACAAACTTGTGCCAGTTGCTTAGAACAAACTTGTGCCGGTTGTGTCAAACAAACATGTGCCAGTTGCGTCAAACAAACTTGTGCCAGTTGCGTCTAACAAACTTGTGCCAGTTGCATAGAACAATCTTGTGCCAGTTGTGTCAAACAAACTTGTGCCAGTTGCGTCGAACAAACTTGTGCCAGTTGCGTCTAACAAACTTTTGCCAGTTGCGTAAAACAAACTAGTGCCAGTTGTGTCAAACAAACTTGTGCCAGTTGCGTAGAACAAACTTGTGCCAATTGCGTCAAACAAACTTGTGCCAGTTGTGTCAAACAAACTTGTGCCAGTTGTGTCAAACAAAGTTGTGCCAGTTGAGTCGAACAAACTTGTGCCAGTTGCGTCAAACAAACTTGTGCCAGTTGCGTCAAACAAACTTGTGCTTGTTGCGTCAAACAAACTTTTACCAGTTGCGTCGAACAAACTAGTGCCAGTTGCGTCGAACAAACTTGTGCCAGTTGTGTCAAACAAACTTTTGCCAGTTGGTTCGAACAAACTTGTGCCAGTTATGTGAAACAAACTTGTACCAGTTGCGTCGAACAAACTTGTGCCAGTTGCGTCGAACAAACTTGTGCCAGTTGCGTCGAACAAACTTGTGCCAGTTGGGTAAAACAAACATGTGCCAGTTGCGTCAAACAAATTTGAGCCAGTTGTGTAGAACAAACTAGTGCCAGTTGCATAGGACAAACTTGTGCCAGAAGCATAGAACAAACTTTTGCCATTTGCGTAGAACAAACTTGTGCTTGTTGTGTCAAACAAACTTGTGCCAGTTGCGTCCAACAAACTTGTGCCAGTTGCGTAGAACAAACTTGTGCCAGTTGCGTCGAACAAACTAGTGCCAGTTGCATAGAACAAACTTGTGCCAGTTGCGTCAAACAAACTTATGCCAGTTGTGTCGAACAAACTTGTGCCAGTTGCGCCGAACAAACTTCTGCCAGTTGCATCAAACAAACTTGTGCCAGTTGCATCAAACAAACTTGTGCCAGTTGCGTCAAACAAACTTGTGCCAGTTGCATCAAACAAAGTTGTACAAGTTGCGTCAAACAAACTTGTGCCAGTTGCGTCTAACAAACTTGTGCCATTCGCGTCAAAAAAACTTGGGCCAGTTGAGTCGAACAAACTTGTGCCAGTGACATCGAACAAACTTGTGCCAGTTGCGTAGAACAAACTTGTGCCAGTTGCGTCAAGCAAACTTGTGCCAATTCCGTAGAACAAACTTGTGCCAGTTGCGTAGAACAACCTTGTGCCAGTTGCGTAGAACAACCTTGTGCCAGTTGCGTCGAACAAACTTGTGCCAGTTGCGTCAAACAAACTTTTGCCAGTTGCGTAGAACAAACTGGTGCCTGTTGCATAGAACAAACTTGTCCCAGTTGAGTAGAACAAACTTGTGCCAATTGCGTCACACAAACTTGTGCCAGTTGCGTCGAACAAACGTGTGCCAGTTGCGTCGAAGAAACTTGTGCCAGTTGCGTCAAACAAACTTATGCCAGTTACGGCGAACAAACTTGGGCCACTTGTGCCGAGAAAACTTGTGCCAGTTGCATCAAATAAACTTGTGCCAGTTGCTATAAACTTGTGCCAGTTGCGTCAAACAAACCTGTGCCAGTTGTGTCAAACAAACTTGTGCCAGTTGCTTCAAACAAACTTGTGCCAGTTGCGTCAAACAAACTTGTGCCAATTGAGTCGAAAAAACTTGTGCCAGTAGCGTCAAACAAACTTGTGCAAGTTGCGTCTAACAAACTTGTGCCAGTTGCGTCAAAGAAACTTGGGCCAGTTGTGTCGAACAAACTTGTGCCAGTTGCATCGAACAAACTAGTGCCAGTTGCATAGAACAAACTTGTGCCAGTTGCGTCAAACAAAATTGCGCCAGTTGCGTAGAACAAACTTGTGCATGTTGCGTAGAACAACCTTGTGCCAGTTGCGTCAAACAAACTTTTGCCAGTTGTGTCAAACAAACTTGTGCTAGTTGCGTCGAACAAATTTGTACCAGTTATGTCAAACAAACTTGTGCCAGTTGGGTCGAACAAACTTGTGCCATTTACGGTAAACAAACATGTACCAGTTGCGTCGAACAAACTTTTGCCAGTTGCGTCGAACAAACTTGCGCCAGTTGCGTAGAACTAACTTGTGCCAGTTGCGTCGAACAAACTTGTGACAGTTGGGTAGAACAAACATGTGCCAGTTGCGTCAAACAAATTTGTGCCAGTTGCGTAGAACTAACTTGTGCCAGTTGCGTCGAACAAACTTGTGCCAGTTGGGTAGAACAAACATGTGCCAGTTGCGTCAACCAAATTTGTGCCAGTTGCGTAGAACAAACTAGTGCCAGTTGCATAGAACAAACTTGTGCCAGATGTGTAGAACAAACTTTTGCCAGTTGCGTAGAACAAACTTGTGCCAGTTGTGTCAAACAAACTTGTGCCAGTTGTGTACAACAACCTTGTAGAAATTGCGTAGAACAAACTTGTGCCAGTTGCGTAGAACAAACTTGTGCCAGTTGCGTAGAACAAACTTGTGCCAGTTGCGTCAAACAAACTTGTGCCAGTTGCGTCAAACAAACTTGTGCCAGTTGCGTAGAACAAACTTGTGCCAGTTGCGTAGAAAATCCTTGTGCCAGTTGCGTCAAACAAACTTGTGCCAGTTGCGTCAAACAAACTTGTGCCAGTTGCGTCAAACAAATTTGTGCCAGTTGCTTCAAACAAACTTGTGCCAGTTGCGTCAAAAAAACTTGTGCCAGTTGCATCAAACAAACTTGTGCCAGATGTGTTGAACAAACTTGTGCCAGTTGCGTCGAACAAACTTGTGCCACTTGCGTTGAACAAACTTGTGCCAGTTGCATCTAACAAATTTGTACAAGTTGCGAAAACAAACTTTTGCCAGTTGCGTCAAACAAACTTGTGCCAGATATGTTGAACAAACTTTTGCCAGTTGCGTCGAACAAACTTGTGCCACTTGCGTCGAACAAACTTGTGCCAGTTGCGTTGAACAAACTTGTGCCAGTTGCGTCGAACAAACTTGTGACAGTTTCGTCGAACGAACTTGTGCCAGTTACGTCGAACAAACTTGTGCCAAATGCGTCCAACAAACTTGTCCCAGTTGCATAGAACAAACTTGTGCCAGTTGCGTCGAACAAACTTGTGACAGTTGCGTTGAACAAACTTGTGCCAGTTGCATAGAACATACTTGTGCCAGTTGCGTCGAGAAAAGTTGTGCCATTTGCGTCAAATAAACTTGTGCCAGTTGCGTCAAACAAACTTGTGCCAGTTGCGTCAAACAAACTTGTGCCAGTTGCGTCAAACAAACTTGTGCCAGTTGCGTCGAACAAACTTTTGCCAGTTGCATAGAACAAACTTGTCCCAGTTGAGTAGAACAAACTTGTGCCAATTGCGTCAAAGAAACTTGTGCCAGTTGCGTCGAACAAACTTGTGCCAGTTGCGTCGAAGAAACTTGTGCCAGTTGCGTCAAACAAACTTATGCCAGTTACGGCGAACAAACTTGGGCCACTTGTGCCGAGAAAACTTGTGCCAGTTGCATCAAATAAACTTGTGCCAGTTGCTATAATCTTGTGCCAGTTGCGTCAAACAAACCTGTGCCAGTTGTGTCAAACAAACTTGTGCCAGTTGCTTCAAACAAACTTGTGCCAGTTGTGTCAAACAAACTTTTGCCAATTGAGTCGAAAAAACTTGTGCCAGTTGCGTCAAACAAACTTGTGCAAGTTGCGTCTAACAAACTTGTGCCAGTTGCGTCAATGAAACTTGGGCCAGTTGTGTCGAACAAACTTGTACCAGTTGCATCGAACAAACTAGTGCCAGTTGCATAGAACAAACTTGTGCCAGTTGTGTCAAACAAAATTGCGCCAGTTGCGTAGAACAAACTTGTGCATGTTGCGTAGAACAACCTTGTGCCAGTTGCGTCAAACAAACTTTTGCCAGTTGTGTCAAACAAACTTGTGCTAGTTGCGTCGAACAAATTTGTGCCAGTTATGTCAAACAAACTTGTGCCAGTTGGGTCGAACAAACTTGTGCCATTTACGTTAAACAAACATGTACCAGTTGCGTCGAACAAACTTGTGCCAGTTGCGTCGAACAAACTTGTGCCAGTTGCGTCGAACAAACTTGCGCCAGTTGCGTAGAACTAACTTGTGCCAGTTGCGTCGAACAAACTTGTGACAGTTGGGTAGAACAAACATGTGCCAGTTGCGTCAAACAAATTTGTGCCAGTTGCGTAGAACTAACTTGTGCCAGTTGCGTCGAACAAACTTGTGCCAGTTGGGTAGAACAAACATGTGCCAGTTGCGTCAAACAAATTTGTGCCAGTTGCGTAGAACAAACTAGTGCCAGTTGCATAGAACAAACTTTTGCCAGATGTGTAGAACAAACTTTTGCCAGTTGCGTAGAAAAAACTTGTGCCAGTTGTGTCAAACAAACTTGTGCCAGTTGTGTACAACAACCTTGTAGAAATTGCGTAGAACAAACTTGTGCCAGTTGCGTAGAACAAACTTGTGCCAGTTGTGTAGAACAAACTTGTGCCAGTTGCGCCAAACAAACTTGTGCCAGTTGCGTCAAACAAACTTGTGCCAGTTGCGTAGAACAAACTTGTGCCAATTGCGTAGAAAATCCTTGTGCCAGTTGCGTCAAACAAACTTGTGCCAGTTGCGTCAAACAAACTTGTGCCAGTTGCGTCAAACAAATTTGTGCCAGTTGCTTCAAACAAACTTGTGCCAGTTGCGTCAAAAAAACTTGTGCCAGTTGCGTCAAACAAATTTGTACAAGTTGCGAAAACAAACTTGTGCCAGTTGCGTCAAACAAACTTGTGCCAGATGTGTTGAACAAACTTGTGCCAGTTGCGTCGAACATACTTGTGCCACTTGCGTCGAACAAACTTGTGCCAGTTGCGTCTAACAAATTTGTACAAGTTGCGAAAACAAACTTGTGCCAGTTGCGTCAAACAAACTTGTGCCAGATATGTTGAACAAACTTTTGCCAGTTGCGTCGAACAAATTTGTGCCACTTGCGTCGAACAAACTTGTGCCAGTTGCGTTGAACAAACTTGTGCCAGTTGCATCGAACAAACTTGTGACAGTTTCGTCGAACAAACTTGTGCCAGTTATGTCGAACAAACTTGTGCCAGTTGCGTCCAACAAACTTGTCCCAGTTGCATAGAACAAACTTGTGCCAGTTGCGTCGAACAAACTTGTGACAGTTGCGTTGAACAAACTTGTGCCAGTTGCATAGAACATACTTGTGCCAGTTGCGTCGAGAAAAGTTGTGCCATTTGCGTCAAATAAACTTGTGCCAGTTGCGTCAAACAAACTTGTGCCAGTTGCGTCAAACAAACTTGTGCCAGTTGCGTCAAACAAACTTCTGCCAGTTGCGTCAAACAAACTTGTGCCAATTGAGACGAAAAAACTTGTGCCAGTTGCGTCGAACAAACTTGTGCCAGTTGCGTCAAACAAACTTGGGCCAGTTGCGTCGAACAAACTTGTGCCAGTTGCATCGAACAAACTTGTGCCAGTTGCGTAGAACAAACTTGTGCCAGTTGCGTCAAACAAACTTGTGCCAGTTGCGTAGAACAAACTTGTGCCAGTTGCGTAGAACATCCTTGTTCGCGTTGCGTCAAGCAAACTTGTGCCAGTTGCGTCATACAAACTTGTGCCAGTTGCGTCGAACAAACTTGTGCCAGTTATGTCAAACAAATTTGTGCCAGTTTGTTCGAACAAACTTGTGTCAGTTGCGTCCAACAAACTTGTACCAGTTGCGTCGAACAAACTTGTGTCAGTTGCGTCGAACAAACTTGTGCCAGTTGCGCAGAACAAACATGTGTCAGTTGGGTCGAACAAACTTATGCCAGTTGCATAGAACAAACTAGTGCCAGTTGTGTAGAACAAACTTGTGCCAGTTGCGTAGAACAAACTTGTGCCAGTTGCGTCAAACAAACTTGTGCCAGTTGCGTCGAACAAACTTGTGCCAGTTGCCCAGTTGCGTCAAATAAACTTGTGCCAGTTGCGTCAAACAAACTTGTGAAAGTTGCGTCAAACAAACTTGTGCCAGTTGTGTCTAACAAACTTGTTCCAGTTGCGCCAAACAAACTTGTGCCAATTCAGTCGAAAAAACTTGTGCCAGTTGCATCAAACAAACTTGTGCCAGTTGCGTCTAACAAACTTGTGCCAGTTGCATGAAAAAAACTTGGGCCAGTTTCGTCGAAAAAACTTGTGCCAGTTGCATAGAACAACCTTGTGCCAGTTGCGTCAAACAAACTTGTGCCAGTTGCGTAGAACAAACTTGTGCCAGTTACGTCAAACAACCTTGTGCCAGTTGCGTCGAACAAACTTGTGCTAGTTTGTAGAACAAACTTGTGCCAGTTGCGTCAAACAAACTTATGCCAGAAGCGTAAAACAAACTAATGCCAGTTGCATAGAACAAACTTGTGCCAATTGATTAGAACAAACTTGTGCGAATTGCGTCAAACAAACTTGTGCCAGTTCGTTGAACAAACTTGTGCCAGTTGCGTCGAAGAAACTTGTGCCAGTTGCGTCAAACAAACTTGTGCCAGTTGCATTGAACAAACTTGTGCCAGTTGCGTCGAACAAACCTGTGCCAGTTACGGCGAACAAACTTGTGCCACTTGCTTCGAGAAAACTTGTGCCAGTAGCGTCAAATAAACTTGTGCCAGTTGCGTCAAACAAACTTGTGCCAGTTACGGCGAACAAACTTGTGCCAGTTGCGTCGAGAAAAGTTGTACCAGTTGTGTCAAACAAACTTGTGTCAGTTGCGTCAAACAAACTTGTGCCAGTTGCGTCAAACAAACTTGTGCCAGTTGCGTCAAACAAACTTGTGCCAGTTGCGTCAAACAAACTTGTGCCAATTGATTAAAAAAAACTTGTGCCAGTTGCGTTGAACAAACTTGTGACAGTTGCGTCTAACAAACTTGTGCAAGTTGCATCAAACAAACTTGTGCCAGTTGCGTCGAACAAACTTGTGCCAGTTGCATCGAACAAACTAGTGCCAGTTGCATAGAACAAACTTGTGCCAGTTGCGTCAAACAAACTTGTGCCAGTTGCGTAGAACAAACTTGTACATGTTGCGTAGAACAACATTGTGCCAGTTGTGTCACACATACTTGTGCCAGTTGTGTCAAACAAACTTGTGCCAGTTGGGTCGAAGAAACTTGTGCCAGTTACATTAAACAAACTTGTTCTAGTTGTGTCGAACAAACTTGTGCCAGTTGCGTCGAACAAACTTGTGCCAGTTGCATAGAACAAACTTGTGCCAGTTGTGTCAAACAAACTTGTGCCACTTGCATAGAACAAACTTATGCCAGTTGCGTCGAACAAACTTGTGCCAGTTGCGTCGAACAAACTTGTGCCAGTTGTGTCGAACAAACTTGTGCCAGTTGCGTCAAACAAACTTGTGCCAGATATGGCAAACAAACTTGTGCCAGATATAGCAATCAAACTTGTGCCAGTTGCTTCGAGAAAACTTGTGCCAGTTGCGTAAAAAGAAACTTGTGCCAGTTGCGTCAAACAAACTTGTGCTAGTTGCGTCAAACAAACTTGTGCCTCTTGCGTCAAACAAACTTGTGCCAGTTGCGTCAAACAAACTTGTACCAATTGAGTCGAAAAAACTCGTGCCTGTTACGTTGAACAAACTTGTGCCAGTTGCGTCTAACAAACTTGTGCCAGTTGCGTCAAACAAACTTGTACCAGTTGTGTCAAACAAACTTGTGCCAGTTGCGTCAAACAAACTTGTACAAGTTGCGAAAACAAACTTGTGCCAGTTGCGTCAAACAAACTTGTGCCAGATGTGATGAACAAACTTATGCCAGTTACGTTGAACAAACTTCTGATAGTTGTGCCAAACAAACTTGTGTCAGTTGAGTAGAACAAACTTGTGCCAGTTGCGTCGAACAAACCTGTGTCAGTTGGGTAGAACAAACTTGTGCCAGTTGCGTCAAACAAACTTGTGCCAGTTGCGTAAAACAAACTAGTGTCAGTTGGATAGAACAAACTTGTGCCAGTTGCGTAGAACAAACTTGTGCCAGTTGCGTAGAACAAACTTGTGCCAGTTACGTAGAACAAACTTGGACCAGTTGCATAGAACAAACTTGTGCCAGATGCGTAGAACAAACTTGTGCCAGTTGCGTAGAACAAACTTGTGCCAGTTGCGTAGAACAAACTTGTGCCAGTTGCGTAGAACAAACTTGTGCCAGTTGCGTAGAACAAACCTGTGCCAGTTGCGTAGAAGAAACTTGTGCAAGTTGCATAGAACAAACTTGTGCCAGTTGTGTAGAACATACTTGTCCCAGTTGCGCCGAGAAAAGTTGTGCCATTTGCGTCAAATAAACTTGTGCCAGTTGCATCAAACAAACTTGTGCCAGTTGAGTCAAACAAACTTGTGCCCCTTGCGTCAAACAAACTTATGCCAGATGCATAGAACAAACTAGTGCCAGTTGCGTAGAACAAACTTGTGCCAGTTGCGTACAACAAACTTGTGCCAGTTGCGTCAAACAAACTTGTGCCAGTTGCGTCGAACAAACTTGTGCCAGTTGCGTCGAAGATACTTGTGCCAGTTGCGTCAAACAAACTTGTGCCAGTTGCGTCGAACAAACTTGTGCCAGTTGCGTCGAACAAACTTGTGCCAGTTATGGCGAACAAACTTGTGCCAGTTGCGTCGAGAAAACTTGTGCCAGTTGCGTCAAAAAAAACTTGTGCCAGTTGCGTCAAACATACTTGTGCCAGTTGCGTCAAACAAACTTGTGCCTCTTGCGTCAAACAAACTTGTGCCAGTTGCGTCAAAAAAACCTGTGCCAGTTGCGTCAAACAAACTTGTGCCAGTTGCGTCGAACAAACTTGTGCCAGTTGCGTCAATCAAACTTGTGTCAGTTGCTTAGAACAAACTTGTGCCAGTTGCGTCAAACAAACTTGTGCCAGTTGCGTAGAACAAACTTGTGCCAGTTGCGTAAAAGAACCTTGTGCCAGTTGCGTCAAACAAACTTGTATCAGTTGCCACAAACAAACTTGTGCCAGTTGCGTCAAACAAACTTGTGCCATTTGCCTCAAACAAACTTGTGCCAGTTGGGTCGAACAAACTTGTGCCAGTTGCGGTAAACAAACTTGTGCCAGTTGCATCGAACAAACTTGTGCCAGGTTCGTCGAACAAACTTGTGCCAGTGACATCAAACAAACTTGTTCCAGTTGCGTAGAACAAACTTGTGCCAGTTGCGTCAAACAAACTTGTGCCAGTTGCGTAGAACCAAAATTGTGCCAGTTGCGTAGAACAACCTTGTGCCAGTTGCGTAGAACAAACTTGTGCCAGTTGCGTCAAACAAACTTGTGCTTGTTGCGTCAAACAAACTTTTACCAGTTGCGTCAAACAAACTTGTGCCAGTGGCGTCAAAAAAACTTGTGCCAGTTCCGTCAAACAAACTTGTGCCATTCATGGCGAACAAACTTGTGCCAGTTGTGTCGAGAAAAGTTGTGCCAGTTGCGTCAAATAAACTTGTGCCAGTTGCGTCAAACAAACTTATGCCAGTTGCGACAAACAAACTTGTGCCAGTTGTGTCAAACTTGTGCCAGTTGCATCAAACAAACTTGTGCCAATTGAGTCGAAAAAACTTGTGCCAGTTGCGTCAAACAAACTTATGCCAGTTGCGACAAACAAACTTGTGCCAGTTGCGTCAAACTTGTGCCAGTTGCGTCAAACAAACTTGTGCCAATTGAGTCGAAAAAACTTGTGCCAGTTGCGTCAAACAAACTTGTGCCAGTTGCGTCTAACAAACTTGTGCCAGTTGCGTCAAACGAACTTGTGCCAGTTGCGTCGAACAAACTTGTGCCAGTTGCGTCAAACAAACTTGTGCCATTGAGTCGAAGAAACTTGTGCCAGTTGCGTCAAACAAACTTGTGCCAGTTGTGTCAAATAAACTTGTGCCAGTTGTGTACAACAAACTTGTGCCAGTTGCATAGAAAAAACTTGTGCCAGTTGCGTAGAACAAACCTGTGCCAGTTGCATAGAACAAATTTGTGCCAGTTGCATAGAACAAACTTGTGCCAGTTGCGTAGAACAACCTTGTGCCAGTTGTATCAAACGCAATTGTGCCAGTTGCGTCAAACAAACTTTTGCCAGTTGTGTCGAACAAACTTGTGCCAGTTGCGCCGAACAATCTTGTGCCAGTTGCGTCAAACAAACTTGTGCCAGTTGCGCCAAACAAACTTGTGCCAGTTGCGTCAAACAAACTTGTGCCAGTTGCGTCAAACAAAGTTGTACAAGTTGCGTCAAACAAACTTGTGCCAGTTGCGTCTAACAAACTTGTGCCATTTGCGTCAAAAAAACTTGGGCCCGTTGCGTCGAACAAACTTGTGCCAGTTGCGTCGAACAAACTTGTGCCAGTTGCGTAGAACAAACTTGTGCCAGTTGCGTCAAGCAAACTTGTGCCAGTTGCGTAGAACAAACTTGTGCCAGTTGCTTCAAACAACCTTGTGCCAGTTGCGTCGAACAAACTTGTGCCAGTTGCGTCGAACACACTTGTGCCAGTTGCGTCAAACAAACTTTTGCCAGTTGCGTAGAACTAACTAGTGCCAGTTGCATAGAACAAACTTGTGCCAGTTGAGTAGAACAAACTTGTGCCAATTGCGTCAAAAAAACTTGTGCCAGTTGCGTCGAACAAACTTGAGCCAGTTGCGTCGAAGAAACTTCTGCCAGTTGTGTTAAACAAACTTATGCCAGTTGCGTCGAACAAACTTGTGCCAGTTGCGTTGAACACACTTGTGCCAGTTGCGTCAAACAAACTTTTGCCAGTTGCGTAGAACTAACTAGTGCCAGTTGCATAGAACAAACTTGTGCCAGTTGAGTAGAACAAACTTGTGCCAATTGCGTCAAAAAAACTTGTGCCAGTTGCGTCGAACAAACTTGTGCCAGTTGCGTCGAAGAAACTTCTGCCAGTTGCGTTAAACAAACTTATGCCAGTTGCGTCGAACAAAATTGTGCCAGTTGCGTCGAACAAACTTGAGCCAGTTACGGCGAACAAACTTGGGCCACTTGCGTCGAGAAAACTTGTGCCAGTTGCATCAAATAAACTTGTGCCAGTTGCTATAAACTTGTGCCAGTTGCGTCAAACAAACCTGTGCCAGTTGTGCCAAACAAACTTGTGCCAGTTGCTTCAAACAAACTTGTGCCAGTTGCGTCAAACAAACTTGTGCCAATTGAGTCGAAAAAACTTGTGCCAGTTGCGTCAAACAAACTTGTGCCAGTTGCGTCTAACAAACTTGTGCCAGTTGCGTCAAAGAAACTTGGGCCAGTTGTGTCGAACAAACTTGTGCCAGTTGCATCGAACAAACTAGTGCCAATTGCATAGAACAAACTTGTGCCAGTTGCGTCAAGCAAACTTGCGCCAGTTGCGTAGAACAAACTTGTGCATGTTGCGTAGAACAACCTTGTGCCAGTTGCGTCAAACAAACTTTTGCCAGTTGCGTCAAACAAACTTGTGCTAGTTGCGTCGAACAAATTTGTTACAGTTGTGTCAAACAAACTTGTGCCAGTTGGGTCGAACAAACTTGTGCCAGTTACGTTAAACAAACATGTACCATTGCGTCAAACAAACTTGTGCCAGTTGCGTCGAACAAACTTGTGCCAGTTGCGTCGAACAAACTTGCGCCAGTTGCGTCGAACAAACTTTTGACAGTTGGGTAGAACAAACATGAGCCAGTTGTGTCAAACAAATTTGTGCCAGTTGCGTATAACTAACTTGTGCCAGTTGCGTCGAACAAACTTGTGCCAGTTGGGTGGAACAAACATGTGCCAGTTGCGTCAAACAAATTTGTGCCAGTTGTGTAGAACAAACTAGTGCCAGTTTCATAGAACAAACTTGTGCCAGATATGTAGAACAAACTTTTGCCAGTTACGTAGAACAAACTTGTGCCAGTTGTGTCAAACAAACTTGTGCCAGTTGTGTACAAAAACCTTGTAGAAGTTGCGTAGAACAAACTTGTGCCAGTTGCGTAGAACAAACTTGTGCCAGTTGCGTCGAACAAACTTGTGCCAGTTGCGTTGAACAAACTTGTGCCAGTTGCGTAGAACATACTTGTGCCAGTTACGTCGATAAAAGTTGTGCCATTTGCGTCAAGTAAACTTGTGCCAGTTGCGTCAAACAAACTTGTGCCAGTTGCGTCAAACAAACTTGTGCCAGTTGCATCAAACAAACTTGTGCCAGTTGCGTCAAACAAACTTGTGCCAATTGAGTCGAAAAAACTTGTGCCAGTTGCGTCGAACAAACTTGTACCAGTTGCTTCTAAAAAATTGTGCCAATTGCGTCAAACAAACTTGGGCAAGTTGCGTCGAACAAACTTGTGCCAGTTGCGTCGAACAAACTTGTGCCAGTTGTGTCAAACAAACTTGTGCCAGTTGGTTCGAACAAACTTGTGTCAGTTGCGTCGAACAAACTTGTACCAGTTGCGTCGAACAAACTTGTGTCAGTTGCGTAGAACAAACTTGTGCCAGTTGCGCAGAACAAACATGTGTCAGTTGGGTCGAACAAACTTATGCCAGATGCATAGAACAAACTAGTGCCAGTTGCGTAGAACAAACTTGTGCCAGTTGCGTACAACAAACTTGTGCCAGTTGCGTCAAACAAACTTGTGCCAGTTGCGGTAAACAAACTTGTGCCAGTTGCATCGAACAAACTTGTGCCAGTTTCGTCGAACAAACTTGTGCCAGTGACATCGAACAAACTTGTTCCAGTTGCGTAGAACAAACTTGTGCCAGTTGCGTCAAACAAACTTGTGCCAGTTGCGTAGAACCAAAATTGTGCCAGTTGCGTAGAACAACCTTGTGCCAGTTGCGTCGAACAAACTTGTGCTAGTTGCGTAGAAAAAACTTGTGCCAGTTGCGTCAAACAAACTTATGCCAGTTGCGTAAAACAAACTAGTGCCAGTTGCATAGAACAAACTTGTGCAAATTGTGTCAACCAATCTTATGCCAGTTGCGTCAAACAAACTTGTGCCAGTTGCATCGAAGAAACTTGTGCCAGTTGCGTCAAACAAACTTGTGCCAGTTGCGTCGAACAAACTTATGCCAGTTGCGTCGAACAAACTTGTGCCAGTTACGGCGAAGAATCTTGTGCCACTTGCGTCGAGAAAACTTGTGCCAGTTGCATACAACAAACTTGTGCCAGTTGCGTAAAACCAACTAGTGCCAGTTGCATACAACAAACTTGTGCCAGATAAGTAGAACAAACTTGTGCCAATTGTGTCAACCAAACTTGTGCCAGTTGCGTCGAAGAAACTTGGGCCAGTTGCGTCAATCAAACTTGTGCCAGTTGCGTCGAGAAAACTTGTGCCAGTTGCATCAAAAAAACTTGTGCCAGTTCCGTCAAGCAAACTTGTGCCAGTCATGGCGAACAAACTTGTGCCAGTTGCGTCGAGAAAAGTTGTGCCAGTTGCGTCAAATAAACTTGTGCCAGTTGCGTCAAACAAACTTATGCCAGTTGCGACAAACAAACTTGTGCCAGTTGTGTCAAACTTGTGCCAGTTGCGTCAAACAAACTTGTGCCAATTGAGTCGAAAAAACTTGTGCCAGTTGCGTCAAACAAACTTGTGCCAGTTGCGTCTAACAAACTTGTGCCAGTTGCGTCAAACAAACTTGTGCCAGTTGCGTCGAACAAACTTGTGCCAGTTGCATCGAACAAACTAGTGCCAGTTGCATAGAACAAACTTGTGCCAGTTGCGTCACACAAACTTGTGCCAGTTGCGTAGAACAAACTTGTGCATGCTGCGTAGAAGAACCTTGTGCCAGTTGCGTCAAACAAACTTGTGCCAGTTACGTCGAACAAACTTGTGCCAGTTGTGTCAAACAAACTTATGCCAGTTGGGTCGAAGAAACTTGTGCCAGTTACGGCGAACAAACTTGCACCAGTTGCGTCGAACAAACTTGTGCCAGTTGCGTCGAACAAACTTGTGCCAGTTGCATCGAACGAACTTGCGCCAGTTCCGTCGAACAAACTTGTGCCAGTTTCTTAGAACAAACTTGTGCCAGTTGTGTCAAACAAATTTGTGCCCGTTATGTAGAACAAACTTGTGCCAGTTGCGTCGAACAAACTTGTGCCAGTTGGGTAGAACAAACATGTGCCATTTGCCTCAAATAAATTTGTGCCAGTTGCATAGAACAAAAGTGTGCCAGATGCGTAGAACAAAGTTTTGCCATTTGTGTAGAACAAACTTGTGCCAGTTGTGTCAAACAAACTTGTACTAGTTGTGTACAACAAACTTGTGCCAGTTGCGTAGAACAAACTTGTGCCAGTTGCGTAGAACAAACTTGTGCCAGTTGCGTCAAACAAACTTGTGCCTTTTGCATAGAACAAATTTGTGCCAGTTGCGTAGAACAACCTTTTGCCATTTGCGTCAAACAAACTTGTGCCAGTTGCGTCAAACAAACTTGTGCCAGTTGCGTAGAACAAACTTGTGCCAGTTGCGTCGAACAAACTTGTGCCAGTTGCGTCAAACAAACTTGTGCCAGTTGCATCAAACAAACTTGTACAAGTTGCGTCAAACAAACTTGTGCCAGTTGCGTCTAACAAACTTGTGCCAGTTGCGTCAAAAAAACTTGGGCCCGTTGCGTCGAACAAACTTGTGCCAGTTGCGTCGAACAAACTTGTGCCAGTTGCGTAGAACAAACTTGTGCCTGTTGCATCAAGGAAACATGTGCCAGTTGCGTCTTACAAACTTGTGCCAGTTACGTAGAACAACCTTGTGGCAGTTGCGTTGAACAAACTTGTGCCAGTTGCATAGAACAAACTTGTGCCAGTTGCGTCAAACAAACTTATGCCAGTTGCGTAGAACAAACTAGTGCTAGTTGCATAGAACAAACTTGTGCCAGTTGCGTAGAACAAACTTGTGCCAGTTGCGTCGAACAAACTAGTGGCAGTTGCGTCGAAGAAACTTGTGCCAGTTGTGTCAAACAAAACTTGTGCCAGTTGCGTCGAACAAACTTGTGCCAGTTGCGCCAAATAAACTTGTGCCAGTTACGGAGAACAAACTTGTGCCACTTGCGTCGAGAAAACTTGTGCCAGTTGCGTCAAATAAACTTGTGCCAGTTGCTATAAACTGGTGCCAGTTGCGTCAAACAAACTTGTGCCAGTTACGTCAAACAAACTTGTGCCAGTTGCGCCAAACAAACTTGTGCCAGTTGCGTCAAACAAACTTGTACCAATTGAGTCGAAAAAACTTGTGCCAGTTACGTCGAACAAACTTGGGCCAGTTGCGTCTAACAAACTTATGCCAGTTGCGTCAAACAAACTTGGGCCGATTGCGCGAACAAACTTGTGCCAGTTGCATCGAACAAATTAGAGCCAGTTGCATAGAACAAACTTGTGCCAGTTGCATCAAACAAACTTGTGCCAGTTGCGTAGAACAAACTTGTGCATGTTGCGTAGAACAACCTTGTGCCAGTTGCGTCAAACAAACTTTTGCCAGTTGTGTCAAACAAACTTGTGCCACTAGCGTCGAACAAACTTTTGCCAGTTGTGTCAAACAAACTTGTGCCAGTTAGGTCAAACAAACTTGTGCCAGTTACGTCGAACAAACTTGTACCAGTTGCGTCGAACAAACTTGTGTCAGTTGCGTCGAACAAACTTGTGCCAGTTGCGTCGAACAAACTTGCGCCAGTTCCGTCGAACAAACTTGTGCCAGTTGCTTAGAACAAACTTGTGCCGGTTGTGTCAAACAAACATGTGCCAGTTGCGTCAAACAAACTTGTGCCAGTTGCGTCTAACAAACTTGTGCCAGTTGCATAGAACAATCTTGTGCCAGTTGTGTCAAACAAACTTGTGCCAGTTGCGTCGAACAAACTTGTGCCAGTTGCGTCTAACAAACTTTTGCCAGTTGCGTAAAACAAACTAGTGCCAGTTGTGTCAAACAAACTTGTGCCAGTTGCGTAGAACAAACTTGTGCCAATTGCGTCAAACAAACTTGTGCCAGTTGTGTCAAACAAACTTGTGCCAGTTGTGTCAAACAAAGTTGTGCCAGTTGAGTCGAACAAACTTGTGCCAGTTGCGTCAAACAAACTTGTGCCAGTTGCGTCAAACAAACTTGTGCTTGTTGCGTCAAACAAACTTTTACCAGTTGCGTCGAACAAACTAGTGCCAGTTGCGTCGAACAAACTTGTGCCAGTTGTGTCAAACAAACTTTTGCCAGTTGGTTCGAACAAACTTGTGCCAGTTATGTGAAACAAACTTGTACCAGTTGCGTCGAACAAACTTGTGCCAGTTGCGTCGAACAAACTTGTGCCAGTTGCGTCGAACAAACTTGTGCCAGTTGGGTAAAACAAACATGTGCCAGTTGCGTCAAACAAATTTGAGCCAGTTGTGTAGAACAAACTAGTGCCAGTTGCATAGGACAAACTTGTGCCAGAAGCATAGAACAAACTTTTGCCATTTGCGTAGAACAAACTTGTGCTTGTTGTGTCAAACAAACTTGTGCCAGTTGCGTCCAACAAACTTGTGCCAGTTGCGTAGAACAAACTTGTGCCAGTTGCGTCGAACAAACTAGTGCCAGTTGCATAGAACAAACTTGTGCCAGTTGCGTCAAACAAACTTATGCCAGTTGTGTCGAACAAACTTGTGCCAGTTGCGCCGAACAAACTTCTGCCAGTTGCATCAAACAAACTTGTGCCAGTTGCATCAAACAAACTTGTGCCAGTTGCGTCAAACAAACTTGTGCCAGTTGCATCAAACAAAGTTGTACAAGTTGCGTCAAACAAACTTGTGCCAGTTGCGTCTAACAAACTTGTGCCATTCGCGTCAAAAAAACTTGGGCCAGTTGAGTCGAACAAACTTGTGCCAGTGACATCGAACAAACTTGTGCCAGTTGCGTAGAACAAACTTGTGCCAGTTGCGTCAAGCAAACTTGTGCCAATTCCGTAGAACAAACTTGTGCCAGTTGCGTAGAACAACCTTGTGCCAGTTGCGTAGAACAACCTTGTGCCAGTTGCGTCGAACAAACTTGTGCCAGTTGCGTCAAACAAACTTTTGCCAGTTGCGTAGAACAAACTGGTGCCTGTTGCATAGAACAAACTTGTCCCAGTTGAGTAGAACAAACTTGTGCCAATTGCGTCACACAAACTTGTGCCAGTTGCGTCGAACAAACGTGTGCCAGTTGCGTCGAAGAAACTTGTGCCAGTTGCGTCAAACAAACTTATGCCAGTTACGGCGAACAAACTTGGGCCACTTGTGCCGAGAAAACTTGTGCCAGTTGCATCAAATAAACTTGTGCCAGTTGCTATAAACTTGTGCCAGTTGCGTCAAACAAACCTGTGCCAGTTGTGTCAAACAAACTTGTGCCAGTTGCTTCAAACAAACTTGTGCCAGTTGCGTCAAACAAACTTGTGCCAATTGAGTCGAAAAAACTTGTGCCAGTAGCGTCAAACAAACTTGTGCAAGTTGCGTCTAACAAACTTGTGCCAGTTGCGTCAAAGAAACTTGGGCCAGTTGTGTCGAACAAACTTGTGCCAGTTGCATCGAACAAACTAGTGCCAATTGCATAGAACAAACTTGTGCCAGTTGCGTCAAACAAAATTGCGCCAGTTGCGTAGAACAAACTTGTGCATGTTGCGTAGAACAACCTTGTGCCAGTTGCGTCAAACAAACTTTTGCCAGTTGTGTCAAACAAACTTGTGCTAGTTGCGTCGAACAAATTTGTACCAGTTATGTCAAACAAACTTGTGCCAGTTGGGTCGAACAAACTTGTGCCATTTACGTTAAACAAACATGTACCAGTTGCGTCGAACAAACTTTTGCCAGTTGCGTCGAACAAACTTGCGCCAGTTGCGTAGAACTAACTTGTGCCAGTTGCGTCGAACAAACTTGTGACAGTTGGGTAGAACAAACATGTGCCAGTTGCGTCAAACAAATTTGTGCCAGTTGCGTAGAACTAACTTGTGCCAGTTGCGTCGAACAAACTTGTGCCAGTTGGGTAGAACAAACATGTGCCAGTTGCGTCAACCAAATTTGTGCCAGTTGCGTAGAACAAACTAGTGCCAGTTGCATAGAACAAACTTGTGCCAGATGTGTAGAACAAACTTTTGCCAGTTGCGTAGAACAAACTTGTGCCAGTTGTGTCAAACAAACTTGTGCCAGTTGTGTACAACAACCTTGTAGAAATTGCGTAGAACAAACTTGTGCCAGTTGCGTAGAACAAACTTGTGCCAGTTGCGTAGAACAAACTTGTGCCAGTTGCGTCAAACAAACTTGTGCCAGTTGCGTCAAACAAACTTGTGCCAGTTGCGTAGAACAAACTTGTGCCAGTTGCGTAGAAAATCCTTGTGCCAGTTGCGTCAAACAAACTTGTGCCAGTTGCGTCAAACAAACTTGTGCCAGTTGCGTCAAACAAATTTGTGCCAGTTGCTTCAAACAAACTTGTGCCAGTTGCGTCAAAAAAAACTTGTGCCAGTTGCATCAAACAAACTTGTGCCAGATGTGTTGAACAAACTTGTGCCAGTTGCGTCGAACAAACTTGTGCCACTTGCGTTGAACAAACTTGTGCCAGTTGCATCTAACAAATTTGTACAAGTTGCGAAAACAAACTTTTGCCAGTTGCGTCAAACAAACTTGTGCCAGATATGTTGAACAAACTTTTGCCAGTTGCGTCGAACAAACTTGTGCCACTTGCGTCGAACAAACTTGTGCCAGTTGCGTTGAACAAACTTGTGCCAGTTGCGTCGAACAAACTTGTGACAGTTTCGTCGAACGAACTTGTGCCAGTTACGTCGAACAAACTTGTGCCAAATGCGTCCAACAAACTTGTCCCAGTTGCATAGAACAAACTTGTGCCAGTTGCGTCGAACAAACTTGTGACAGTTGCGTTGAACAAACTTGTGCCAGTTGCATAGAACATACTTGTGCCAGTTGCGTCGAGAAAAGTTGTGCCATTTGCGTCAAATAAACTTGTGCCAGTTGCGTCAAACAAACTTGTGCCAGTTGCGTCAAACAAACTTGTGCCAGTTGCGTCAAACAAACTTGTGCCAGTTGCGTCGAACAAACTTTTGCCAGTTGCATAGAACAAACTTGTCCCAGTTGAGTAGAACAAACTTGTGCCAATTGCGTCAAAGAAACTTGTGCCAGTTGCGTCGAACAAACTTGTGCCAGTTGCGTCGAAGAAACTTGTGCCAGTTGCGTCAAACAAACTTATGCCAGTTACGGCGAACAAACTTGGGCCACTTGTGCCGAGAAAACTTGTGCCAGTTGCATCAAATAAACTTGTGCCAGTTGCTATAATCTTGTGCCAGTTGCGTCAAACAAACCTGTGCCAGTTGTGTCAAACAAACTTGTGCCAGTTGCTTCAAACAAACTTGTGCCAGTTGTGTCAAACAAACTTTTGCCAATTGAGTCGAAAAAACTTGTGCCAGTTGCGTCAAACAAACTTGTGCAAGTTGCGTCTAACAAACTTGTGCCAGTTGCGTCAATGAAACTTGGGCCAGTTGTGTCGAACAAACTTGTACCAGTTGCATCGAACAAACTAGTGCCAGTTGCATAGAACAAACTTGTGCCAGTTGTGTCAAACAAAATTGCGCCAGTTGCGTAGAACAAACTTGTGCATGTTGCGTAGAACAACCTTGTGCCAGTTGCGTCAAACAAACTTTTGCCAGTTGTGTCAAACAAACTTGTGCTAGTTGCGTCGAACAAATTTGTGCCAGTTATGTCAAACAAACTTGTGCCAGTTGGGTCGAACAAACTTGTGCCATTTACGTTAAACAAACATGTACCAGTTGCGTCGAACAAACTTGTGCCAGTTGCGTCGAACAAACTTGTGCCAGTTGCGTCGAACAAACTTGCGCCAGTTGCGTAGAACTAACTTGTGCCAGTTGCGTCGAACAAACTTGTGACAGTTGGGTAGAACAAACATGTGCCAGTTGCGTCAAACAAATTTGTGCCAGTTGCGTAGAACTAACTTGTGCCAGTTGCGTCGAACAAACTTGTGCCAGTTGGGTAGAACAAACATGTGCCAGTTGCGTCAAACAAATTTGTGCCAGTTGCGTAGAACAAACTAGTGCCAGTTGCATAGAACAAACTTTTGCCAGATGTGTAGAACAAACTTTTGCCAGTTGCGTAGAAAAAACTTGTGCCAGTTGTGTCAAACAAACTTGTGCCAGTTGTGTACAACAACCTTGTAGAAATTGCGTAGAACAAACTTGTGCCAGTTGCGTAGAACAAACTTGTGCCAGTTGTGTAGAACAAACTTGTGCCAGTTGCGCCAAACAAACTTGTGCCAGTTGCGTCAAACAAACTTGTGCCAGTTGCGTAGAACAAACTTGTGCCAATTGCGTAGAAAATCCTTGTGCCAGTTGCGTCAAACAAACTTGTGCCAGTTGCGTCAAACAAACTTGTGCCAGTTGCGTCAAACAAATTTGTGCCAGTTGCTTCAAACAAACTTGTGCCAGTTGCGTCAAAAAAACTTGTGCCAGTTGCGTCAAACAAATTTGTACAAGTTGCGAAAACAAACTTGTGCCAGTTGCGTCAAACAAACTTGTGCCAGATGTGTTGAACAAACTTGTGCCAGTTGCGTCGAACATACTTGTGCCTCTTGCGTCGAACAAACTTGTGCCAGTTGCGTCTAACAAATTTGTACAAGTTGCGAAAACAAACTTGTGCCAGTTGCGTCAAACAAACTTGTGCCAGATATGTTGAACAAACTTTTGCCAGTTGCGTCGAACAAATTTGTGCCACTTGCGTCGAACAAACTTGTGCCAGTTGCGTTGAACAAACTTGTGCCAGTTGCATCGAACAAACTTGTGACAGTTTCGTCGAACAAACTTGTGCCAGTTATGTCGAACAAACTTGTGCCAGTTGCGTCCAACAAACTTGTCCCAGTTGCATAGAACAAACTTGTGCCAGTTGCGTCGAACAAACTTGTGACAGTTGCGTTGAACAAACTTGTGCCAGTTGCATAGAACATACTTGTGCCAGTTGCGTCGAGAAAAGTTGTGCCATTTGCGTCAAATAAACTTGTGCCAGTTGCGTCAAACAAACTTGTGCCAGTTGCGTCAAACAAACTTGTGCCAGTTGCGTCAAACAAACTTCTGCCAGTTGCGTCAAACAAACTTGTGCCAATTGAGACGAAAAAACTTGTGCCAGTTGCGTCGAACAAACTTGTGCCAGTTGCGTCAAACAAACTTGGGCCAGTTGCGTCGAACAAACTTGTGCCAGTTGCATCGAACAAACTTGTGCCAGTTGCGTAGAACAAACTTGTGCCAGTTGCGTCAAACAAACTTGTGCCAGTTGCGTAGAACAAACTTGTGCCAGTTGCGTAGAACATCCTTGTTCGCGTTGCGTCAAGCAAACTTGTGCCAGTTGCGTCATACAAACTTGTGCCAGTTGCGTCGAACAAACTTGTGCCAGTTATGTCAAACAAATTTGTGCCAGTTTGTTCGAACAAACTTGTGTCAGTTGCGTCCAACAAACTTGTACCAGTTGCGTCGAACAAACTTGTGTCAGTTGCGTCGAACAAACTTGTGCCAGTTGCGCAGAACAAACATGTGTCAGTTGGGTCGAACAAACTTATGCCAGTTGCATAGAACAAACTAGTGCCAGTTGTGTAGAACAAACTTGTGCCAGTTGCGTAGAACAAACTTGTGCCAGTTGCGTCAAACAAACTTGTGCCAGTTGCGTCGAACAAACTTGTGCCAGTTGCCCAGTTGCGTCAAATAAACTTGTGCCAGTTGCGTCAAACAAACTTGTGAAAGTTGCGTCAAACAAACTTGTGCCAGTTGTGTCTAACAAACTTGTTCCAGTTGCGCCAAACAAACTTGTGCCAATTCAGTCGAAAAAACTTGTGCCAGTTGCATCAAACAAACTTGTGCCAGTTGCGTCTAACAAACTTGTGCCAGTTGCATGAAAAAAACTTGGGCCAGTTTCGTCGAAAAAACTTGTGCCAGTTGCATAGAACAACCTTGTGCCAGTTGCGTCAAACAAACTTGTGCCAGTTGCGTCAAACAAACTTGTGCCAGTTGCGTAGAACAAACTTGTGCCAGTTACGTCAAACAACCTTGTGCCAGTTGCGTCGAACAAACTTGTGCTAGTTTGTAGAACAAACTTGTGCCAGTTGCGTCAAACAAACTTATGCCAGAAGCGTAAAACAAACTAATGCCAGTTGCATAGAACAAACTTGTGCCAATTGATTAGAACAAACTTGTGCGAATTGCGTCAAACAAACTTGTGCCAGTTCGTTGAACAAACTTGTGCCAGTTGCGTCGAAGAAACTTGTGCCAGTTGCGTCAAACAAACTTGTGCCAGTTGCGTTGAACAAACTTGTGCCAGTTGCGTCGAACAAACCTGTGCCAGTTACGGCGAACAAACTTGTGCCACTTGCGTCGAGAAAACTTGTGCCAGTTGCGTCAAATAAACTTGTGCCAGTTGCGTCAAACAAACTTGTGCCAGTTACGGCAAACAAACTTGTGCCAGTTGCGTCGAGAAAAGTTGTACCAGTTGTGTCAAACAAACTTGTGTCAGTTGCGTCAAACAAACTTGTGCCAGTTGCGTCAAACAAACTTGTGCCAGTTGCGTCAAACAAACTTGTGCCAGTTGCGTCAAACAAACTTGTGCCAATTGATTAAAAAAAACTTGTGCCAGTTGCGTTGAACAAACTTGTGACAGTTGCGTCTAACAAACTTGTGCAAGTTGCATCAAACAAACTTGTGCCAGTTGCGTCGAACAAACTTGTGCCAGTTGCATCGAACAAACTAGTGCCAGTTGCATAGAACAAACTTGTGCCAGTTGCGTCAAACAAACTTGTGCCAGTTGCGTAGAACAAACTTTTACATGTTGCGTAGAACAACATTGTGCCAGTTGTGTCACACATACTTGTGCCAGTTGTGTCAAACAAACTTGTGCCAGTTGGGTCGAAGAAACTTGTGCCAGTTACATTAAACAAACTTGTTCTAGTTGCGTCGAACAAACTTGTGCCAGTTGCGTCGAACAAACTTGTGCCAGTTGCATAGAACAAACTTGTGCCAGTTGTGTCAAACAAACTTGTGCCACTTGCATAGAACAAACTTATGCCAGTTGCGTCGAACAAACTTGTGCCAGTTGCGTCGAACAAACTTGTGCCAGTTGTGTCGAACAAACTTGTGCCAGTTGCGTCAAACAAACTTGTGCCAGATATGGCAAACAAACTTGTGCCAGATATAGCAATCAAACTTGTGCCAGTTGCTTCGAGAAAACTTGTGCCAGTTGCGTAAAAAGAAACTTGTGCCAGTTGCGTCAAACAAACTTGTGCTAGTTGCGTCAAACAAACTTGTGCCTCTTGCGTCAAACAAACTTGTGCCAGTTGCGTCAAACAAACTTGTACCAATTGAGTCGAAAAAACTCGTGCCTGTTACGTTGAACAAACTTGTGCCAGTTGCGTCTAACAAACTTGTGCCAGTTGCGTCAAACAAACTTGTACCAGTTGTGTCAAACAAACTTGTGCCAGTTGCGTCAAACAAACTTGTACAAGTTGCGAAAACAAACTTGTGCCAGTTGCGTCAAACAAACTTGTGCCAGATGTGATGAACAAACTTATGCCAGTTACGTTGAACAAACTTCTGATAGTTGTGCCAAACAAACTTGTGTCAGTTGAGTAGAACAAACTTGTGCCAGTTGCGTCGAACAAACCTGTGTCAGTTGGGTAGAACAAACTTGTGCCAGTTGCGTCAAACAAACTTGTGCCAGTTGCGTAAAACAAACTAGTGTCAGTTGGATAGAACAAACTTGTGCCAGTTGCGTAGAACAAACTTGTGCCAGTTGCGTAGAACAAACTTGTGCCAGTTACGTAGAACAAACTTGGACCAGTTGCATAGAACAAACTTGTGCCAGATGCGTAGAACAAACTTGTGCCAGTTGCGTAGAACAAACTTGTGCCAGTTGCGTAGAACAAACTTGTGCCAGTTGCGTAGAACAAACTTGTGCCAGTTGCGTAGAACAAACCTGTGCCAGTTGCGTAGAAGAAACTTGTGCAAGTTGCATAGAACAAACTTGTGCCAGTTGTGTAGAACATACTTGTCCCAGTTGCGCCGAGAAAAGTTGTGCCATTTGCGTCAAATAAACTTGTGCCAGTTGCATCAAACAAACTTGTGCCAGTTGAGTCAAACAAACTTGTGCCCCTTGCGTCAAACAAACTTGTGCCAGTTGCGTCAAACAAACTTGTGCCATTGAGTCGAAGAAACTTGTGCCAGTTGCGTCGAACAAACTTGTGACAGTTGTGTCTAACAAACTTGTGCCAGTTGCGTCAAACAAACTTGGACTAGTTGCGTCGAACAAACTTGTGCCAGTTGTATCGAACAAACTTGTGCCAGTTGCGTAGAACAAACTTGTGCCAGTTGCGTCAAACAAACTTGTGCCATTTGCGTAGAACAAACTTGTGCCAGTTGCGTAGAACAACCTTGTGCCAGTTGCGTCAAACAAACTTGTGCCAGTTGCGTCAAACAAACTTGTGCCAGTTGCGTCGAACAAAATTGTGCCAGTTATGTCAAACAAACTTGTGCCAGTTTGTTCGAACTAACTTGTGCCAGTTGCATCCAACAAACTTGTACCAGTTGCGTCGAACAAACTTGTGCCAGTTGCGTCGAACAAACTTGTACCAGTTGCGTAGAACAAACTTGTGCCAGTTGCATCAAACAAACTTATGCCAGTTGCATAGAACAAACTAGTGCCAGTTGCATAGAACAAACTTGTGCCAGTTGTGTAGAACAAACTTGTGCCAGTTGTGTCAAACAAACTTGTGCCAGTTGCGTCGAACAAACTTGTGCCAGTTGCGTCGAACAAACTTGTGCCAGTTGCATCAAACAAACTTGTGCCAGTTGCGTCGAACAAACTTGTGCCAGTTGCGTCGAACAAACTTGTGCCAGTTACGTTAAACAAACTTGTGCCAGTTGCGTCAAACAAACTTGTGCGAGTTGCGTAACAAAAACTTGTGCCTCTTGCATCAAAGAAACTTGTGCCAGTTGCGTCAAACAAACTTGTGCCAATTGAGTCGAAAAAACTTGTGCCTGTTACGTCGAACAAACTTATGCCAGTTGCGTCTAACAAACTTGTGCCAGTTGCGTTAAACAAACTTGAGCCAGTTGCATCAAACAAACTTGTGCCAGTTGCGTCCAACAAACTTGTGCCAGTTGCATCGAACAAACTTGCGCCAGTTGCGTCGAACAAACTTGTGCCAGTTGCGTTGAACAAACTTCTGTCAGTTGTGTCAAACAAACTTGTGTCAGTTGCGTCGAACAAACTTGTACCAGTTGCGTCAAACAAACTTGTGTCAGTTGGGTAGAACAAACTTGTGCGAGATGTGTCAAACAAACTTGTGCCAGTTGCGTAGAACAAACTAGTGCCAGTTGCATAGAACAAACTTGTGCCAGATGCGTAGAACAAACTTGTTTCAGTTGCGTAGAACAAACTTGTGCCAGTTGCATAGAACAAACTTGTGCCAGTTATGTAGAACAAACTTGTGCCAGTTGCGTCGAACAAACTTGTGCCAGTTGCGTCGAACAAACTTGTGCCAGTTACGGTGAACAAACTTGTGCCAGTTTCGTCGAGAAAACTTGTGCCAGTTGTGTCAAATAAACTTGTGCCAGTGACCTGATCTTCGATCATATAAGTGTTCTACCAGTACAATGAAACGCGTAAGATACAATTAATAGTTACACAGGGCCCTGTTGCTAATATTACGCTACTCTGAAACAACACGCGCCGACCCCTGTCTTTGAAACGCGACTTGACTCGTCGACCACTCACTCCCTACTGACTCTTTGCTTTTCAAACTGAACTGGTTTGGGTCATAGACCTCAGCTGATTGGTCTCTCATAATCGAATTGGGCCAATAAGGGTCTCCGATGTATGGCACTCATTTGAATCACCCACGCCAAGCCGCCAACGATCGTATGGGCATGCGATGAATCAGCGGTATCTATCGGTTCGTTACTCTCTGGTCACACAAACAAACTTGTGCCAGTTGCAACGAACAAACTTGTGCCAGTTGCGTCGAACAAACTTGTGCCAGTTACGGCGAACAAACTTGTGCCACTTGCGTCGAGAAAACTTGTGCCAGTTGCGTCAAATAAACTTGTGCCAGTTGCGTCAAACAAACTTGTGCCAGTTACGGCGAACAAACTTGTGCCAGTTGCGTCGAGAAAAGTTGTACCAGTTGTGTCAAACAAACTTGTGTCAGTTGCGTCAAACAAACTTGTGCCAGTTGCGTCAAACAAACTTGTGCCAGTTGCGTCGAACAAACTTGTGCCAGTTGCGTCAAAGAAACTTGTGCCAGTTGCGTAGAACAAACTTGTGCCAGTTGCGTAGAAGAAACTTGTGCCGGTTGCGTCAAACAAACTTGTGCCAGTTGCGTCAAACAAACTTGTGCCAGTTACGTCGAACAAAATTGTGCCAGTTGCGTCAAACAAACTTGTGCCAGTTGTGCCAAACAAACTTGTGACAGTTCCGCCAAACAAACTTGTGCCAGTTGAGTCAAACAAATTTGTACAAGTTGCGAAAACAAACTTATGACTGTTGCGTCAAACAATCTTGTGCCAGATGTGTTGAACAAACATGTGCCAGTTGCATCGAACAAACTTGTGCCAGTTGCGTCGAACAAACTTGTGCCAGTTGCGTCGAACAAACTTGTGCCAGTTGCGTCGAACAAACTTGTGCCAGTTGCGTCGAAGAAACTTGTGCCAGTTGTATCAAACAAACTTGAGCCAGTTGTGTCCAACAAACTTGTGACAGTTGCGTAGAAGAAACTTGTGCCAGTTGCGTCCAACAAACTTGTGCCAGTTGCGTAGAACAAACTTGTGCCAGTTACGTCAAACAAACTTATGCCAGTTGCGTAGAACAAACTAGTGCCAGTTGCATGCAACAAACTTGTGCCAGTTGCATAGAACAAACTTGTGCCAGTTGCGTAGAACAAACTTGTGCCAGTTGCATAGAACAAATTAGTGCCAGTTGCGTCAAACAAACTTGTGCCAGTTGCTTCGAACAAACTTGTGCCAGTTGCGTTGAACAAACTTGTGCCAATTGCGTCAAACAAACTTGTGTCAGTTGCGTAGAACAAACTTTTGCCAGTTGCGTCGAACAAACTTGTGTCAGTTGGGTAGAACAAACTTGTGCCAGTTGCGTGAAACAAACTTGTGCCAGTTGTGTAAAACAAACAGTGTCAGTTGGATAGAACAAACTTGTGCCAGTTACGTAGAACAAACTTCTGCCAGTTGCATAGAACAAACTTGTGCCAGATGTATCGAACAAACTTGTGCCAGTGGCGTATAACAAACTTGTGCCAGTTGAGTCTAACAAACTTGTGCCAGTTGCGTAGAACAAACTTGTGCCAGTTGCGTAGAACAAACTTGTGCCAGTTGCATAGAACAAACTTGTGCCAGTTGTGTAGAACATACTTGTGCCAGTTGCGCCGAGAAAAGTTGTGCCAGTTGCGTCAAATAAACTTGTGCCAGTTGCGTCCAACAAACTTGTGCCAGTTGAGTCAAACAAACTTGTGACAGTTGCGTCAAACAAACTTGTGCCAGTTGCGTCAAACAAACTTGTGCCAATTGAGTCGAAGAAACTTGTGCCAGTTGCGTCGAACAAACTTGTGCAAGTTGTGTCTAAAAAACTTGTGCCAGTTGCGTCAAACAAACTTGGGCTAGTTGCCTCGAACAAACTTGTGCCAGTTGCATTGAACAAACTTGTGCCAGTTGCGTAGAACAAACTTGTGCCAGTTGCGTCAAAAAAACTTGTGCCAGTTGCGTAGAACAAACTTGTGCCAGTTGCGTAGAACAACCTTGTGCCAGTTGCGACAAACAAACTTGTGCCAGTTGAGTCGAACAAAATTGTGCCAGTTGTGTCAAACAAACTTGTGCCAGTTGGTTCGAACAAACTTGTGCCAGTTGCGTCCAAAAAACTTGTACCAGTTACGTCGAAGAAACTTGTGCCAGTTGCGTTGAACAAACTTGTACCAGTTGCGTAGAACAAACTTGTGCCAGGTGCGTCAAACAAACTTATGCCAGTTGCATAGAATAAACTAGTGCCAGTTGCATAGAACAAACTTGTGCCAGTTGCGTCAAACAAACTTGTGCCAGTTGCGTCAAACAAACTTGTGCCAGTTGCGTCGACCAAACTTGTGCCAGTTGCGTCGAACAAACTTGTGCCAGTTGCGTCAAACAAACTTGTGCCAGTTGCGTCGAACAAACTTGTGCCAGTTGCGTCAAACAAACTTGTGCCAGTTACGTTAAACAAACTTGTGCCAGTTGCGTCAAAAAAAAACTTGTGCCAGTTGCGTCAAACAAACTTGTGCCAGTTGCGTCACACAAACTTGTGCCTCTTGCGAAAAACAAACTTGTGCCAGTTGCGTCAAACAAACTTGTGCCAATTGAGTCGAAAGAACTTGTGCCTGTTACGTCGAATAAATTTGTGCTAGTTGCGTCGAACAAACTTGTGCCAGTTGCGTCAAACAAACTTGTGCCAGTTGCGTCGAACAAACTTGTGCCAGTTGCGTCACACAAACTTGTGCCAGTTGCGTAGAACAAACTTGTGCCAGTTGCATCAAACAAACTTGTGCCAGTTGCATAGAACAAACTTGTGCCAGTTGCGTAAAAGAACCTTGTGCCAGTTGCATCAAACAAACTTGTGCCAGTTGCGTCAAACAAACTTGTGCCAGTTGCGTCAAACAAACTTGTGCCAGTTGGGTCGAACAAACTTGTGCCAGTTGCGTTAAACAAACTTGTGCCAGTTGCATCGAACAAAAATTATGCCAGTTGCGTCCAACAAACTTGTGCCTGTTGCGTCGAACAAACTTGCGCCAGTTGCGTCGAACAAACTTCTGCCAGTTGCGTTGAACAAACTTCTGCCAGTTGTGTCAAACTAACTTGTGTTAGTTGCGTAGAACTAACTTGTGCCAGTTGCGTCAAACAAACTTTTGTCAGTTGGGTAGAACAAACTTGTGCCAGTTGTGTCAAACAAACTTGTGCCTGTTGCGTAGAACAAACTAGTGCCAGTTGCATAGAAAAAACTTGTGCAAGATGCGTAGAACAAACTTGTGCCAGTTGCGTAGAACAAACTTGTGCCAGTTGCATAGACCAAAGTTGTGCCAGTTATGTAGAACAAACTTGTGCCAGTTGCGTCGAACAAACAGGTGCCAGTTGCGTCAAACAAACTTGTGCCAGTTGCGTCGAACAAACTTGTGCCAGTTGCATCGAACAAACTTGTGCCAGTTGCAAAGAACAAACTTCTGCCAGTTGCGTCTAACAAACTTGTAGCAGTTGCATAGAACAAACTTGTGCCAGTTGCGTAGAACAACATTGTGCCAGTTGCGTCAAACAAACTTGTGCCAGTTGCGTCAAACAAACTTGTGCCAGTTGCGTCGAACAAACTTGTGTCAGTTGTGTCAAACAAACTTGTGCCAGTTGGTTCGAAAAAACTTGTGCCAGTTGCGTCCAACAAAACTGTACCAGTTGCGTCAAACAAACTTGTGCCAGTTGCGTCAAACAAACTTATGCCAGTTGCATAGAACAAACTAGTGCCAGTTGCATAGAAAAAACTTGTGCCAGTTGCGTAGAACAAACTTGTGCCAGTTGCGTCAAGCAAACTTGTGCCAGTTGTGTCGAACAAACTTGTGCCAGTTGCGTTGAAGAAACTTGTGCCAGTTGCGTCAAACAAACATCTGCCAGTTACGTCGAACAAACTTGTGCCAGTTGCGTCGAACAAACTTGTGCCAGATATGGCGAACAAACTTCTGCCAGTTGCGTCGAGAAAACTTGTGCCAGTTGCGTCAAAAAAACTTGTGCCAGTTGCGTCAAACAAACTTGTGCCAGTTGCGTCAAACAAACTTGTGCTTCTTGCGTCAAACAAACTTGTGCCAGTTGCGTCAAACAAACTTGTACCAATTGAGTCGAAAAAACTTGTGCCTGTTACGTCGAACAAACTTGTGCCAGTTGCGTCTAACAAACTTGTGCCAGTTGCGTTGAACAAACTTGTGCCAGTTGTGTCAAACAAACTTGTGCCAGTTGCGTAGAACAAACTTGTGCCAGTTGCGTCAAACAAACTTGTGCCAGTTGCGTAGAACAAACTTGTGCCAGTTGCGTAGAAGAACCTTGTGCCAGTTGCGTCAAACAAACTTGTGCCAGTTGCGTCAAACAAACTTGTGCCAGTTGCGTCAAACAAACTTGTGCCAGTTGGATCGAACAAACTTGTGCCAGTTGCGTTAAACAAACTTGTGCCAGATGCATAGAACAAACTTGTGCCAGTTGCATAGAACAAACTTGTGCAGGTTGCGTCAAGAAAACTTGTGCCAGTTGCGTCAAAAAAAACTTGTGCTAGGTGCGTCAAACAAACTTGTGCTTCTTGCGTCAAACAAACTTGTGCCAGTTGTGTCAAACAAACTTGTACCAATTGAGTCGAAAAAACTTGTGTCTGTTACGTCGAACAAACTTGTGCCAGTTGCGCTTAACAAACTTGTGCCAGTTGCGTCAAATAAACTTGTGCAAGTTGCGTCAAACAAACTTGTGCCAGTTATGGCAAACAAACTTGTGCCAGTTGCATCGAGAAAATTTGTGCCGGTTGCGTCAAATAAACTTGTGCCAGTTGCGTCAAACAAACTTGTGCAAGTTGCATCAAACAAACTTGTGCCAGTTGCATCAAACAAACTTGTGCCAGTTGCGTCAAACAAACTTTGTGCCAATTGAGTAGAAAAAACTTGTGCCAGTTGCGTTGAACAAACTTTTGCCAGTTGCGTCAAACAAACTTGTGCCAGTTGCGTCCAACAAACTTGTGCCAGTTGCATCGAACAAACTAGTGCCAGTTGCATAGATCAAACTTGTGCCAGTTGCGTCAAACAAACTTGTACCAGTTGCATAGAACAAACTTCAGCATGCTGCGTAGAACAACCTTGTTCCAGTTGCATCAAACAAACTTGTGCCAGTTGCGTCAAAAAAGCTTGTGCCAGTTGCGTCGAACAAACTTGTGCCAGTTGTGTCTAACAAACTTGTGCCAGTTAGGTTGAACAAACTTGTGCCAGTAACGTTAAACAAACTTGTACCAGTTGCGTCGAACAAACTTGTGCCAGTTGTGTCGAACAAACTTGTGCCAGTTGTGTCGAACAAACTTGCACCAATTCCATCGAACAAACTTGTGAAAGTTGCTTAGAAAAAACTTGTGCCAGTTGTGTCAAACAAACTTGTGCCAGTTGCGTCGAACAAACTTGTGCCAGTTGGGTAGAACAAACATGTGCCAATTGCGTCAAACAAATTTGTGCCAGTTGCATAGAACAAACTTGTGCCTGATGCGTAGAACAAATTTTTGCCATTTGCGTAGAACAAACTTGTGCCAGTTGTGTCAAACAAACTTGTGCCAGTTATGTACAACAAACTTGTGCCAGTTGCATAGAAAAAACTTGTGCCAGTTGCGTAGAACAAACCTGTGCCAGTTGCATAGAACAAACTTGTGCCAGTTGCATAAACCAAACTTGTGCCAGTTGCGTAGAACAACCTTGTGCCAGTTGCATCAAGCCCACTTGTGCCAGTTGCGTCAAACAAACTTGTGCCAGTTGCGTCGAACAAACTTGTGCCAGTTGCTTTGAACAAACTTGTTCCAGTTGCGTCAAACAAACTTGTGCCAGTTGCGTAGAACAAACTTGTGCCAGTTGCGTCAAGCAAACTTGTGCCAGGTGCGTAGAACAAACTTGTGCCAGTTGCGTAGAACAACCTTGTGCCAGTTGCATCGAACAAACTTTTGCCAGTTGCGTCGAACAAACTTGTGCCAGTTGCGTCAAACAAACTTTTGCCAGTTGCGCAGAACAAACTAGTGCCAGTTGCATAGAACAAACTTGTGCCAGTTGAGTAGAACAAACTTGTGCCAATTGCGTCAAACAAACTTGTGCCATTGGCATCGAACAAACTTGTGCCAGTTGCATAGAACAAACTTGTGCCAGTTGCGTCAAGCAAACTTGTGCCAGTTGCGTAGAACAAACTTGTGCCAGTTGCGTAGAACAACCTTGTGCCACTTGCGTCGAACATACTTTTGCCAGTTGCGTCGAACAAACTTGTGCCAGTTGCGTCAAACAAACTTTTGCCAGTTGCGTAGAACAAACTAGTGCCAGTTGCATAGAACAAACTTGTGCCAATTGAGTAGAACAAACTTGTGCCAATTGCGTCAAACAAACTTGTGCCAGTTGCAACGAACAAACTTGTGCCAGTTGCGTCGAACAAACTTGTGCCAGTTACGGCGAACAAACTTGTGCCACTTGCGTCGAGAAAACTTGTGCCAGTTGCGTCAAATAAACTTGTGCCAGTTGCGTCAAACAAACTTGTGCCAGTTACGGCGAACAAACTTGTGCCAGTTGCGTCGAGAAAAGTTGTACCAGTTGTGTCAAACAAACTTGTGTCAGTTGCGTCAAACAAACTTGTGCCAGTTGCGTCAAACAAACTTGTGCCAGTTGCGTCGAACAAACTTGTGCCAGTTGCGTCAAAGAAACTTGTGCCAGTTGCGTAGAACAAACTTGTGCCAGTTGCGTAGAAGAAACTTGTGCCGGTTGCGTCAAACAAACTTGTGCCAGTTGCGTCAAACAAACTTGTGCCAGTTACGTCGAACAAAATTGTGCCAGTTGCGTCAAACAAACTTGTGCCAGTTGTGCCAAACAAACTTGTGACAGTTCCGCCAAACAAACTTGTGCCAGTTGAGTCAAACAAATTTGTACAAGTTGCGAAAACAAACTTATGACTGTTGCGTCAAACAATCTTGTGCCAGATGTGTTGAACAAACATGTGCCAGTTGCATCGAACAAACTTGTGCCAGTTGCGTCGAACAAACTTGTGCCAGTTGCGTCGAACAAACTTGTGCCAGTTGCGTCGAACAAACTTGTGCCAGTTGCGTCGAAGAAACTTGTGCCAGTTGTATCAAACAAACTTGAGCCAGTTGTGTCCAACAAACTTGTGACAGTTGCGTAGAAGAAACTTGTGCCAGTTGCGTCCAACAAACTTGTGCCAGTTGCGTAGAACAAACTTGTGCCAGTTACGTCAAACAAACTTATGCCAGTTGCGTAGAACAAACTAGTGCCAGTTGCATGCAACAAACTTGTGCCAGTTGCATAGAACAAACTTGTGCCAGTTGCGTAGAACAAACTTGTGCCAGTTGCATAGAACAAATTAGTGCCAGTTGCGTCAAACAAACTTGTGCCAGTTGCTTCGAACAAACTTGTGCCAGTTGCGTTGAACAAACTTGTGCCAATTGCGTCAAACAAACTTGTGTCAGTTGCGTAGAACAAACTTTTGCCAGTTGCGTCGAACAAACTTGTGTCAGTTGGGTAGAACAAACTTGTGCCAGTTGCGTGAAACAAACTTGTGCCAGTTGTGTAAAACAAACAGTGTCAGTTGGATAGAACAAACTTGTGCCAGTTACGTAGAACAAACTTCTGCCAGTTGCATAGAACAAACTTGTGCCAGATGTATCGAACAAACTTGTGCCAGTGGCGTATAACAAACTTGTGCCAGTTGAGTCTAACAAACTTGTGCCAGTTGCGTAGAACAAACTTGTGCCAGTTGCGTAGAAAAAACTTGTGCCAGTTGCATAGAACAAACTTGTGCCAGTTGTGTAGAACATACTTGTGCCAGTTGCGCCGAGAAAAGTTGTGCCAGTTGCGTCAAATAAACTTGTGCCAGTTGCGTCCAACAAACTTGTGCCAGTTGAGTCAAACAAACTTGTGACAGTTGCGTCAAACAAACTTGTGCCAGTTGCGTCAAACAAACTTGTGCCAATTGAGTCGAAGAAACTTGTGCCAGTTGCGTCGAACAAACTTGTGCAAGTTGTGTCTAAAAAACTTGTGCCAGTTGCGTCAAACAAACTTGGGCTAGTTGCCTCGAACAAACTTGTGCCAGTTGCATTGAACAAACTTGTGCCAGTTGCGTAGAACAAACTTGTGCCAGTTGCGTCAAAAAAACTTGTGCCAGTTGCGTAGAACAAACTTGTGCCAGTTGCGTAGAACAACCTTGTGCCAGTTGCGACAAACAAACTTGTGCCAGTTGAGTCGAACAAAATTGTGCCAGTTGTGTCAAACAAACTTGTGCCAGTTGGTTCGAACAAACTTGTGCCAGTTGCGTCCAAAAAACTTGTACCAGTTACGTCGAAGAAACTTGTGCCAGTTGCGTTGAACAAACTTGTACCAGTTGCGTAGAACAAACTTGTGCCAGGTGCGTCAAACAAACTTATGCCAGTTGCATAGAATAAACTAGTGCCAGTTGCATAGAACAAACTTGTGCCAGTTGCGTCAAACAAACTTGTGCCAGTTGCGTCAAACAAACTTGTGCCAGTTGCGTCGACCAAACTTGTGCCAGTTGCGTCGAACAAACTTGTGCCAGTTGCGTCAAACAAACTTGTGCCAGTTGCGTCGAACAAACTTGTGCCAGTTGCGTCAAACAAACTTGTGCCAGTTACGTTAAACAAACTTGTGCCAGTTGCGTCAAAAAAAAACTTGTGCCAGTTGCGTCAAACAAACTTGTGCCAGTTGCGTCACATAAACTTGTGCCTCTTGCGAAAAACAAACTTGTGCCAGTTGCGTCAAACAAACTTGTGCCAATTGAGTCGAAAGAACTTGTGCCTGTTACGTCGAATAAATTTGTGCTAGTTGCGTCGAACAAACTTGTGCCAGTTGCGTCAAACAAACTTGTGCCAGTTGCGTCGAACAAACTTGTGCCAGTTGCGTCACACAAACTTGTGCCAGTTGCGTAGAACAAACTTGTGCCAGTTGCATCAAACAAACTTGTGCCAGTTGCATAGAACAAACTTGTGCCAGTTGCGTAAAAGAACCTTGTGCCAGTTGCATCAAACAAACTTGTGCCAGTTGCGTCAAACAAACTTGTGCCAGTTGCGTCAAACAAACTTGTGCCAGTTGGGTCGAACAAACTTGTGCCAGTTGCGTTAAACAAACTTGTGCCAGTTGCATCGAACAAAAATTATGCCAGTTGCGTCCAACAAACTTGTGCCTGTTGCGTCGAACAAACTTGCGCCAGTTGCGTCGAACAAACTTCTGCCAGTTGCGTTGAACAAACTTCTGCCAGTTGTGTCAAACTAACTTGTGTTAGTTGCGTAGAACTAACTTGTGCCAGTTGCGTCAAACAAACTTTTGTCAGTTGGGTAGAACAAACTTGTGCCAGTTGTGTCAAACAAACTTGTGCCTGTTGCGTAGAACAAACTAGTGCCAGTTGCATAGAAAAAACTTGTGCAAGATGCGTAGAACAAACTTGTGCCAGTTGCGTAGAACAAACTTGTGCCAGTTGCATAGACCAAAGTTGTGCCAGTTATGTAGAACAAACTTGTGCCAGTTGCGTCGAACAAACAGGTGCCAGTTGCGTCAAACAAACTTGTGCCAGTTGCGTCGAACAAACTTGTGCCAGTTGCATCGAACAAACTTGTGCCAGTTGCAAAGAACAAACTTCTGCCAGTTGCGTCTAACAAACTTGTAGCAGTTGCATAGAACAAACTTGTGCCAGTTGCGTAGAACAACATTGTGCCAGTTGCGTCAAACAAACTTGTGCCAGTTGCGTCAAACAAACTTGTGCCAGTTGCGTCGAACAAACTTGTGTCAGTTGTGTCAAACAAACTTGTGCCAGTTGGTTCGAAAAAACTTGTGCCAGTTGCGTCCAACAAAACTGTACCAGTTGCGTCAAACAAACTTGTGCCAGTTGCGTCAAACAAACTTATGCCAGTTGCATAGAACAAACTAGTGCCAGTTGCATAGAAAAAACTTGTGCCAGTTGCGTAGAACAAACTTGTGCCAGTTGCGTCAAGCAAACTTGTGCCAGTTGTGTCGAACAAACTTGTGCCAGTTGCGTTGAAGAAACTTGTGCCAGTTGCGTCAAACAAACATCTGCCAGTTACGTCGAACAAACTTGTGCCAGTTGCGTCGAACAAACTTGTGCCAGATATGGCGAACAAACTTCTGCCAGTTGCGTCGAGAAAACTTGTGCCAGTTGCGTCAAAAAAACTTGTGCCAGTTGCGTCAAACAAACTTGTGCCAGTTGCGTCAAACAAACTTGTGCTTCTTGCGTCAAACAAACTTGTGCCAGTTGCGTCAAACAAACTTGTACCAATTGAGTCGAAAAAACTTGTGCCTGTTACGTCGAACAAACTTGTGCCAGTTGCGTCTAACAAACTTGTGCCAGTTGCGTTGAACAAACTTGTGCCAGTTGTGTCAAACAAACTTGTGCCAGTTGCGTAGAACAAACTTGTGCCAGTTGCGTCAAACAAACTTGTGCCAGTTGCGTAGAACAAACTTGTGCCAGTTGCGTAGAAGAACCTTGTGCCAGTTGCGTCAAACAAACTTGTGCCAGTTGCGTCAAACAAACTTGTGCCAGTTGCGTCAAACAAACTTGTGCCAGTTGGATCGAACAAACTTGTGCCAGTTGCGTTAAACAAACTTGTGCCAGATGCATAGAACAAACTTGTGCCAGTTGCATAGAACAAACTTGTGCAGGTTGCGTCAAGAAAACTTGTGCCAGTTGCGTCAAAAAAAACTTGTGCTAGGTGCGTCAAACAAACTTGTGCTTCTTGCGTCAAACAAACTTGTGCCAGTTGTGTCAAACAAACTTGTACCAATTGAGTCGAAAAAACTTGTGTCTGTTACGTCGAACAAACTTGTGCCAGTTGCGCTTAACAAACTTGTGCCAGTTGCGTCGAACAAACTTGTGCCAGTTGCGTCAAACAAACTTGTGCCAGTTGCGTAGAACAAACTTGTGCCAGTTGCGTCAAATAAACTTTTGCCAGTTGCATAGAACAAACTTGTGCCAGTTGCGTAGAAGAACCTTGTGCCAGTTGCGTCAAACAAACTTGTGCCAGTTGCGTCAAACAAACTTGTGCTTGTTGCGTCAAACAAACTTGTGCCAGTTGCGTCAAACAAACTTGTGCCAGTTGGGTCGAACAAACTTGTGCCAGTTGCGTTAAAAAAACTTGTGCCAGTTGCATCGAACAATCTTTTGCCAGTTGCGTCGAACAAACTTGTGCCAGTTTCGTCGAACAATCTTGCGCTAGTTGCATCGAACAAACTTGTGCCAGTTGCGTTGAACAAACTTCTGCCAATTGTGTCAAACAAACTTGTGTCAGTTGCGTGGAACAAACTTGTGCCAGTTGCGTCGAACAAACTTGTGTCAGTTGGGTAGAACAAATTTGTGCCAGTTGCGTCAAAAAAACTTGTGCCCGTTGCGTAGAACAAACTAGTGCCTGTTACATAGAACAAACTTGTGCCAGATGCGTAGAACAAACTTGTGCCAGTTGCGTAGAACAAACTTGTGCCAGTTGCGTCGAACAAACTTGTGCCAGTTACGGCGAACAAACTTGTGCCAGTTTCGTCGAGAAAACTTGTGCCAGTTGCGTCAAATAAACTTGTGCCAGTTGCGTCAAACAAACTTGTGCCAGTTGCGTCAAACAAACTTGTGCCATTTGCGGCAAACAAACTTGTTCCAGTTGCGTCATACAAACTTGTGCCAGTTGCGTCGAACAAACTTGTGCCAGTTACGGCGAACAAACTTGTGCCAGTTTCGTCGAGAAAACTTGTGCCAGTTGCGTCAAATAAACTTGTGCCAGTTGCGTCAAACAAACTTGTGCCAGTTGCGTCAAACAAACTTGTGCCAGTTGCGTCAAACAAACTTGTTCCAGTTGCGTCAAACAGACTTGTGCCAATTGAGTTGAAAAAACTTGTGCCAGTTGCGTCGAACAAACTAGTGCCAGTTGCGTCTAACAAACTTGTGTCAGTTGCGTCATAAAAACTTGGGCCAGTTTCGTCGAACAAACTTGTGTTAGTGGCATCCAACAGACTTGTGCCAGTTGCGTAGAACAACCTTGTGCCAGTTGCGTCAAACAAACTTGTGCCAGTTGCGTAGAACAAACTTGTGCCATTTGCGTAGAACAACCTTGTGCCAGTTGCGTCGAACAAACTTGTGCTCTTTTGTAGAACAAACTTGTGCCTGTTGCGTCAAACAAACTTATGCCAGTTGCATAAAACAAACTAGTGCCAGTTGCATAGAACAAACTTGTGCCAGTTCCGGCGAACAAACTTGTGCCAATTGCGTCAAACAAACTTGTGCCAGTTCGTCGAACAAACTTGTGCCAGTTGCGTCGAAGAAACTTGTGCCAGTTGCGTCAAACAAACTTGTGCCAGTTGCGTCGAACAAACTTGTGCCAGTTGCGTCGAACAAACTTGTGCCAGTTACGGCAAACCAACTTGAGCCACTTGCTTTGAGAAAACTTGTGCCAGTTGCGTCAAATAAACTTGTGCCAGTTGCGACAAACAAACTTGTGCCAGTTACGGTGAACAAACTTGTGCCAGTTGCGTCGAGAAAAGTTGTACCATTTGCGTCAAATAAACTTGTGCCAGTTGCGTCAAACAAACTTTTGCCAGTTGAGTCAAACAAACTTGTGCCAGTTGCGTCAAACAAACTTGTGCCAGTTGCCTCAAACAAACTTTTGCCAATTGATTAAAAAAAACTTGTGCCAGTTGCGTTGAACAAACATGTGCCAGTTGCGTCTAACAAACTTGTGCCAGTTGCGTCAAACAAACTTGTGTCAGTTGCGTCGAACAAACTTGTGCCAGTTGCATCGAACAAACTTGTACATGTTGCGTAGAACAACCTTGTGCCAGTTGCGTCAAACAAACTTTTGCCAGTTGTGTCAAACAAACTTGTGCCAGTTGGGTCGAACAAACTTGTGCCAGTTCGTTAAACAAACTTGTTCTAGTTGCGTCGAACAAACTTGTGCCAGTTCCATCGAACAAACTTGCGCCAGTTCCGTCGAACAAACTTCTGCCAGTTGCGTCGAACAAACTTGTCCAAGTTGCATAGAACAAACTTGTGCCAGTTGTGTCAAACAAACTTATGCCAGTTGCGTCAAACAAACTTGTGCCTTTTGCATAGAACAAACTTGTGCCAGTTGCATAGAACAAACTTGTGCCAGTTGCGTCAAACAAACTTGTGCCAGTTGCGTCTAAAAAAACTTGTGCCAGTTGCGTCAAAGAAACTTGTGCCAGTTGCGTCGAACAAACTTGTGCCAGTTGCTTAGAACAAACTTGTGCCAGTTGTGTCAAACAAACTTGTGCCAGTTGCGTAGAACAAACTTGTGCCAGTTGCGTCTAACACACTTGTGCCAGTTGGGTAGAACAAATATGTGCCAGTTGTGTCAAACAAATTTGTGCCAGTTGCGTAGAACACACTAGTGCCAGTTGCATAATACAACCTTGTGCCAGATGCGTAGAACAAACATTTGCCATTTGCGTAGAACAAACTTGTGCCAGTTGTGTCAAACAAACTTGTGCCAGTTGTGTACAACAAACTAGTAAGAGGTGCGTAGAACAAACTTGTGCCAGGTGCGTCGAACAAACTTGTGCCAGTTGCATAGAACAAACTTGTACCAGTTGCGTCAAACAAACTTATGCCAGTTGCATAGAACAAACTAGTGCCAGTTGCATAGAACAAACTTGTGCCAGTTGCGTAGAACAAACTTGTGCCAGTTGCGTCAAACAAACTTGTGCCAGTTGCGTCAAACAAACTTGGGCCAGTTACGTCGAAGAAACTTGTGCCAGTTGCGTCAAACAAACTTTTGCCATTTGCGTCGAACAAACTTCTGCCAGTTGCGTCGAACAAACTTGTGCCAGATATGGCGAACAAACTTGTGCCAGTTGCTTCGAGAAAACTTGTGCCAATTGCGTAAAAAAAAACTTGTGCCAGTTGCGTCAAACAAACTTGTGCCAGTTGCGTCAAACAAACTTGTGCCAGTTGCGTCAAACAAACTTGTGCCAGTTACGTCAAACAAACTTGTACCAATTGAGTCGAAAAAACTTGTGCCTGTTACGTCGAACAAACTTGTGCCAGTTGCGTCTAACAAACTTGTGCCAGTTGCGACAAACAAACTTCTGCCAGTTGCGTCAAACAAACTTGTGCCAGTTGCATCAAACAAACTTGTGCCAGTTGCGTAGAACAAACTTTTACCAGTTGCGTCAAACAAACTTGTGCCAGTTGCGTAGAAGAACCTTATGCCAGTTGCGTCAAACGAACATGTGCCAGTTGCGTCAAACAAACTTTTGCCAGTTGCGTCGAAGAAACTTGTGCCAGTTGCGTCGAACAAACTTGCGACAGTTGCATCAAACAAACTTGTGCCAGTTGCGTTGAACAAACTTCTCTAAGTTATGTCAAACAAACTAGTGTCAGTTGCGTAGAACAAACTTGTGCCAGTTGCGTCGAACAAACTTGTGTCAGTTGGGTAGAACAAACTTGTGCCAGTTGCGTCAAACAAACTTGTGCCAGTTGCGTAGAACAAACTAGTGCCAGTTGCATAGAACAAACTTGTGCCAGATGCATAGAACAAACTTGTGCCAGTTATGTAGAACAAACTTGTGCCAGTTGCGTCGAACAAACTTGTGCCAGTTGTGTCGAACAAACTTGTGCCAGTTGCGTCAAAAAAACTTGGGCCAGTTTCGTCGAACAAACTTGTGCCAGTGGCATCCAAGAAACTTGTGCCAGTTGCGTTGAACAAACTTGTGCCAGTTGCGTCAAACAAACTTGTGCCAGTTGCGTAGAACAAACTTGTGCCAGTTGCATAGAACAACCTTGTGCCAGTTGCGTTGAACAAACTTGTACTAGTTGGTAGAACAAACTTGTGCCAGTTGCGTCAAACAAACTTATGCCAGTTGCGTAAAACAAACTTGTGCCAGTTGCATAGAACAAACTTGAGCCAGTTGAGTAGAACAAACTTGTGCCAATTGCATCAAACAAACTTGTGCCAGTTGCGTCGAACAAACTTGTGACAGTTGCGTCAAACAAACTTGTGCCAGTTGCGTCAAACAAACTTTGTGCCAATTGAGTAGAAAAAACTTGTGCCAGTTGCGTTGAACAAACTTTTGCCAGTTGCGTCAAACAAACTTGTGCCAGTTGCGTCCAACAAACTTGTGCCAGTTGCATCGAACAAACTAGTGCCAGTTGCATAGATCAAACTTGTGCCAGTTGCGTCAAACAAACTTGTACCAGTTGCATAGAACAAACTTCAGCATGCTGCGTAGAACAACCTTGTTCCAGTTGCATCAAACAAACTTGTGCCAGTTGCGTCAAAAAAGCTTGTGCCAGTTGCGTCGAACAAACTTGTGCCAGTTGTGTCTAACAAACTTGTGCCAGTTAGGTTGAACAAACTTGTGCCAGTAACGTTAAACAAACTTGTACCAGTTGCGTCGAACAAACTTGTGCCAGTTGTGTCGAACAAACTTGTGCCAGTTGTGTCGAACAAACTTGCACCAATTCCATCGAACAAACTTGTGAAAGTTGCTTAGAAAAAACTTGTGCCAGTTGTGTCAAACAAACTTGTGCCAGTTGCGTCGAACAAACTTGTGCCAGTTGGGTAGAACAAACATGTGCCAATTGCGTCAAACAAATTTGTGCCAGTTGCATAGAACAAACTTGTGCCTGATGCGTAGAACAAATTTTTGCCATTTGCGTAGAACAAACTTGTGCCAGTTGTGTCAAACAAACTTGTGCCAGTTATGTACAACAAACTTGTGCCAGTTGCATAGAAAAAACTTGTGCCAGTTGCGTAGAACAAACCTGTGCCAGTTGCATAGAACAAACTTGTGCCAGTTGCATAAACCAAACTTGTGCCAGTTGCGTAGAACAACCTTTTGCCAGTTGCATCAAGCCCACTTGTGCCAGTTGCGTCAAACAAACTTGTGCCAGTTGCGTCGAACAAACTTGTGCCAGTTGCGCCGAACAAACTTGTTCCAGTTGCGTCAAACAAACTTGTGCCAGTTGCGTAGAACAAACTTGTGCCAGTTGCGTCAAGCAAACTTGTGCCAGTTGCGTAGAACAAACTTGTGCCAGTTGCGTAGAACAACCTTGTGCCAGTTGCGTCGAACAAACTTTTGCCAGTTGCGTCGAACAAACTTGTGCCAGTTGCGTCAAACAAACTTTTGCCAGTTGCGCAGAACAAACTAGTGCCAGTTGCATAGAACAAACTTGTGCCAGTTGAGTAGAACAAACTTGTGCCAATTGCGTCAAACAAACTTGTGCCAGTGGCATCGAACAAACTTGTGCCAGTTGCATAGAACAAACTTGTGCCAGTTGCGTCAAGCAAACTTGTGCCAGTTGCGTAGAACAAACTTGTGCCAGTTGCGTAGAACAACCTTGTGCCACTTGCGTCGAACAAACTTTTGCCAGTTGCGTCGAACAAACTTGTGCCAGTTGCGTCAAACAAACTTTTGCCAGTTGCGTAGAACAAACTAGTGCCAGTTGCATAGAACAAACTTGTGCCAATTGAGTAGAACAAACTTGTGCCAATTGCGTCAAACAAACTTGTGCCAGTTGCAACGAACAAACTTGTGCCAGTTGCGTCGAACAAACTTGTGCCAGTTACGGCGAACAAACTTGTGCCACTTGCGTCGAGAAAACTTGTGCCAGTTGCGTCAAATAAACTTGTGCCAGTTGCGTCAAACAAACTTGTGCCAGTTACGGCGAACAAACTTGTGCCAGTTGCGTCGAGAAAAGTTGTACCAGTTGTGTCAAACAAACTTGTGTCAGTTGCGTCAAACAAACATGTGCCAGTTGCGTCAAACAAACTTGTGCCAGTTGCGTCGAACAAACTTGTGCCAGTTGCGTCAAAGAAACTTGTGCCAGTTGCGTAGAACAAACTTGTGCCAGTTGCGTAGAAGAAACTTGTGCCGGTTGCGTCAAACAAACTTGTGCCAGTTGCGTCAAACAAACTTGTGCCAGTTACGTCGAACAAAATTGTGCCAGTTGCGTCAAACAAACTTGTGCCAGTTGTGCCAAACAAACTTGTGACAGTTCCGCCAAACAAACTTGTGCCAGTTGAGTCAAACAAATTTGTACAAGTTGCGAAAACAAACTTATGACTGTTGCGTCAAACAATCTTGTGCCAGATGTGTTGAACAAACATGTGCCAGTTGCATCGAACAAACTTGTGCCAGTTGCGTCGAACAAACTTGTGCCAGTTGCGTCGAACAAACTTGTGCCAGTTGCGTCGAACAAACTTGTGCCAGTTGCGTCGAAGAAACTTGTGCCAGTTGCATCAAACAAACTTGAGCCAGTTGTGTCCAACAAACTTGTGACAGTTGCGTAGAAGAAACTTGTGCCAGTTGCGTCCAACAAACTTGTGCCAGTTGCGTAGAACAAACTTGTGCCAGTTACGTCAAACAAACTTATGCCAGTTGCGTAGAACAAACTAGTGCCAGTTGCATGCAACAAACTTGTGCCAGTTGCATAGAACAAACTTGTGCCAGTTGCGTAGAACAAACTTGTGCCAGTTGCATAGAACAAATTAGTGCCAGTTGCGTCAAACAAACTTGTGCCAGTTGCTTCGAACAAACTTGTGCCAGTTGCGTTGAACAAACTTGTGCCAATTGCGTCAAACAAACTTGTGTCAGTTGCGTAGAACAAACTTTTGCCAGTTGCGTCGAACAAACTTGTGTCAGTTGGGTAGAACAAACTTGTGCCAGTTGCGTGAAACAAACTTGTGCCAGTTGTGTAAAACAAACAGTGTCAGTTGGATAGAACAAACTTGTGCCAGTTACGTAGAACAAACTTCTGCCAGTTGCATAGAACAAACTTGTGCCAGATGTATCGAACAAACTTGTGCCAGTGGCGTATAACAAACTTGTGCCAGTTGAGTCTAACAAACTTGTGCCAGTTGCGTAGAACAAACTTGTGCCAGTTGCGTAGAACAAACTTGTGCCAGTTGCATAGAACAAACTTGTGCCAGTTGTGTAGAACATACTTGTGCCAGTTGCGCCGAGAAAAGTTGTGCCAGTTGCGTCAAATAAACTTGTGCCAGTTGCGTCCAACAAACTTGTGCCAGTTGAGTCAAACAAACTTGTGACAGTTGCGTCAAACAAACTTGTGCCAGTTGCGTCAAACAAACTTGTGCCAATTGAGTCGAAGAAACTTGTGCCAGTTGCGTCGAACAAACTTGTGCAAGTTGTGTCTAAAAAACTTGTGCCAGTTGCGTCAAACAAACTTGGGCTAGTTGCCTCGAACAAACTTGAGCCAGTTGCATTGAACAAACTTGTGCCAGTTGCGTAGAACAAACTTGTGCCAGTTGCGTCAAAAAAACTTGTGCCAGTTGCGTAGAACAAACTTGTGCCAGTTGCGTAGAACAACCTTGTGCCAGTTGCGACAAACAAACTTGTGCCAGTTGAGTCGAACAAAATTGTGCCAGTTGTGTCAAACAAACTTGTGCCAGTTGGTTCGAACAAACTTGTGCCAGTTGCGTCCAAAAAACTTGTACCAGTTACGTCGAAGAAACTTGTGCCAGTTGCGTTGAACAAACTTGTACCAGTTGCGTAGAACAAACTTGTGCCAGGTGCGTCAAACAAACTTATGCCAGTTGCATAGAATAAACTAGTGCCAGTTGCATAGAACAAACTTGTGCCAGTTGCGTCAAACAAACTTGTGCCAGTTGCGTCAAACAAACTTGTGCCAGTTGCGTCGACCAAACTTGTGCCAGTTGCGTCGAACAAACTTGTGCCAGTTGCGTCAAACAAACTTGTGCCAGTTGCGTCGAACAAACTTGTGCCAGTTGCGTCAAACAAACTTGTGCCAGTTACGTTAAACAAACTTGTGCCAGTTGCGTCAAAAAAAAACTTGTGCCAGTTGCGTCAAACAAACTTGTGCCAGTTGCGTCACACAAACTTGTGCCTCTTGCGAAAAACAAACTTGTGCCAGTTGCGTCAAACAAACTTGTGCCAATTGAGTCGAAAGAACTTGTGCCTGTTACGTCGAATAAATTTGTGCTAGTTGCGTCGAACAAACTTGTGCCAGTTGCGTCAAACAAACTTGTGCCAGTTGCGTCGAACAAACTTGTGCCAGTTGCGTCACACAAACTTGTGCCAGTTGCGTAGAACAAACTTGTGCCAGTTGCATCAAACAAACTTGTGCCAGTTGCATAGAACAAACTTGTGCCAGTTGCGTAAAAGAACCTTGTGCCAGTTGCATCAAACAAACTTGTGCCAGTTGCGTCAAACAAACTTGTGCCAGTTGCGTCAAACAAACTTGTGCCAGTTGGGTCGAACAAACTTGTGCCAGTTGGGTCGAACAAACTTGTGCCAGTTGCGTTAAACAAACTTGTGCCAGTTGAATCGAACAAAAATTATGCCAGTTGCGTCCAACAAACTTGTGCCTGTTGCGTCGAACAAACTTGCGCCAGTTGCGTCGAACAAACTTCTGCCAGTTGCGTTGAACAAACTTCTGCCAGTTGTGTCAAACTAACTTGTGTTAGTTGCGTAGAACTAACTTGTGCCAGTTGCGTCAAACAAACTTTTGTCAGTTGGGTAGAACAAACTTGTGCCAGTTGTGTCAAACAAACTTGTGCCTGTTGCGTAGAACAAACTAGTGCCAGTTGCATAGAAAAAACTTGTGCAAGATGCGTAGAACAAACTTGTGCCAGTTGCGTAGAACAAACTTGTGCCAGTTGCATAGACCAAAGTTGTGCCAGTTATGTAGAACAAACTTGTGCCAGTTGCGTCGAACAAACAGGTGCCAGTTGCGTCAAACAAACTTGTGCCAGTTGCGTCGAACAAACTTGTGCCAGTTGCATCGAACAAACTTGTGCCAGTTGCAAAGAACAAACTTCTGCCAGTTGCGTCTAACAAACTTGTAGCAGTTGCATAGAACAAACTTGTGCCAGTTGCGTAGAACAACATTGTGCCAGTTGCGTCAAACAAACTTGTGCCAGTTGCGTCAAACAAACTTGTGCCAGTTGCGTCGAACAAACTTGTGTCAGTTGTGTCAAACAAACTTGTGCCAGTTGGTTCGAAAAAACTTGTGCCAGTTGCGTCCAACAAAACTGTACCAGTTGCGTCAAACAAACTTGTGCCAGTTGCGTCAAACAAACTTATGCCAGTTGCATAGAACAAACTAGTGCCAGTTGCATAGAAAAAACTTGTGCCAGTTGCGTAGAACAAACTTGTGCCAGTTGCGTCAAGCAAACTTGTGCCAGTTGTGTCGAACAAACTTGTGCCAGTTGCGTTGAAGAAACTTGTGCCAGTTGCGTCAAACAAACATCTGCCAGTTACGTCGAACAAACTTGTGCCAGTTGCGTCGAACAAACTTGTGCCAGATATGGCGAACAAACTTCTGCCAGTTGCGTCGAGAAAACTTGTGCCAGTTGCGTCAAAAAAACTTGTGCCAGTTGCGTCAAACAAACTTGTGCCAGTTGCGTCAAACAAACTTGTGCTTCTTGCGTCAAACAAACTTGTGCCAGTTGCGTCAAACAAACTTGTACCAATTGAGTCGAAAAAACTTGTGCCTGTTACGTCGAACAAACTTGTGCCAGTTGCGTCTAACAAACTTGTGCCAGTTGCGTTGAACAAACTTGTGCCAGTTGTGTCAAACAAACTTGTGCCAGTTGCGTAGAACAAACTTGTGCCAGTTGCGTCAAACAAACTTGTGCCAGTTGCGTAGAACAAACTTGTGCCAGTTGCGTAGAAGAACCTTGTGCCAGTTGCGTCAAACAAACTTGTGCCAGTTGCGTCAAACAAACTTGTGCCAGTTGCGTCAAACAAACTTGTGCCAGTTGGATCGAACAAACTTGTGCCAGTTGCGTTAAACAAACTTGTGCCAGATGCATAGAACAAACTTGTGCCAGTTGCATAGAACAAACTTGTGCAGGTTGCGTCAAGAAAACTTGTGCCAGTTGCGTCAAAAAAAACTTGTGCTAGGTGCGTCAAACAAACTTGTGCTTCTTGCGTCAAACAAACTTGTGCCAGTTGTGTCAAACAAACTTGTACCAATTGAGTCGAAAAAACTTGTGTCTGTTACGTCGAACAAACTTGTGCCAGTTGCGCTTAACAAACTTGTGCCAGTTGCGTCGAACAAACTTGTGCCAGTTGCGTCAAACAAACTTGTGCCAGTTGCGTAGAACAAACTTGTGCCAGTTGCGTCAAATAAACTTTTGCCAGTTGCATAGAACAAACTTGTGCCAGTTGCGTAGAAGAACCTTGTGCCAGTTGCGTCAAACAAACTTGTGCCAGTTGCGTCAAACAAACTTGTGCTTGTTGCGTCAAACAAACTTGTGCCAGTTGCGTCAAACAAACTTGTGCCAGTTGGGTAGAACAAACTTGTGCCAGTTGCGTTAAAAAAACTTGTGCCAGTTGCATCGAACAATCTTTTGCCAGTTGCGTCGAACAAACTTGTGCCAGTTTCGTCGAACAATCTTGCGCTAGTTGCATCGAACAAACTTGTGCCAGTTGCGTTGAACAAACTTCTGCCAATTGTGTCAAACAAACTTGTGTCAGTTGCGTGGAACAAACTTGTGCCAGTTGCGTCGAACAAACTTGTGTCAGTTGGGTAGAACAAATTTGTGCCAGTTGCGTCAAAAAAACTTGTGCCCGTTGCGTAGAACAAACTAGTGCCTGTTACATAGAACAAACTTGTGCCAGATGCGTAGAACAAACTTGTGCCAGTTGCGTAGAACAAACTTGTGCCAGTTGCGTCGAACAAACTTGTGCCAGTTACGGTGAACAAACTTGTGCCAGTTTCGTCGAGAAAACTTGTGCCAGTTGCGTCAAATAAACTTGTGCCAGTTGCGTCAAACAAACTTGTGCCAGTTGCGTCAAACAAACTTGTGCCATTTGCGGCAAACAAACTTGTTCCAGTTGCGTCATACAAACTTGTGCCAGTTGCGTCGAACAAACTTGTGCCAGTTACGGCGAACAAACTTGTGCCAGTTTCGTCGAGAAAACTTGTGCCAGTTGCGTCAAATAAACTTGTGCCAGTTGCGTCAAACAAACTTGTGCCAGTTGCGTCAAACAAACTTGTGCCAGTTGCGTCAAACAAACTTGTTCCAGTTGCGTCAAACAGACTTGTGCCAATTGAGTTGAAAAAACTTGTGCCAGTTGCGTCGAACAAACTAGTGCCAGTTGCGTCTAACAAACTTGTGTCAGTTGCGTCATAAAAACTTGGGCCAGTTTCGTCGAACAAACTTGTGTTAGTGGCATCCAACAGACTTGTGCCAGTTGCGTAGAACAACCTTGTGCCAGTTGCGTCAAACAAACTTGTGCCAGTTGCGTAGAACAAACTTGTGCCATTTGCGTAGAACAACCTTGTGCCAGTTGCGTCGAACAAACTTGTGCTCTTTTGTAGAACAAACTTGTGCCTGTTGCGTCAAACAAACTTATGCCAGTTGCATAAAACAAACTAGTGCCAGTTGCATAGAACAAACTTGTGCCAGTTCCGGCGAACAAACTTGTGCCAATTGCGTCAAACAAACTTGTGCCAGTTCGTCGAACAAACTTGTGCCAGTTGCGTCGAAGAAACTTGTGCCAGTTGCGTCAAACAAACTTGTGCCAGTTGCGTCGAACAAACTTGTGCCAGTTGCGTCGAACAAACTTGTGCCAGTTACGGCAAACCAACTTGAGCCACTTGCTTTGAGAAAACTTGTGCCAGTTGCGTCAAATAAACTTGTGCCAGTTGCGACAAACAAACTTGTGCCAGTTACGGTGAACAAACTTGTGCCAGTTGCGTCGAGAAAAGTTGTACCATTTGCGTCAAATAAACTTGTGCCAGTTGCGTCAAACAAACTTTTGCCAGTTGAGTCAAACAAACTTGTGCCAGTTGCGTCAAACAAACTTGTGCCAGTTGCCTCAAACAAACTTTTGCCAATTGATTAAAAAAAACTTGTGCCAGTTGCGTTGAACAAACATGTGCCAGTTGCGTCTAACAAACTTGTGCCAGTTGCGTCAAACAAACTTGTGTCAGTTGCGTCGAACAAACTTGTGCCAGTTGCATCGAACAAACTTGTACATGTTGCGTAGAACAACCTTGTGCCAGTTGCGTCAAACAAACTTTTGCCAGTTGTGTCAAACAAACTTGTGCCAGTTGGGTCGAACAAACTTGTGCCAGTTCGTTAAACAAACTTGTTCTAGTTGCGTCGAACAAACTTGTGCCAGTTCCATCGAACAAACTTGCGCCAGTTCCGTCGAACAAACTTCTGCCAGTTGCGTCGAACAAACTTGTCCAAGTTGCATAGAACAAACTTGTGCCAGTTGTGTCAAACAAACTTATGCCAGTTGCGTCAAACAAACTTGTGCCTTTTGCATAGAACAAACTTGTGCCAGTTGCATAGAACAAACTTGTGCCAGTTGCGTCAAACAAACTTGTGCCAGTTGCGTCTAAAAAAACTTGTGCCAGTTGCGTCAAAGAAACTTGTGCCAGTTGCGTCGAACAAACTTGTGCCAGTTGCTTAGAACAAACTTGTGCCAGTTGTGTCAAACAAACTTGTGCCAGTTGCGTAGAACAAACTTGTGCCAGTTGCGTCTAACACACTTGTGCCAGTTGGGTAGAACAAATATGTGCCAGTTGTGTCAAACAAATTTGTGCCAGTTGCGTAGAACACACTAGTGCCAGTTGCATAATACAACCTTGTGCCAGATGCGTAGAACAAACATTTGCCATTTGCGTAGAACAAACTTGTGCCAGTTGTGTCAAACAAACTTGTGCCAGTTGTGTACAACAAACTAGTAAGAGGTGCGTAGAACAAACTTGTGCCAGGTGCGTCGAACAAACTTGTGCCAGTTGCATAGAACAAACTTGTACCAGTTGCGTCAAACAAACTTATGCCAGTTGCATAGAACAAACTAGTGCCAGTTGCATAGAACAAACTTGTGCCAGTTGCGTAGAACAAACTTGTGCCAGTTGCGTCAAACAAACTTGTGCCAGTTGCGTCAAACAAACTTGGGCCAGTTACGTCGAAGAAACTTGTGCCAGTTGCGTCAAACAAACTTTTGCCATTTGCGTCGAACAAACTTCTGCCAGTTGCGTCGAACAAACTTGTGCCAGATATGGCGAACAAACTTGTGCCAGTTGCTTCGAGAAAACTTGTGCCAATTGCGTAAAAAAAAACTTGTGCCAGTTGCGTCAAACAAACTTGTGCCAGTTGCGTCAAACAAACTTGTGCCAGTTGCGTCAAACAAACTTGTGCCAGTTACGTCAAACAAACTTGTACCAATTGAGTCGAAAAAACTTGTGCCTGTTACGTCGAACAAACTTGTGCCAGTTGCGTCTAACAAACTTGTGCCAGTTGCGACAAACAAACTTCTGCCAGTTGCGTCAAACAAACTTGTGCCAGTTGCATCAAACAAACTTGTGCCAGTTGCGTAGAACAAACTTTTACCAGTTGCGTCAAACAAACTTGTGCCAGTTGCGTAGAAGAACCTTATGCCAGTTGCGTCAAACGAACATGTGCCAGTTGCGTCAAACAAACTTTTGCCAGTTGCGTCGAAGAAACTTGTGCCAGTTGCGTCGAACAAACTTGCGACAGTTGCATCAAACAAACTTGTGCCAGTTGCGTTGAACAAACTTCTCTAAGTTATGTCAAACAAACTAGTGTCAGTTGCGTAGAACAAACTTGTGCCAGTTGCGTCGAACAAACTTGTGTCAGTTGGGTAGAACAAACTTGTGCCAGTTGCGTCAAACAAACTTGTGCCAGTTGCGTAGAACAAACTAGTGCCAGTTGCATAGAACAAACTTGTGCCAGATGCATAGAACAAACTTGTGCCAGTTATGTAGAACAAACTTGTGCCAGTTGCGTCGAACAAACTTGTGCCAGTTGTGTCGAACAAACTTGTGCCAGTTGCGTCAAAAAAACTTGGGCCAGTTTCGTCGAACAAACTTGTGCCAGTGGCATCCAAGAAACTTGTGCCAGTTGCGTTGAACAAACTTGTGCCAGTTGCGTCAAACAAACTTGTGCCAGTTGCGTAGAACAAACTTGTGCCAGTTGCATAGAACAACCTTGTGCCAGTTGCGTTGAACAAACTTGTACTAGTTGGTAGAACAAACTTGTGCCAGTTGCGTCAAACAAACTTATGCCAGTTGCGTAAAACAAACTTGTGCCAGTTGCATAGAACAAACTTGAGCCAGTTGAGTAGAACAAACTTGTGCCAATTGCATCAAACAAACTTGTGCCAGTTGCGTCGAACAAACTTGTGACAGTTGCGTCAAACAAACTTGTGCCAGTTGCGTCAAACAAACTTGTGCCAGTTGCGTCGAACAAACTTGTGTAAGTTGTGTGAAACAAACTTTTGACAGTTGGGTCGAACAAACTTTTGCCAGTTACGTTAAACAAACTTGTACCAGTTGCGTCGTACAAATTTGTCCCAGTTGTGTCGTACAAATTTGTGCCAGTTGCGTCGAACAAACTTGTGCCAGTTGCGTCGAACAAACTTGCGCCAGTTCCGTCGAACAAACTTGTGCCAGGTGCTTAGAACAAACTTGTGCCACTTGTGTCAAACAAACTTGTGCCAGTTTTGTAGAACAAACTTGTGACAGTTGCGTCGAACAAACTTGTGCCAGTTGGGTAGAACAAATATGTGCCAGTTGCGTCAAACAAATTTGTGCCAGTTGCGTAGAACAAGCTAGTGCCAGTTGCATAGAACAAACTTGTGCCAGATGCGTAAAACAAACTTTTGCCATTTGCGTAGAACAAACTTGTGCCAGTTGTGTCAAACAAACTTTTGCCAGTTGTGTACAACAAACCTGTGCCAGTTATGTAGAACAAACTTGTGCCTGTTGCATCAAACAAACTTGTGCCAGTTGCATCAAACAAATTGTGACATTTGCATAGAACAAACCTGTGCCAGTTATATTGAACAAACTTGTGCCAGTTGCATAGAACAACCTTGTGCCAGTTGCGTCAAACAAACTTGTGCCAGTTGCGTCAAACAAACTTGTGCCAGTTGCATAGAACAAACTTGTGCCAGTTATGTGGAACAAACTTGTGCCAGTTGCGTCAAACAAACTTGTGCCAGTTGCGTTGAACAAACTTGTGCCAGTTACGGCGAACAAACTTGTGCCAGTTTCGTCGAGAAAACTTGTGCCAGTTGCGTCAAATAAACTTGTGCCAGTTGCATCAAACAAACTTGTGCCAGTTGCGTCAAACAAACTTGTGCCAGTTGCGTCAAACAAACTTGTTCCAGTTGCGCCAAACAAACCTGTGCCAATTGAGTCGAAAAAACTTGTGCCAGTTGCGTCGAACAAACTTGTGCCAGTTGCGTCTAACAAACTTATGCCAGTTGCATCAAAGAAACTTGGGCCAGTTTCGTCGAAAAAACTTGTGCTAGTTGCATAGAACAACCTTGTGCCAGTTGCGTCAAACAAACTTTTGCCAGTTGCGTAGAACAAACTTGTGCCAGTTGCGTCAAACAATCTTGTGCCAGTTGCGTCGAACAAACTTTTGCTAGGTTGTAGAACAAACTTGTGCCAGTTACGTCAAACAAACTTATGCCAGAAGCGTAAAACAAACTAATGCCAGTTGCATAGAACAAACTTGTGCCAGTTGATTAGAACAAACTTGTGCCAATTGTGTCAAACAAACTTGTGCCAGTTCGTTGAACAAACTTGTGCCAGTTGCGTCGAAGAAACTTGTGCCAGTTGCGTCAAACAAACTTGTGCCAATTGCGTTGAACAAACTTGTGCCAGTTACGGCGAACAAACTTGTGCCACTTGCATCGAGAAAACTTGTGCCAGTTGCGTCAAATAAACTTGTGCCAGTTGTGTCAAACAAACTTGTGCCAGTCACGGCGAACAAACTTGTGCCAGTTGTGTCGAGAAAAGTTGTACCAGTTGTGTCAAACAAACTTGTGCCAGTTGCGTCAAACAAACTTGTACCAGTTGCGTCAAACAAACTTGTGCCAGTTGCGTCAAACAAACTTGTGCCAGTTGCGTCAAACAAACTTGTGCCAATTGATTAAAAAAAACTTGTGCCAGTTGCGTTGAACAAACTTGTGCCAGTTGCGTCTAACAAACTTGTGCAAGTTGCGTCAAACAAACTTGTGTCAGTTGCGTCGAACAAACTTATGCCAGTTGCATCGAACAAACTAGTGTCAGTTGCATAGAACAAACTTGTGCCAGTTGCGTGAAACAAACTTGTACCAGTTGCGTAGAACAAACTTGTACATGTTGCGTAGAACAACCTTGTTCCAGTTGTATCAAACAAACTTGTGCCAGTTGTGTCAAACAAACTTCTGCCAGTTGGGTCGAAGAAACTTGTGCCAGTTACGTTAAACAAACTTGTTCTAGTTGCGTCGAACAAACTTGTGCCAGTTGCGTCGAACAAACTTGTGCCAGTTGCGTCGAACAAACTTGCGCCAGTTCCGTCGAACAAACTTGTGCCAGTTGCATCGAACAAACTTGTGCCAGTTGTGTGAAACAAACTTTTGACAGTTGGGTCGAACAAACTTTTGCCAGTTACGTTAAACAAACTTGTACCAGTTGCGTCGTACAAATTTTTGCCAGTTGCGTCGTACAAATTTGTGCCAGTTGCATCGAACAAACTTGTGCCTGTTGCATCGAAATAACTTGCGCCAGTTCCGTCGATAAAAACTTGTGCCAGGTGCTTAGAACAAACTTGTGCCACTTAAGTCAAACAAACTTGTGCCAGTTGTGTAGAACAAACTTGTGCCAGTTGCGTTGAACAAACTTGTGCCAGTTGGGTAGAACAAACATGTGCCAGTTGCGTCAAACAAATTTGTGCCAGTTGCGTAGAACAAACTAGTGCCAGTTGCATAGAACAAACTTGTGCCAGATGCGTAAAACAAACTTTTGCCATTTGCGTAGAACAAACTTGTGCCAGTTGTGTCAAACAAACTTTTGCCAGTTGTGTACAACAAACCTGTGCCAGTTATATGGAACAAACTTGTGCCTGTTGCATCAAACAAACTTGTGCCATTTGCATAGAACAAACTTGTGCCAGTTGCATAGAACAACCTTGTGCCAGTTGCGTCAAACAAACTTGTGCCAGTTGCGTTAAACAAACTTGTGCCAGTTGCGTCAAACAAACTTGTGCCAGTTGCGTCGAACAAACTTGTGCCAGTTGCGTAGAACAAACTTGTGCCAGTTGCATAGAACAAACTTGTGCCAGTTATGTGGAACAAACTTGTGCCAGTTGCGTCAAACAAACTTGTGCCAGTTGCGTCGAACAAACTTGTGCCAGTTACGGCGAACAAACTTGTGCCAGTTTCGTCGAGAAAACTTGTGCCAGTTGCGTCAAATAAACTTGTGCCAGTTGCGTCAAACAAACTTGTGCCAGTTGCGTCAAACAAACTTGTGCCAGTTGCGTCAAACAAACTTGTTCCAGTTGCGCCAAACAAACTTGTGCCAATTCAGTCGAAAAAACTTGTGCCAGTTGCATCAAACAAACTTGTGCCAGTTGCGTCTAACAAACTTGTGCCAGTTGCATGAAAAAAAACTTGGGCCAGTTTCGTCGAAAAAACTTGTGCCAGTTGCATAGAACAACCTTGTGCCAGTTGCGTCAAACAAACTTGTGCCAGTTGCGTAGAACAAACTTGTGCCAGTTACGTCAAACAACCTTGTGCCAGTTGCGTCGAACAAACTTGTGCTAGTTTGTAGAACAAACTTGTGCCAGTTGCGTCAAACAAACTTATGCCAGAAGCGTAAAACAAACTAATGCCAGTTGCATAGAACAAACTTGTGCCAATTGATTAGAACAAACTTGTGCCAATTGCGTCAAACAAACTTGTGCCAGTTCGTTGAACAAACTTGTGCCAGTTGCGTCGAAGAAACTTGTGCCAGTTGCGTCAAACAAACTTGTGCCAGTTGCGTTGAACAAACTTGTGCCAGTTGCGTCGAACAAACTTGTGCCAGTTACGGCGAACAAACTTGTGCCACTTGCGTCGAGAAAACTTGTGCCAGTTGCGTCAAATAAACTTGTGCCAGTTGCGTCAAACAAACTTGTGCCAGTTACGGCGAACAAACTTGTGCCAGTTGCGTCGAGAAAAGTTGTACCAGTTGTGTCAAACAAACTTGTGTCAGTTGCGTCAAACAAACTTGTGCCAGTTGCGTCAAACAAACTTGTGCCAGTTGCGTCAAACAAACTTGTGCCAGTTGCGTCAAACAAACTTGTGCCAATTGATTAAAAAAAACTTGTGCCAGTTGCGTTGAACAAACTTGTGACAGTTGCGTCTAACAAACTTGTGCAAGTTGCATCAAACAAACTTGTGTCAGTTGCGTCGAACAAACTTGTGCCAGTTGCATCGAACAAACTAGTGCCAGTTGCATAGAACAAACTTGTGCCAGTTGCGTCAAACAAACTTGTGCCTGTTGCGTAGAACAACATTGTGCCAGTTGTGTCACACATACTTGTGCCAGTTGTGTCAAACAAACTTTTGCCAGTTGGGTCGAAGAAACTTGTGCCAGTTACATTAAACAAACTTGTTCTAGTTGCGTCGAACAAACTTGTGCCAGTTGCGTCGAACAAACTTGTGCCAGTTGCGTCGAACACACTTGTGCCAGTTGTGTCGAACAAACTTGTGCCAGTTGCGTCAAACAAACTTGTGCCAGATATGGCAAACAAACTTGTGCCAGATATAGCAAACAAACTTGTGCCAGTTGCTTCGAGAAAACTTGTGCCAGTTGCGTAAAAAGAAACTTGTGCCAGTTGCGTCAAACAAACTTGTGCTAGTTGCGTCAAACAAACTTGTGCCTCTTGCGTCAAACAAACTTGTGCCAGTTGCGTCAAACAAACTTGTACCAATTGAGTTGAAAAAACTCGTGCCTGTTACGTCGAACAAACTTGTGCCAGTTGCGTCTAACAAACTTGTGCCAGTTGCGTCAAACAAACTTGTACCAGTTGCGTCAAACAAACTTGTGCCAGTTGCATAGAACAAACTTGTGCCAGTTGCGTCAAACAAACTTGTGCCAGTTGCGTAGAAGAACCTTGTGCCAGTTGCGCCAACGAACTTGTGCCAGTTGCGTAGAACAAACTTGTGCCAGTTGCGTCGAACAAACTTGTGCCAGTTGCATAGAAAAATCTTGTGTCAGTTGCATAGAACAAACTTGTGCCAGTTGTGTCAAACAAACTTGTGGCAGTTGCATAGAACAGACTTGTGCCAGTTGCGTCGAACAAACTTGTGCCAGTTGGGTAGAACAAACTTGTGCCAGTTGCGTCAAACAAACTTGTGTCAGTTGCGTAGAACAAACTAGTGCCAGTTGCATAGAACAAACTTGTGCCAGATGCGTAGAACAAACTTGTGCCAGTTGCGTAGAACAAACTTGTGCCAGTTGCATGGAACAAACTTGTGCCAGTTATGTAGAACAAACTTGTGCCAGTTGCGTCGAACAAACTTGTGCTAGTTGTGTCGAACAAACTTGTGCCAGTTGTGTCAAACAAACTTGTGTCAGTTGCGTAGAATAGACTTGTGCCAGTTGCATCGAACAAACTTGTGCCAGTTGGGTAGAACAAACTTGTGCCAGTTGCGTCAAACAAACTTGTGCCAGTTGCGTAGAACAAACTAGTGCCAGTTGCATAGAACAAACTTGTGCCAGATGCGTAGAACAAACTTGTGCCAGTTGCGTAGAACAAACTTGTGCCAGTTGCATAGAACAAACTTGTGCCAGTTATGTAGAACAAACTTGTGCCAGTTGCGTCGAACAAAATTGTGCTAGTGGTGTCGAACAAACTTTTGCCAGTTGCGTAAAAAAAAATTGGGCCAGTTTCGTCGAACAAACTTGTGCCAGTGGCATCTAACAAACTTGTGCCAGTTGCGTCGAACAAACTTGTGCCAGTTGCGTCAAACATTCTTGTGCCAGTTGCGTAGAACAAACTTGTGCCAGTTGCGTAGAACAACCTTGTGCCAGTTGCGTCGAACAAACTTGTGCTAGTTGGTAGAACAAACTTGTGCCAGTTGCGTTGAACAAACTTGTGCCAGTTGCGTCGAACAAACTTGTGCCAGTTCTGTCGAACAAACTTGCGCCAATTCCATCGAACAAACTTGTGCCAGTTGGGTAGAACAAACTTGTGCCAATTGCATGAAACACACTTGTGCCAGTTGCGTAGAACAAACTAGTGCCAGTTGCATAGAACTAACTTGTGCCAGATGCGTAGAACAAACTTGTGTCAGTTGCGTAGAACAAACTTGTGCCAGTTGCATAGAACAAACTTGTGCCAGTTAAGTAGAACAAACTTGTGCCAGTTGCGTCGAACAAACTTGTGCCAGTTGTATCGAACAAACTTGTGCCAGTTGCGTTAAAAAAATTGGGCCAGTTTCGTCGAACAAACTTGTGCAAGTGGCATCCAACAAACTTGTGCCAGTTGCGTCGAACAAACTTGTGCCAGTTGCGTAAAACAAACTTGTGCCAGTTGCGTAGAACAAACTTGTGCCAGTTGCGTAGAACAACCTTGTGCCAGTTGCGTCGAACAAACTTGTGCTAGTTGGTAGAACAAACTTGTACCAGTTGCGTCGAACAAACTTGTGCCAGTTGCGTCGAACAAACTTGTGCCAGTTGTGTCGAACAAACTTGCGCCAATTCCATCGAACAAACTTGTGCCAGTTGCGTAGAACAAACTTGTGCCAGTTGTGACAAACAAACTTGTGCCAGTTGCGTCGAACAAACTTGTGCCAGTTGGGTAGAACAAACATGCCAATTGCGTCAAACAAATTTGTGCCAGTTGCATAGAACAAACTTGTGCCTGATACATAGAACAAAATTTTGCCATTTGCGTAGAACAAACTTGTGCCAGTTGCGTCAAACAAACTTGTGCCAGTTGCGTAGAACAAACTTGTGCCAGTTGCGTAGAACAACCTTGTGCCAGTTGCGTCGAACAAACTTGTGCTAGTTGGTAGAACAAACTTGTACCAGTTGCGTCGAACAAACTTGTGCCAGTTGCGTCGAACAAACTTGTGCCAGTTGTGTCGAACAAACTTGCGCCAATTCCATCGAACAAACTTGTGCCAGTTGCTTAGAACAAACTTGTGCCAGTTGTGTCAAACAAACTTGTGCCAATTGTGTCGAACAAACTTGTGCCAGTTGTGTCAAACAAACTTGCGCCAATTCCATCGAACAAACTTGTGCCAGTTGGGTAGAACAAACTTGTGCCAGTTGCATCAAACAAACTTGTGCCAGTTGCGTAGAACAAACTAGTGCCAGTTGCATAGAACAAACTTGTGCCAGATGCGTAGAACAAACTTGTGTCAGTTGCGTAGAACAAACTTGTGCCAGTTGCATAGAACAAACTTGTGCCAGTTATGTAGAACAAACTTGTGCCAGTTGTATCGAACAAACTTGTGCCAGTTGTGTCGAACAAACTTGTGCCAGTTGTGTTAAAAAAAAAATTGGGCCAGTTTCGTCGAACAAACTTGTGCAAGTGGCATCCAACAAACTTGTGCCAGTTGCGTCGAACAAACTTGTGCCAGTTGCGTCAAACAAACTTGTGCCAGTTGCGTAGAACAAACTTGTGCTAGTTGGTAGAACAAACTTGTACCAGTTGCGTCGAATAAACTTGTGCCAGTTGCGTCGAACAAACTTGTGCCAGTTGTGTCGAACAAACTTGCGCCAATTCCATCGAACAAACTTGTGCCAGTTGCGTCGAACAAACTTGTGCCAGTTGTGTCGAACAAACTTACGCCAATTCCGTCGAACAAACTTGTGCCAGTTGCTTAGAACAAACTTGTGCCAGTTGTGTCAAACAAACTTGTGCCAGTTGCGTCGAACAAACTTGTACGAGTTGGGTAGAACAAACATGTGCCAATTGCGTCAAGCAAATTTGTGCCAGTTGCATAGAACAAACTTGTGCCTGATGCGTAGAACAAACTTTTGCCATTTGCGTAGAACAAACTTGTGCCAGTTGTGTCAAACAAACTTGTGCCAGTTGTGTACAACAAACTTGTGCCAGTTGCGAAGAAAAAAATTTTGCCAGTTACGTAGAACAAACCTCTGCCAGTTGCATAGAATAAACTTGTGCCAGTTGCATAGAACAAACTTGTGCCAGTTGCGTAGAACAACCTTGTGCCAGTTGCATCAAACACACTTGCGCCAGTTGCGTCAAACAAACTTGTGCCAGTTGCGCCGAACAAACTTGTGCCAGTTGCGTCAAACAAACTTGTGCCAGTTGCGTCAAACAAACTTGAGCCAGTTGCGTCAAACAAACTTGTGCCAGTTGCGTCAAACAAACTTGTACAAGTTGCGTCAAACAAACTTGTGCTAGTTGCGTCTAACAAACTTGTGCCATTTGCGTCAAAAAAACTTGGGCCAGTTAAGTCGAACAAACTTTTGCCAGTGGCATCGAACAAACTTGTGGCAGTTGCGTAGAACAAATTTGTGCCAGTTGCGTCAAGCAAATTTTGTGCCACTTGCGTAGAACAAACTTGTGCCAGTTGCGTAGAACAACCTTGTGCCAGTTGCGTCGAACAAACTTGTGCCAGTTACGTCGAACAAAATTGTGCCAGTTGCGTCCAACAAACTTGTCCCAGTTGCATAGAACAAACTTGTGCCAGTTGCGTCAAACAAACTTGTGCCAGTTGCGTCAAACAAACTTGTGCCAGTTGCATCAAACAAACTTGTGCCAGTTGCGTCGAGAAAAGTTATGCCATTTGCGATAAATAAACTTGTGCCAGTTGCGTCAAACAAACTTGTGCCAGTTGCGTCAAACAAACTTGTGCCAGTTGCATAGAACAAACTTGTGCCAGTTGCATAGAACAACCTCGTGCCTGTTGCGTTGAACAAACTTGTGCTAGTTGGTAGAACAAACTTGTGCCAGTTGCGTCAAACAAACTTATGCCAGTTGCGTAAAACAAACTAGTGCCAGTTGCATAGAACAAACTTGTGCCAGTTGAGTAGAACAAACTTGTGCCAATTGCATCAAAAAAACTTGTGCCAGTGACGTCGAACAAACTTGTGACAGTTGCGTCGAAGAAACTTGAGCCAGTTGCGTCAAACAAACTTGTGCCAGTTGCGTCAAACAAACTTGTGCCAGTTGCGTCGAACAAACTTGTGCCAGTTACGGCGAACAAACTTGTGCCACTTGCGTCGAGAAACTTGTGCCAGTTGCATCAAATAAACTTGTGCCAGTTGCGTCAAACAAACTTGTGCCAGTTACGGCGAACAAACTTGTGCCAGTTGTGTCGAGAAAAGTTGTGCTAGTTGCGTCAAATAAACTTGTGCCAGTTGCGTCAAACAAACTTGTGCCAGTTTCGTCAAACAGACTTGTGCCAGTTGCGTCAAACAAACTTGTGCCAGTTGCGTCAAACAAACTTGTGACAATTGATTCGAAAAAACTTGTGCCAGTTGCGTTGAACAAACTTGTGCCAGTTGCGTCTAACAAACCTGTGCCAGTTGCGTCAAACAAACTTGTGCCAGTTGCGTCGAACAAACTTGTGCCAGTTGCATCGAACAAACTAGTGCCAGTTGCATAGAACAAACTTGTGCCAGTTGCGTCAAACAAACTTGTGCCAGTTGCGTCGAACAAACTTGTGCCAGTTGCATCGAACAAACTAGTGCCAGTTGCATAGAACAAACTTGTGCCAGTTGCGTCAAACAAACTTTTGCCAGTTGCGTAGAACAAACTTGTTCATGTTGCGTAGAACAACCTTGTGCCAGTTGCGTCAAACAAACTTGTGCCAGTTGCGTCAAACAAACTTGTGCCAGTTGCGTCGAACAAACTTGTGCCAGTTGTGTGAAACAAACTTGTGCCAGTTGGGTCAAACAAACTTGTGCCAGTTACGTTAAACAAACTTGTACCAGTTGCGTCGTACAAATTTGTTCCAGTTGCGTCGAACAAACTTGTGCCAGTTGCGTCGAACAAACTTGCACCAGTTCCATAGAACATACTTGTGCCAGTAGCTTAGAACAAACTTGTGCCACTTGTGTCAAACAAACTTGTGCCAGTTGTGTAGAACAAACTTGTACCAGTTGCGTCGAACAAACTTGTGCTAGTTGGGTAGAACAAACATGTGCCAGTTGCGTCAAACAAATTTGTGAAAGTTGCGTAGAACAAACTAGTGCCAGTTGCATAGAACAAACTTGTGCCAGATGCGTAGAACAAACTTTTGCCATTTGCGTAGAACAAACTTGTGCCAGTTGTGTCAAAAAAACTTGTGCCAATTGTGTACAACAAACTTGTGCCAGTTATGTAGAACAAACTTGTGCCTGTTGCATCAAACAAACTTGTGCCAGTAGCGTCAAACAAACTTGTGCCATTTGCATAGAACAAACTTGTGCCAGTAGCATAGAACAACCTTGTGCCAGTTGCGTCAAACAAACTTGTGCCAGTTGCGTCAAACAAACTTGTGCCAGTTGCATCAAACAAACTTGTGCCAGTTGCGTCGAACAAACTTGTGCCAGTTGCGTCCAACAACATTGTGCCAGTTGCGTCAAACAAACTTGTGCCAGTTGCGTCAAAAAAACTTGTGCCAGTTGCGTCAAAAAAACTTGGGCCAGTTGCGTAGAACAAACTTGTGCCAGTTGCGTACAACAAATTTGTGCCATTTGCGTCAAAAAACTTGTTCCAGTTGCGTAGAACAAATTTGTGCTAGTTGCGTAGAACAAACTTGTGCCAGTTGCGTCGAACAAACTTGTGCCAGTTGCATAGAACAAACTCGTGCCAGTTGCGAAGAACAAACTTGGGCAAGTTGCGTAGAACAAACTTGTGTCAGTTGCGATGAACAAACTTGTGCCAGTTGCATCAAACAAACTTGTGCCAGTTGCGTAGAACAAACTTGTGCCAGTTGCGTCGAACAAACTTGTGCCAGTTGCATCGAACAAAATTGTGTCAATTGCATAGAACAAACTTGTGCCAGTTTCGTCGAACAAACTTGTGCCAGTTGCGTAGAACAAACTTGTGCCAGTTGTGTCAATCAAACTTCTGCCAGTTGCTTCAAACAAGTTTGGGCCAGTTGCGTCGAACAAACTTGTGCCAGTTGCGTCGAAGAAACTTGTGCCAGTTGCGTAGAAAAAACTTGTGCCAGTTGTGTCAAACAAACTTGTGCCAGTTGCATAGAACAAACTTGTGCCAGTTGTGTAGAGCAACCTTGTGCCAGTTGCGTCAAACAACCTTGTGCCAGTTGCATCAAACAAACTTGTGCCAGTTGCGTCAAACAAATTTATGCCAGTTGCATAGAACAAACTTGTGCCAGTTGCATAGAACAAACTTCTGCCAGTTGCATCGAACAAACTTGTGCCAGTTGCGTCGAACACACTTGTGCCAGTTGCGTCGGGCAGACTTGTGCCAATTGCGTCCAAGAAACTTGTGCCAGTTGCGTAGAACAAACTTGTGCCCTTTGTGTCAAACAAACTTGTGCCAGTTGCATAAAACAAACTTTTGCCAGTTGCGTCGAACAAACTTGTGCCAGTTGCATAGAACAAACTTGTGCCAGTTACGTAGAACAAACTTGTGCCACTTGTGTCAGACAAACTTGTGCCAGTTGCGTAGAACAAACTTGTGCCAGTTCCATAGAACAAACTTGTGCTAGTTGCGTAGAACAAACTTGTGCCAGTTGCGTAGAAAAAACTTGTGCCAGTTTCGTCGAACAAACTTGTGCCAGTTGCGTAGAACAAACTTGTGCCAGTTGTGTCAAACAAACTTGTGCCAGTTGCGTCAAACAAACTTGGGACAGTTGCGTCGAAGAAACTTGTGCCAGTTGCATCGAAGAAACTTGTGCCAGTTGCGTAGAAAAAACTTGTGCCAGTTGCGTAGAACAAACTTGTGCCAGTTGCGTAGAACAAACTTGTGCCAGTTGCATAGAACAAACCTGTGCCAGTTTTGAAGAAAAACCTTGTGCCAGTTGCGTCAAACAACCTTGTGCCAGTTGCATCAAACAAGCTTGTGCCAGTTGCATAGAACAAACTTGTGCCAGTTGCGTTGAACAAACTTGTGTCAGTTGCATAGAAGAAACTTGTGCCAGTTTTGTAGAACAACCTTTTGCCAGTTGCGTCAAACAGACTTGTGCCAATTGCGTCAAACAACCTTGTGCCAGTTGCAACAAAAAAACTTGTGCCAGTTGTGTCAAACAAACTTGTGCCAGTTGGGTCGAATAAACTTGTGCCAGTTGCGTTAAACAAACTTGTGCCAGTTGCGTCTAACAAACTTGTGCCAGTTGCGTCGAACAAACTTGTGCCAGTTGCGTCAAACAAACTTATGCCAGTTGCATCGAACAAACTTGTGCCAGTTGCGTAGAACAAACTTGTGCCAGTTGCATAGAACAAACTTTTGCCACTTGCATCAGACAAATTTGTGCCAGTTGCGCAGAACAAACTTTTGCCAGTTGCGTAGAACAAACTTGTGCCAGTTTTGTCAAACAAACTTGTGCCAGTTGCGTAGAACAAATTCGTGCCCGTTACGTGGAACAAACTTGTGCCAGTTGCATAGAACAAACTTCTGCCAGTTACGTCAAACAAACTTGGGCCAGTTGCATAGAACAAACTTGTGCCAGTTGCGTCAAACAAACTTGTGCCAGTTGCGTCAAACAAACTTGTGCCTGTTGCGTAGAAGAAACTTTTGCCAGTAGCGTCGAACAAACTTGTGCCAGTTCCGTGGAACAAACTTGTGCCAGTTGCATAGAACAAACTTGTGCCAGTTGTGTAGAACAATCTTGTGCCAGTTGCGTAGAACAAACTTGTGCCAGTTGCGTCAAACAAACTTGGGCCAGTTGCGTAGAACAAACTTGTGCCTGTTGCGTAGAACAAACTTGTGCAAGTTGCGTCAAACAATCTTGTGCCAGTTGTGAAGAACAAACTTGTGCCTGTTGCATAGAACAAAATTGTGCCAGTTGCGTAGAACAACTTTGTGCCAGTTGCGTAGAACAAACTTGTGTCAGTTGCGTAGAACAAACTTGTGCTAGTTGCGTAGAACAAACTTGTGCCAATTGCATAGAACAAACTTGTGTCAGTTGCGTAGAACAAACTTGTGCCAGTTGCGTCAAACAAACATGGGCCAGTTGCGTAGAACAAACTTGTGCCAGTTGCGAACTACAAACTTGTGCCAGTTTCGTAGGACAAACTTGTGCCATTGCGTCAAACAAACTTGTGCCAGTTGCGTAGAACAAACTTGCGCCAGTTGCGAACTACAATCTTGTGTCACTTGCGTAGGACAAACTTGTGCCAGTTGCTTCAAAGAAACTTGTGACAGTTGCGTCAAATAAACTTGTTCCAGTTGCGTCAAATAAACTTGTGCCAGTTACATAGAACAACTTTGTGCCAGTTGCATAGAACAAAATTGTGCCAGTTGCGTAGAACAACTTTGTGCCAGTTGCGTAGAACAAACTTGTGCCAGTTGTGTAGAACAAACTTGTGCTAGTTGCGTAGAACAAACTTGTGCCAGTTGGTAAAACAAACTTGTGTCAGTTGTGTAGAACAAACTTTTGCCAGTTGCGTCAAACCAACTTGGGCCAGTTGCGTAGAACAAACTTGTGCCAGTTGCGAACTACAAACTTGTGCCAGTTTCGTAGGACAAACTTGTGCCAGTTGCGTCAAACAAACTTGTGCCAGTTGCGTAGAACAAACTTGTGCCAATTGAGAACTACAAACTTGTGCCACTTGCGTAGAACAAACTTGTGCCAGTTGCGTCAAAGAAACTTGTGCCAGTAGCATCAAATAAACTTGTGCCAGTTGTGCAGAACAAACTTGTGACAGTTGCGTTGAACAAACTTGTGCCAGTTGCGTCGAACAAACTTGTGCCAGTTGCATCAAACAAACTTGTGCCAGTTGCGAAGAACAAACTTGTGCCAGTTGCGTCAAACAAACTAGTGCCAGTTGCGTTTAACAAACTTGTGCCAGTTGCGTAGAACAAACTTGTGCCAGTTGTGTCAAACAAACGTGTGCCAGTTGCGTCGAACAAACTTGTGCCAGTTGCGTTGAACAAACTTGTGCCAGTTACGTAGAACAAACTTGTGCTAGTTGTGTCAAACAAACTTGTGCCAGTTGCGTAGAACAAACTTGTCCCAGTTGCGTAGAACAAACTTGTGCCACTTGCGTAGAACAAACTTATGCCAGTTACGTAGAACAAACTTGTGCCAGTTGTGTCAAACAAACTTGTGCCAGTTGCGTAGAACAAACTTGTGCCAGTTGCGTAGAACAAACTTGTGCCAGTTGCGTAGAACAAACTTGTGCCAGTTGCGTCAAAGAAACTTGTGCCAGTTGCATAGAACAAACTTGTGCCAGTTTTGTCAAACAAACTTGTGCCAGTTGCTTAGAACAAACTTGTGTCAGTTGCATAGAACAAACGTGTGCCAGTTGCATAGAACAAAATTGTGCCAGTTGCGCTGAACAAAATTGTGCCAGTTGTTTCAAAGAAACTTTTGCCAGTTGCGTCAAACAAACTTGTGCCAGTTGCGTAGAACAAACTTGTGCGAGTTGCGTCAAACAAACTTGTGCCAGTTGCATAGAACAAACTTGTGCCAGTTGCGTCAAACAAACTTGTGCCAGTTGCGTAGAACAAACTTGAGGCAGTTGCGTAGAACAAACGTGTGCCAGTTGCGTAGAACAAAATTGTGCCAGTTGCGCTGAACAAACTTGTGCCGGTTGTTTCAAACAAACTTTTGCCAGTTGCGTCAAACAAACTTGGGCCAGTTGCGTCGAACAAACTTGTGCCAGTTGGGTAGAACAAACTTTGTGCCAGTTGTGTCAAACAAACTTTTCCCAGTTGCGTCAAACAAACTTGGGCCATTGTGTCAAACAAATTTATCCCAGTTGCATAGAACAAACTTGTGCCAGTTGCGTAGAACAAACTTGGGCCAGTTGCATCGAACAAACTTGTGCCAGTTGCGTCGAACACACTTGTGACAGTTGCATCAGACAAACTTGTGCCAATTGCGTCGAACAAACTTGTGCCAGTTGGGTAGAACAAACTTACACCAGTTGTGTCGGACAAACTTGTGCCAGTTGCGTCAAACAAACTTGTGCCAGTTGCGTAGAACAAACTTGGGCCAGTTGCGTCGAACAAAATTGTGCCAGTTGTGTCGGACAAACTTGTGCCAGTTACGTAGAACATACTTGTGCCAGTTCCGAACTACAAACTTGTGCCAGTTGCGTTGAACAAACTTGGGCCAGTTGCGTCAAACAAACTTGTGCCAGTTGCGTAGAACAAACTTTTGCCAGTTGCGTCAAACAAACATGTGCCAGTTGCGTAGAACAAACTTGAGCCAGTTGTGTAGAACAAACTTGGGCCAGTTGCGTAGAACAAACATTTTCCAGTTGCGTAGAACAAACTTGTGCCAGTTGCGTCGAACAAACTTGTGCCAGTTGCGTAGAACAAACTTGTGCCAGTTGCATAGAACAAACTTGTGCCACTTGCGTCGAACAAACTTGTGCCAGTTGCGCAGAACAAACTTTTGCCAGTTACGTAGAACAAACTTATGCCAGTTTTGTCAAACAAACTTGTGCCAGTTGCGTAGAACAAACTTGTGCCCGTTACGTGGAACAAATTTGTGCCAGTTGCATAGAACAAACTTCTGCCAGTTGCGTCAAACAAACTTGGGCCAGTTGCGTAGAAAAAACTTGTGCCAGTTGCGTCAAACAAACTTGTGCCAGTTGCGTCAAACAAACTTGTGCCAGTTGCGTAGAACAAACTTGAGCCAGTTGCGTAGAACAACCTTGTGCCAGTTACGTAGAACAAACTTGTGCCAGTTGTGTCAAACAAACTTGTGCCAGTAGCGTAGAACAAATTTATGCCAGTTGCGTAGAACAAACTTGTGCGTGTTGTGTCAAACAAACTTGGGCCAGTTGCGTAGAACAAACTTGTGCCAGTTGTGTCAATCAAACTTCTGCCAGTTGCGTCAAACAAGATTGGGCCAGTTGCGTCGAACAAACTAGTGCCAGTTGCATTGAAGAAACTTGTGCCAGTTGCGTAGAAAAAACTTGTGCCAGTTGTGTCAAACAAACTTGTGCCAGTTGCATAGAACAAACTTGTGCCAGTTGTGTAGAGCAACCTTGTGCCAGTTGCGTCAAACAACCTTGTGCCAGTTGCGTCAAACAAACTTGTGCCAGTTGCGTCAAACAAATTTATGCCAGTTGCATAGAACAAACTTGTGCCAGTTGCGTAGAACAAACTTGTGCCAGTTGCACCGAACAAACTTGTGCCAGTTGCGTCGAACACACTTGTGCCAGTTGCGTCGGACAAACTTGTGCCAATTGCGTCGAACAAACTTGTGCCAGTTGCGTAGAACAAACTTGTGCCAGTTGTGTCAAACAAACTTGTGCCAGTTGCATAAAACAAACTTTTGCCAGTTGAGTAGAACAAACTTGTGCCAGTTGTGTCAGACAAACTTGTGCCAGTTGCGTAGAACAAACTTGTGCCAGTTACGTAGAACAAACTTGTGCCAGTTGTGTCAGACAAACTTGTGCCAGTTGCGTAGAACAAACTTGTGCCAGTTCCATAGAACAAACTTGTGCTAGTTGCGTAGAACAAACTTGTGCCAGTTGCGTAGAACAAACTTGTGCCAGTTTCGTCGAACAAACTTGTGCCAGTTGCGTAGAACAAACTTGTGCCAGTTGTGTCAAACAAACTTGTGCCAGTTGCGTCAAACAAACTAGGGCCAGTTGCGTATAACAAACTTTTGCCAGTTGCGTCGAAGAAACTTGTGCCAGTTGCGTAGAACAAACTTGTGCCAGTTGCGTAGAACAAACTTGTGCCAGTTGCGTAGAACAAACTTGTGCCAGTTGCATAGAACAAACTTGTGCCAGTTTTGTAGAACAACCTTGTGCCAGTTGCGTCAAACAACCTTGTGCCAGTTGCATCAAACAAACTTGTGCCAGTTGCGTAAAACAAACTTGTGCCAGTTGTGTAGAACAAACTTGTGCCAGTTGCATAGAACAAACTTGTGCCAGTTTTGTAGAACAACCTTGTGCCAGTTGCGTCAAACAGACTTGTGCCAATTGCGTCAAACAACCTTGTGCCAGTTGCGTGAAAAAAACTTGTGCCAGTTGTGTCAAACAAAATTGTGCCAGTTGGGTCGAATAAACGTGTGCCAGTTGCGTTAAACAAACTTGTGCCAGTTGCGTCGAACAAACTTGTGCCAGTTGCATCGAACAAACTTGTGCCAGTTGCGTCAAACAAACTTATGCCAGTTGCATCGAACAAACTTGTGCCAGTTGCGTAGAACAAACTTGTGCCAGTTGCATAGAACAAACTTTTGCCACTTGCGTCGAACAAACTTGTGCCAGTTGCTCAGAACAAACTTTTGACAGTTGCGTAGAACAAACTTGTGCCAGTTTTGTCAAACAAACTTGTGCCAGTTGCATAGAACAAACTTGTGCCCGTTACGTGGAACAAACTTGTGCCAGTTGCATAAAACAAACTTCTGCCAGTTGCGTCAAACAAACTTGGGCCAGTTACGTAGAACAAACTTGTGCCAGTTGCGTCAAACAAACTTGTGCTAGTTGCGTCAAACAAACTTGTGCCAGTTGCGTAGAAGAAACTTGTGCCAGTTGCGTCGAACAAACTTGTGCCAGTTTTGTGGAACAAACTTGTGCCAGTTGCGTAGAACAAACTTGTGCCAGTTGTGTAGAACAATCTTGTGCCAGTTGCGTAGAAGAAACTTGTGCCAGTTGCATCAAACAAACTTGGGCCAGTTGCATAGAACAAACTTGTGCCAGTTGCGTAGAACAACCTTGTGCCAGTTGAGCCAAACAAACTTGTGCTAGTTGGTAGAACAAACTTGTGCCAGTTGCGTCAAACAAACTTATGCCAGTTGCGTAAAACAAACTAGTGCCAGTTGCATAGAACAAACTTGTGCCAGTTGAGTAGAACAAACTTGTGCCAATTGCATCAAAGAAACTTGTGCCAGTTGCGTCGAACGAACTTGTGCCAGTTGCGTCGAACAAACTTTTGCCAGTTGCGTCGAAGAAATTTGTGGCAGTTGCGTCAAACAAACTTGTGCCACTTGCGTCGAGAAAACTTGTGCCAGTTGCGTCAAATAAACTTGTGCCAGTTGCGTCAAACAAACTTGTGCCAGTTACGGCGAACCAACTTGTGCCAGTTGTGTCGAGAAAACTTGTGTCAGTTGCGTCAAATAAACTTGTGCCAGTTGCGTCAAACAAACTTGTGCCAGTTGCGTCAAACAAACTTGTGCCAATTGCGTCAAACAAACTTGTGCCAGTTGCGTCAAACAAACTTCTGCCAATTGATTTGAAAAAACTTGTGCCAGTTGCGTTGAACAAACTTGTGCCAGTTGCATCTAACAAACATGTGCCAGTTGCGTCAAACAAACTTGTGCCAGTTGCATCGAACAAACTTGTGCCAGTTGCGTAGAACAAACTTGTGCCAGTTGCATAGAACAAACTTTTGCCACTTGCGTCGAACAAACTTGTGCCAGTTGCTCAGAACAAACTTTTGACAGTTGCGTAGAACAAACTTGTGCCAGTTTTGTCAAACAAACTTGTGCCAGTTGCATAGAACAAACTTGTGCCCGTTACGTGGAACAAACTTGTGCCAGTTGCATAGAACAAACTTCTGCCAGTTGCGTCAAACAAACTTGGGCCAGTTACGTAGAACAAACTTGTGCCAGTTGCGTCAAACAAACTTGTGCTAGTTGCGTCAAACAAACTTGTGCCAGTTGCGTAGAAGAAACTTGTGCCAGTTGCGTCGAACAAACTTGTGCCAGTTCTGTGGAACAAACTTGTGCCAGTTGCGTAGAACAAACTTGTGCCAGTTGTGTAGAACAATCTTGTGCCAGTTGCGTAGAAGAAACTTGTGCCAGTTGCATCAAACAAACTTGGGCCAGTTGCATAGAACAAACTTGTGCCAGTTGCGTAGAACAAACTTGTGCCAGTTGCGTCAAACAATCTTGTGCCAGTTGCGAAGAACAAACTTGTGCCTGTTGCATAGAACAAAATTGTGCCAGTTGCGTAGAACAACTTTGTGCCAGTTGCGTAGAACAAACTTGTGCCAGTTCGTAGAACAAACTTGTGCTAGTTGCGTAGAAGAAACTTGTGCCAGTTGCGTAGAACAAACTTGTGCCAGTTGCGTAGAACAAACTTGTGCTAGTTGCGTAGAACAAACTTGTGTCAGTTGTGTAGAAAAAACTTGTGCCAGTTGCGTCAAACAAACTTGGGCCCGTTGCGTAGAACAAACTTGTGCCAGTTGCGAACTACAAACTTGTACCAGTTTCGTAGGACAAACTTGTGCCAGTTGCGTCAAACAAACTTGGGCCAGTTGCGTAGAACAAACTTGCCCCAGTTGCGAACTCAATCTTGTGCCACTTGCGTAGGACAAACTTGTGCCAGTTGCATAGAACAAACTTGTGCCACTTGCGTCGAACAAACTTGTGCCAGTTGCGCAGAACAAACTTTTGCCAGTTACGTAGAACAAACTTGTGCCAGTTTTGTCAAACAAACTTGTGCCAGTTGCGTAGAACAAACTTGTGCCCGTTACGTGGAACAAACTTGTGCCAGTTGCATAGAACAAACTTCTGCCAGTTGCGTCAAACAAACTTGGGCCAGTTGCGTAGAAAAAACTTGTGCCAGTTGCGTCAAACAAACTTGTGCCAGTTGCGTCAAACAAACTTGTGCCAGTTGCGTAGAACAAACTTGAGCCAGTTGCGTAGAACAACCTTGTGCCAGTTACGTAGAACAAACTTGTGCCAGTTGTGTCAAACAAACTTGTGCCAGTAGCGTAGAACAAACTTATGCCAGTTGCGTAGAACAAACTTGTGCGTGTTGTGTCAAACAAACTTGGGCCAGTTGCGTAGAACAAACTTGTGCCAGATGCGTAGGACAAACATGTGCCAGTTGTGTCAAACAAACTTGTGCTAGTTGCGTAAAACAAACTTGAGCCAGTTGCATCGAACAAACTTGTGCCAGTTGCGTGGAACAAACTTGTGCCAGTTGCGCAGAACAAACTTGTGCCAGTTAAGTCAAACAGACTTGTGCCAGTTGCGTCAAACAAATTTATGCCAGTTGCATAGAACAAACTTGTGCCAGTTGCGTAGAACAAACTTGTGCCAGTTGCATCGAACAAACTTGTGCCAGTTGCGTCGAACACACTTGTGCCAGTTGTGTCGGACAACTTGTGCCAATTGCCTCGAACAAACTTGTGCCTGTTGCGTAGAACAAATTTCTGCCAGTTGTGTCAAACAAACTTGTGCCAGTTGCATAAAACAAACTTGTGCCAGTTGCGTCGAACAAACTTGTGCCAGTTGCATAGAACAAACTTGTGCCAGTTACGTAGAACAAACTTGTGCCAGTTTTGTCAAACAAACTTGTGCCAGTTGCGTCAAACAATCTTGGGCCAGTTGCGTCGAACAAACTTGTGCCAGTTTCGTCAAAGAAACTTGTGCCAGTTGCATAAAACAAACTTGTGCCAGTTGCGTCGAACAAACTTGTGCCAGTTGCGTAGAACAAACTTGTGCCAGTTACGTAGAACAATCTTGTGCCAGTTTGGTCAAACAAACTTGTGCCAGTTGCGTCAAACAAACTTGTGCCAGTTGCGTCAAACAAACTTGTGCCAGTTGCGTTGAACAAACTTGTGCAAGTTGCGTCTAACAAACTTGTGCCAGTTGCGTCAAACAAACTTGTGCCAGTTGCATCGAACACACTATTGCCAGTTGCATAGAACAAACTTGTGCCAGTTGCGTCAAAAAAACTTGTGCCAGTTGCGTAGAACAAACTTGTACATGTTGCCTAAAACAACCTTGTGCCAGTTGCGTCAAACAAACTTGTGCCAGTTGTGTCAAACAAAATTGTGCCAGTTGGGTCGAACAAACTTGTGCCAGTTACGTTAAACAAACTTGTTCCAGTTGTGTCGAACAAACTTGTGCCAGTTGCGTCAAACAAACTTATGCTAGTTATGTCAAACAAACTTGTGCCAGTTGCATCAAACAAACTTGTGCCAGTTCCGTCGAACAAACTTGTGCCAGTTGGGTAGAACAAACATGTGCCAGTTGTGTCAAACAAATTTGTGCCAGTTGCGTAGAACACACTAGTGCCAGTTGCATAGAACAAACTTGCACCACATGCGTAGAACAAACATTTGCCATTTGCGTAGAACAAACTTGTGCCAGTTGCGTAGAACAAACTTGTGCCAGTTGTGTCGAACAAACTTGTGCCAGTTGCGTAGAACAAACTTGTAACAGTTGCGTCAAACAAACTTATGCCAGTTGCATAGAACAAACTAGTGCCAGTTGCATAGAACAAACTTGTCCCAGTTGCGTAGAACAAACTTGTGCCAGTTGCGTCAAACAAACTTGTGCCAGTTGCGTCGAACAAACTTTTGCCAGTTGCGTCGAAGAAACTCGTGACAGTTGCGTCAAACAAACTTGCGCCATTTGCGTCAAACGAACTTGTGACAGTTGTGTCGAACAAACTTGTGCCAGATATGGCGAACAAACTTGTGCCAGTTGCGTAAAAAAAAACTTGTGCCAGTTGCGTCAAACAAACTTGTGCCAGTTGCGTCAAACAAACTTGTGTCTCTTGCGTCAAACAAACTTGTGCCAGTTGCGTCAAACAAACTTGTACCAATTAAGTCGAAAAAACTTGTGCCAGTTACGTCGAACAAACTTGTGCCAGTTGCGTCTAACAAACTTGTGCCAGTTGCGTCAACCAAACTTGTGCCAGTTGCGTCAAACAAACTTGTGCCAGTTGCGTAGAACAAACTTGTGCCAGTTGCGTCAAACAAACTTGTGCCAGTTGCGTAGAAGAACCTTGTGCCAGTTGCGTCAAACGAACTTGTACCAATTAAGTCGAAAAAACTTGTGCCAGTTACGTCGAACAAACTTGTGCCAGTTGCGTCTAACAAACTTGTGCCAGTTGCGTAGAAGAACCTTGTGCCAGTTGCGTCAAACAAACTTGTGCCAGTTGCGTAGAACAAACTTGTGCCAGTTGCGTAGAAGAACCTTGTGCCAGTTGAGTCAAACAAACTTGTGCCAGTTGCGTCAAACAAACTTGTGCCAGTTGCGTTAAACAAACTTGTGCCAGTTGCATCGAACAAACTTGTGCCAGTTGCGTCAAACAAACTTATGCCAGTTGCGAAGAAGAACCTTTTGCCAGTTGCGTCAAACGAACTTGTGCCAGTTGCGTCAAACAAACTTGTGCCAGTTGCGTCGAACAAACTTGTGCCAGTTGAGTCAAACAAACTTGTGCCAGTTGGGTCTAACAAACTTGTGCCAGTTGCGTCAAACAGACTTGTGCCAGTTGCGTCAAACAAACTTGTGCCAGTTGTGTAGAACAAACTTGTGCCAGTTGCGTCAAACAAACTTGTGCCAGTTGCGTAGAAGAACCTTGTGCCAGTTGCGTCAAACGAACTTGTGCCAGTTGCGTCAAACAAACTTGTGCCAGTTGCGTCGAACAAACTTGTGCCAGTTGAGTAAAACAAACTTGTGCCAGTTGGGTCGAACAAACTTGTGCTAGTTGCGTTAAACAAAATTGTGCCAGTTTCATCGAACAAACTTTTGCCAGTTGCGTCGAACAAACTTGTGCCAGTTGCGTCGATCAAACTTGCGCCAGTTACGTCAAACAAACTTGTGCCAGTTGCGCTGAACAAACTTCTGCTAGTTGTGTCAAACAAACTTGTGTCAGTTGCGTAGAACAAACTTGTGCCAGTTGCGTCGAACAAACTTGTGTCAGTTGTGTAGAACAAACTTGTGCCAGTTGCGTCAAACAAACATGTCGCTGTTGCGTAGAACAATCTAGTGCCAGTTGCATAGAACAAACTTGTGCCAGATGCGTAGAACAATCTTGTGCCAGTTGCATAGAACAAACTTGTGCCAGTTGCACAGAACAAACTTGTGCCTCTTATGTAGGACAAACTTGTGCCAGTTGCGTCGAACAAACTTGTGCCAGTTGCGTCGAACAAACTTGTGCCAGTTACGGCGAACAAACTTGTGCCAGTTTCGTCGAGAAAACTTGTGCCAGTTGCGTCAAATAATTTTGTGCTAGTTGCGTCAAACAAACTTGTGCCAGTTGCGTCAAACAAACTTGTGCCAGTTGCGTCTAACACACTTGTGCCAGTTGCGTCAAAAAAACTTGGGCCAGTTTCGTCAAACAAACTAGTGCCAGTGGCATCCACCAAACTTGTGCCAGTTGTGTCGAACAAACTTGTGCCAGTTGCGTCAAACAAACTTGTGCCAGTTGCGTAGAACAAACTTGTGCCAGTTGCGTAGAACAACCTTGTGCCAGTTGAGCCAAACAAACTTGTGCTAGTTGGTAGAACAAACTTGTGCCAGTTGCGTCAAACAAACTTATGCCAGTTGCGTAAAACAAACTAGTGCCAGTTGCATAGAACAAACTTGTGCCAGTTGAGTAGAACAAACTTGTGCCAATTGCATCAAAGAAACTTGTGCCAGTTGCGTCGAACGAACTTGTGCCAGTTGCGTCGAACAAACTTTTGCCAGTTGCGTCGAAGAAATTTGTGGCAGTTGCGTCAAACAAACTTGTGCCACTTGCGTCGAGAAAACTTGTGCCAGTTGCGTCAAATAAACTTGTGCCAGTTGCGTCAAACAAACTTGTGCCAGTTACGGCGAACCAACTTGTGCCAGTTGTGTCGAGAAAACTTGTGTCAGTTGCGTCAAATAAACTTGTGCCAGTTGCGTCAAACAAACTTGTGCCAGTTGCGTCAAACAAACTTGTGCCAATTGCGTCAAACAAACTTGTGCCAGTTGCGTCAAACAAACTTCTGCCAATTGATTTGAAAAAACTTGTGCCAGTTGCATTGAACAAACTTGTGCCAGTTGCATCTAACAAACATGTGCCAGTTGCGTCAAACAAACTTGTGCCAGTTGCATCGAACAAACTTGTGCCAGTTGCGTAGAACAAACTTGTGCCAGTTGCATAGAACAAACTTTTGCCACTTGCGTCGAACAAACTTGTGCCAGTTGCTCAGAACAAACTTGTGCCAGTTGCTCAGAACAAACTTTTGACAGTTGCGTAGAACAAACTTGTGCCAGTTTTGTCAAACAAACTTGTGCCAGTTGCATAGAACAAACTTGTGCCCGTTACGTGGAACAAACTTGTGCCAGTTGCATAGAACAAACTTCTGCCAGTTGCGTCAAACAAACTTGGGCCAGTTACGTAGAACAAACTTGTGCCAGTTGCGTCAAACAAACTTGTGCTAGTTGCGTCAAACAAACTTGTGCCAGTTGCGTAGAAGAAACTTGTGCCAGTTGCGTCGAACAAACTTGTGCCAGTTCTGTGGAACAAACTTGTGCCAGTTGCGTAGAACAAACTTGTGCCAGTTGTGTAGAACAATCTTGTGCCAGTTGCGTAGAAGAAACTTGTGCCAGTTGCATCAAACAAACTTGGGCCAGTTGCATAGAACAAACTTGTGCCAGTTGCGTAGAACAAACTTGTGCCAGTTGCGTCAAACAATCTTGTGCCAGTTGCGAAGAACAAACTTGTGCCTGTTGCATAGAACAAAATTGTGCCAGTTGCGTAGAACAACTTTGTGCCTGTTGCGTAGAACAAACTTGTGCCAGTTCGTAGAACAAACTTGTGCTAGTTGCGTAGAAGAAACTTGTGCCAGTTGCGTAGAACAAACTTGTGCCAGTTGCGTAGAACAAACTTGTGCTAGTTGCGTAGAACAAACTTGTGTCAGTTGTGTAGAAAAAACTTGTGCCAGTTGCGTCAAACAAACTTGGGCCCGTTGCGTAGAACAAACTTGTGCCAGTTGCGAACTACAAACTTGTACCAGTTTCGTAGGACAAACTTGTGCCAGTTGCGTCAAACAAACTTGGGCCAGTTGCGTAGAACAAACTTGCCCCAGTTGCGAACTCAATCTTGTGCCACTTGCGTAGGACAAACTTGTGCCAGTTGCATAGAACAAACTTGTGCCACTTGCGTCGAACAAACTTGTGCCAGTTGCGCAGAACAAACTTTTGCCAGTTACGTAGAACAAACTTGTGCCAGTTTTGTCAAACAAACTTGTGCCAGTTGCGTAGAACAAACTTGTGCCCGTTACGTGGAACAAACTTGTGCCAGTTGCATAGAACAAACTTCTGCCAGTTGCGTCAAACAAACTTGGGCCAGTTGCGTAGAAAAAACTTGTGCCAGTTGCGTCAAACAAACTTGTGCCAGTTGCGTCAAACAAACTTGTGCCAGTTGCGTAGAACAAACTTGAGCCAGTTGCGTAGAACAACCTTGTGCCAGTTACGTAGAACAAACTTGTGCCAGTTGTGTCAAACAAACTTGTGCCAGTAGCGTAGAACAAACTTATGCCAGTTGCGTAGAACAAACTTGTGCGTGTTGTGTCAAACAAACTTGGGCCAGTTGCGTAGAACAAACTTGTGCCAGATGCGTAGGACAAACATGTGCCAGTTGTGTCAAACAAACTTGTGCTAGTTGCGTAAAACAAACTTGAGCCAGTTGCATCGAACAAACTTGTGCCAGTTGCGTGGAACAAACTTGTGCCAGTTGCGCAGAACAAACTTGTGCCAGTTAAGTCAAACAGACTTGTGCCAGTTGCGTCAAACAAATTTATGCCAGTTGCATAGAACAAACTTGTGCCAGTTGCGTAGAACAAACTTGTGCCAGTTGCATCGAACAAACTTGTGCCAGTTGCGTCGAACACACTTGTGCCAGTTGTGTCGGACAACTTGTGCCAATTGCCTCGAACAAACTTGTGCCTGTTGCGTAGAACAAATTTCTGCCAGTTGTGTCAAACAAACTTGTGCCAGTTGCATAAAACAAACTTGTGCCAGTTGCGTCGAACAAACTTGTGCCAGTTGCATAGAACAAACTTGTGCCAGTTACGTAGAACAAACTTGTGCCAGTTTTGTCAAACAAACTTGTGCCAGTTGCGTCAAACAATCTTGGGCCAGTTGCGTCGAACAAACTTGTGCCAGTTTCGTCAAAGAAACTTGTGCCAGTTGCATAAAACAAACTTGTGCCAGTTGCGTCGAACAAACTTGTGCCAGTTGCGTAGAACAAACTTGTGCCAGTTACGTAGAACAATCTTGTGCCAGTTTGGTCAAACAAACTTGTGCCAGTTGCGTCAAACAAACTTGTGCCAGTTGCGTCAAACAAACTTGTGCCAGTTGCGTTGAACAAACTTGTGCAAGTTGCGTCTAACAAACTTGTGCCAGTTGCGTCAAACAAACTTGTGCCAGTTGCATCGAACACACTATTGCCAGTTGCATAGAACAAACTTGTGCCAGTTGCGTCAAAAAAACTTGTGCCAGTTGCGTAGAACAAACTTGTACATGTTGCGTAAAACAACCTTGTGCCAGTTGCGTCAAACAAACTTGTGCCAGTTGTGTCAAACAAAATTGTGCCAGTTGGGTCGAACAAACTTGTGCCAGTTACGTTAAACAAACTTGTTCCAGTTGTGTCGAACAAACTTGTGCCAGTTGCGTCAAACAAACTTATGCTAGTTATGTCAAACAAACTTGTGCCAGTTGCATCAAACAAACTTGTGCCAGTTCCGTCGAACAAACTTGTGCCAGTTGGGTAGAACAAACATGTGCCAGTTGTGTCAAACAAATTTGTGCCAGTTGCGTAGAACACACTAGTGCCAGTTGCATAGAACAAACTTGCACCACATGCGTAGAACAAACATTTGCCATTTGCGTAGAACAAACTTGTGCCAGTTGCGTAGAACAAACTTGTGCCAGTTGTGTCGAACAAACTTGTGCCAGTTGCGTAGAACAAACTTGTAACAGTTGCGTCAAACAAACTTATGCCAGTTGCATAGAACAAACTAGTGCCAGTTGCATAGAACAAACTTGTCCCAGTTGCGTAGAACAAACTTGTGCCAGTTGCGTCAAACAAACTTGTGCCAGTTGCGTCGAACAAACTTTTGCCAGTTGCGTCGAAGAAACTCGTGACAGTTGCGTCAAACAAACTTGCGCCATTTGCGTCAAACGAACTTGTGACAGTTGTGTCGAACAAACTTGTGCCAGATATGGCGAACAAACTTGTGCCAGTTGCGTAAAAAAAAACTTGTGCCAGTTGCGTCAAACAAACTTGTGCCAGTTGCGTCAAACAAACTTGTGTCTCTTGCGTCAAACAAACTTGTGCCAGTTGCGTCAAACAAACTTGTACCAATTAAGTCGAAAAAACTTGTGCCAGTTACGTCGAACAAACTTGTGCCAGTTGCGTCTAACAAACTTGTGCCAGTTGCGTCAACCAAACTTGTGCCAGTTGCGTCAAACAAACTTGTGCCAGTTGCGTAGAACAAACTTGTGCCAGTTGCGTCAAACAAACTTGTGCCAGTTGCGTAGAAGAACCTTGTGCCAGTTGCGTCAAACGAACTTGTACCAATTAAGTCGAAAAAACTTGTGCCAGTTACGTCGAACAAACTTGTGCCAGTTGCGTCTAACAAACTTGTGCCAGTTGCGTAGAAGAACCTTGTGCCAGTTGCGTCAAACAAACTTGTGCCAGTTGCGTAGAACAAACTTGTGCCAGTTGCGTAGAAGAACCTTGTGCCAGTTGAGTCAAACAAACTTGTGCCAGTTGCGTCAAACAAACTTGTGCCAGTTGCGTTAAACAAACTTGTGCCAGTTGCATCGAACAAACTTGTGCCAGTTGCGTCAAACAAACTTATGCCAGTTGCGAAGAAGAACCTTTTGCCAGTTGCGTCAAACGAACTTGTGCCAGTTGCGTCAAACAAACTTGTGCCAGTTGCGTCGAACAAACTTGTGCCAGTTGAGTCAAACAAACTTGTGCCAGTTGGGTCTAACAAACTTGTGCCAGTTGCGTCAAACAGACTTGTGCCAGTTGCGTCAAACAAACTTGTGCCAGTTGTGTAGAACAAACTTGTGCCAGTTGCGTCAAACAAACTTGTGCCAGTTGCGTAGAAGAACCTTGTGCCAGTTGCGTCAAACGAACTTGTGCCAGTTGCGTCAAACAAACTTGTGCCAGTTGCGTCGAACAAACTTGTGCCAGTTGAGTAAAACAAACTTGTGCCAGTTGGGTCGAACAAACTTGTGCTAGTTGCGTTAAACAAAATTGTGCCAGTTTCATCGAACAAACTTTTGCCAGTTGCGTCGAACAAACTTGTGCCAGTTGCGTCGATCAAACTTGCGCCAGTTACGTCAAACAAACTTGTGCCAGTTGCGCTGAACAAACTTCTGCTAGTTGTGTCAAACAAACTTGTGTCAGTTGCGTAGAACAAACTTGTGCCAGTTGCGTCGAACAAACTTGTGTCAGTTGTGAAGAACAAACTTGTGCCAGTTGCGTCAAACAAACATGTCGCTGTTGCGTAGAACAATCTAGTGCCAGTTGCATAGAACAAACTTGTGCCAGATGCGTAGAACAATCTTGTGCCAGTTGCATAGAACAAACTTGTGCCAGTTGCACAGAACAAACTTGTGCCTCTTATGTAGGACAAACTTGTGCCAGTTGCGTCGAACAAACTTGTGCCAGTTGCGTCGAACAAACTTGTGCCAGTTACGGCGAACAAACTTGTGCCAGTTTCGTCGAGAAAACTTGTGCCAGTTGCGTCAAATAATTTTGTGCTAGTTGCGTCAAACAAACTTGTGCCAGTTGCGTCAAACAAACTTGTGCCAGTTGCGTCTAACACACTTGTGCCAGTTGCGTCAAAAAAACTTGGGCCAGTTTCGTCAAACAAACTAGTGCCAGTGGCATCCACCAAACTTGTGCCAGTTGTGTCGAACAAACTTGTGCCAGTTGCGTCAAACAAACTTGTGCCAGTTGCGTAGAACAAACTTGTGCCAGTTGCGTAGAACAACCTTGTGCCAGTTGAGCCAAACAAACTTGTGCTAGTTGGTAGAACAAACTTGTGCCAGTTGCGTCAAACAAACTTATGCCAGTTGCGTAAAACAAACTAGTGCCAGTTGCATAGAACAAACTTGTGCCAGTTGAGTAGAACAAACTTGTGCCAATTGCATCAAAGAAACTTGTGCCAGTTGCGTCGAACGAACTTGTGCCAGTTGCGTCGAACAAACTTTTGCCAGTTGCGTCGAAGAAATTTGTGGCAGTTGCGTCAAACAAACTTGTGCCACTTGCGTCGAGAAAACTTGTGCCAGTTGCGTCAAATAAACTTGTGCCAGTTGCGTCAAACAAACTTGTGCCAGTTACGGCGAACCAACTTGTGCCAGTTGTGTCGAGAAAACTTGTGTCAGTTGCGTCAAATAAACTTGTGCCAGTTGCGTCAAACAAACTTGTGCCAGTTGCGTCAAACAAACTTGTGCCAATTGCGTCAAACAAACTTGTGCCAGTTGCGTCAAACAAACTTGTGCCAATTGATTTGAAAAAACTTGTGCCAGTTGCGTTGAACAAACTTGTGCCAGTTGCATCTAACAAACATGTGCCAGTTGCGTCAAACAAACTTGTGCCAGTTGCGTCGAACAAACTTGTGCCAGATATGGCGAACAAACTTGTGCCAGTTGCTTCGAGAAAACTTGTGCAAGTCGCGTAAAAAAAAACCTGTGCCAGTTGCGTGAAACAAACTTGTGCCAGTTGCGTCAAACAAACTTGTGCCTCTTGCGTCAAACAAACTTGTGCCAGTTGCATCAAACAAACTTGTACCAATTGAGTCGAAAAAACTTGTGACTGTTATGTCGAACAAACTTGTGCCAGTTGCGTCTAACAAACTTGTGCCAGTTGCGTCGAACAAACTTGTGCCAGTTGCGTCAAACAAACTTGTGCCAGTTGCGTAGAACAAACTTGTGCCAGTTGCGTCAAACAAACTTGTGCCAGTTACGTAGAACAAACTTTTGCCCTTTTCGTCGAACAAACTTGTGCCAGTTGCGTCGAAAAAACTTGCGCCAGTTGCGTCCAACAAACTTGTGCCAGTTGCGTTGAACAAACTTCTGCCAATTGTGTCAAACAAACTTGTGTCAGTTGCGTAGAACAAACTTGTGCCAGTTGCGTCGAACAAACTTGTGTCAGTTGGGTAGAACAAATTTGTGCCAGTTGCATAGAACAAACTAGTGCCAGTTGCATAGAACAAACTTGTGCCAGATGCGTAGAACAAACTTGTGCCAGTTGCGTAGAACAAACTTGTGCCAGTTGCATAGAACAAACTTGTGCCAGTTATGTAGAACAAACTTGTGCCATTTGCGTCAAACAAACTTGTGCCAGTTGCGTCGAACAAACTTGTGCCAGTTACGGCGAACAAACTTGTGCCAGTTTCGTCGAGAAAACTTGTGCCAGTTGCGTCAAATAAACTTGTGCCAGTTGCATCAAACAAACTTGTGCCAGTTGCGCCAAACAAACTTGTGCCAGTTGCGTCAAACAAACTTGTTCCAGTTGGTTCAAACAAACTTGTGCCAATTGAGTCGAAAAAACTTGTGCCAGTTGCGTCGAACAAACTTGTGCCAGTTGCATCTAACAGACTTGTGCCAGTTACGTAAAAAAAACTTGGGCCAGTTTCGTCGAACAAACTTGTGTCAGTGGCATCCAACAAACTTGTGCCAGTTACGTAGAACAAATTTGTGCCAGTTGCGTCAAACAAACTTGTGCCAGTTGCGTAGAACAAACTTGTGCCAATTGCGTAGAACAACCTTGTGCCAGTTGCGTCGAACAAACTTGTGCTAGTTTGTAGAACAAACTTGTGCCAGATGCGTCAAAAAACTTATGCCAGTTGCGTAAAACAAACTAGTGCCAGTTGCGTAGAACAAACTTGTTCCAGTTGAGTAGACCAAACTTGTGCCAATTGCGTCAAACAAACTTGTGCCAGTTCGTCGAACAAACTTGTCCCAGTTGCGTCGAAGAAACTTGTGCCAGTTGCGTCAAACAAACTTGTGCCAGTTGCGTCGAACAAACCAGTGCCAGTTGTGTACAACAAACTAGTAAGAGTTGCGTAGAACAAACTTGTGCCAGTTGTGTCGAACAAACTTGTGCCAATTGCGTAGAACAAACTTGTACCAGTTGCGTCAAACAAACTTATGCCAGTTGCATAGAACAAACTTGTGCCAGTTGCATAGAACAAACTTGTCCCAGTTGCGTAGAACAAACTTGTGCCAGTTGCGTCAAACAAACTTGTGCAAGTTGCGTCAAACAAACTTGCGCCATTTACGTCGAACGAACTTGTGACAGTTGCGTCGAACAAACTTGTGCCAGATATGGCGAACAAACTTGTGCCAGTTGCGTAAAAAAAACTTGTGCCAGTTGCGTCAAACAAACTTGTGCCAGTTGCGTCAAACAAACTTGTGCCTCTTGCGTCAAACAAACTTGTGCCAGTTGCGTCAAACAAACTTGTACCAACTGAGTCGAAAAAACTTGTGCCAGTTATGTCGAACAAACTTGTGCCAGTTGCATCTAACAAACTTGTGCCAGTTGCGTCAACCAAACTTGTGCCAGTTGCGTCAAACAAACTTGTGCCAGTTGCGTAGAACAAACTTGTGCCAGTTGCGTCAAACAAACTTGTGCCAGTTGCGTAGAAGAACCTTGTGCCAGTTGCGTCAAACGAACTTGTGCCAGTTGCGTCAAACAAACTTGTGCCAGTTGCGTCGAACAAACTTGTGCCAGTTGAGTCAAACAAACTTGTGCCAGTTGAGTCTAACAAACTTGTGCCAGTTGCGTTAAACAAACTTGTGCCAGTTGCATCGAACAAGCTTTTGCCAGTTGCGTCGAACAAACTTGTGCCAGTTGCGTCGAACAAACTTGCGCCAGTTACGTCAAACAAACTTGTGCCAGTTGCGTTGAACAAACTTCTGCCATTTGTGTCAAACAAACTTGTGTCAGTTGCGTAGAACAAACTTGTGCCAGTTGCGTCGAACAAACTTGTGTCAGTTGAGTAGAACAAACTTGTGCCAGTTGTGTCAAACAAACATGTCCCAGTTGCGTAGAACAAACAAGTGCCAGTTGCATAGAACAAACTTGTGCCAGATGCGTAGAACAAACTTGTGCCAGTTGCGTAAAACAAACTTGTGCCACATGCATAGAACAAACTTGTGCCAGTTATGTAGAACAAACTTGTGCCAGTTGCGTCGAACAAACTTGTGCCAGTTGCGTTGAACTAACTTGTGCCAGTTACGGCGAACAAACTTGTGCCAGTTTCGTTGAGAAAACTTGTGCCAGTTGCGTCAAATAAACTTGTGCCAGTTGCGTCAAACAAACTTGTGCCAGTTGCGTCAAACAAACTTGTGCCAGTTGTGTCAAACAAATTTGTTCTAGTTGCGTCAAACAAACTTGTGCCTCTTGAGTCGAAAAAACTTGTGCCAGTTGCGTCGAACAAACTTGTGCCAGTTGCGTCTAACAAACTTGTGCCAGTTGCGTCAAAAAAACTTGTGCCAGTTTCTTCAAACAAACTTGTGCCAGTGGCATCCAACAAACTTGTGCCAGTTGCGTCGAACAAACTTGTGCCAGTTGCGTCAAACAAACTTGTGCCAGTTGCGTAGAACAAACTTGTGCCAGTTGCGTAGAACAACCTTGTGCCAGTTGAGTCGAACAAACTTGTGCTAGTTGGTAGAACAAACTTGTGCCAGTTGCGTCAAACAAACTTATGCCAGTTGCGTAAAACAAACTAGTGCCAGTTGCATAGAACAAAATTGTGCCAGTTGAGTAGAACAAACTTGTGCCAATTGCATCAAACAAACTTCTGCCAGTTGCATAGAACAAACTTGTGCCAGTTGAGTAGAACAAACTTGTGCCAATTGCATCAAACAAACTTCTGCCAGTTGTGTTGAAGAAACTTGTGCCAGTTGCGTCGAACAAACTTTTGCCAGTTGTGTCAAACAAACTTGTGCCAGTTGCGTCAAACAAACTTATGCCAGTTGCGTCAAACAAACTTGTGCCAGTTGCGTCAAACAAACTTGTGCCAGTTGCGTCAAACAAACTTGTGCCAATTGATTCGAAAAAACTTGTGCCAGTTGCGTTGAACAAACTTGTGCCAGTTGCGTCTAACAAACTTGTGCCAGTTGCGTCAAACAAACTTGTGCCAGTTGCGTCGAACAAACTTGTGCCAGATATGGCGAACAAACTTGTGCCAGTTGCTTCGAGAAAACTTGTGCCAGTTGCGTAAAAAAAAACTTGTGCCAGTTGCGTCAAACAAACTTGTACCAGTTGCGTCAAATAAACTTGTGCCTCTTGCGTCAAACAAACTTGAGCCAGTTGCGTCAAACAAACTTGTACCAATTGAGTCGAAAAAACTTGTGCCTGTTACGTCGAACAAACTTGTGCCAGTTGCGTCTAACAAACTTGTGCCAGTTGCGTCAAAAAAAACTTGTGCCAGTTGCGTCAAACAAACTTGTGCCAATTGCATCAAACAAACTTGTCCCAGTTGCGTAGAACAAACTTGTGCCAGTTGCATCAAACAAACTTGTGCCAGTTGCGTAGAAGAACCTTGTGCCAGTTGCGTCAAACGAACTTGTGCCAGTTGCGTCAAACAAACCTTTGCCAGTTGCGTCAAACAAACTTGTGAAAGTTGAGTAAAACAAACTTGTGCCAGTTGGGTAGGACAAACTTGTGCCAGTTGCGTTAAACAAACTTGTGCCAGTTGCATCGAACAAACTTTTGCCAGTTGCATCGAACAAACTTATGCCAGTTGCGTCGAACAAACTTGCGCCAGTTACGTCAAACAAACTTGTGCCAGTTGCGTTGAACAAACTTCTGCCAGTTGTGTCAAACAAACTTGTGTCAGTTGCGTAGAACAAACATTTGCCATTTGCGTAGAACAAACTTGTGCCAGTTGTGTCAAACAAACCTGTGCCAGTTGTGTACAACAAACTAGTAAGAGTTGCGTAGAACAAACTTGTGCCAGTTGTGTCGAACAAACTTGTGCCAGTTGCGTAGAACAAACTTGTACCAGTTGCGTCAAACAAACTAATGCCAGTTGCATAGAACAAACTAGTGCCAGTTGCATAGAACAAACTTGTCCCAGTTGCGTAGAACAAACTTGTGCCAGTTGCGTTGAACAAACTTGTGCCAGTTGCGTTGAACAAACTTGTGCCAGTTGCTTCGAAGAAACTTGTGCCAGTTGCGTCAAACAAACTTGTGCCACTTGCGTCTAACAAACTTGTGCCAGTTGCGTCAAACAAACTTGTGCCAGTTGCGTCGAACAAACTTGTGCCAGATATGGCAAACAAACTTGTGCCAGTTGCTTCGAGAAAACTTGTGCCAGTTGCGTAAAAAAAAAACTTGTGCCAGTTGCGTCAAACAAACTTGTGCCAGTTACGTAAAAAAAAACTTGTGCCAGTTGCGTCAAACAAACTTGTGCCAGTTGCGTAAAAAAAAACTTGTGACAGTTGCGTCAAACAAACTTGTACCAATTGAGTCGAAAAAACTTGTGCCAGTTACGTCGAACAAACTTGTGCCAGTTGCATCTAACAAACTTGTGCCAGTTGCGTTAAACAAACTTGTGCCAGTTGCATCGAACAAAGTTTTGCCAGTTGCGTCGAACAAACTTCAGACAGTTGCGTCGAACAAACTTGCGCCAGTTACGTCAAACAAACTTGTGCCAGTTGCGTTCAACAAACTTCTGCCATTTGTGTCGAACAAACTTATGCCAGTTGCATAGAACAAACTAGTGCCAGTTGCATAGAACAAACTTGTCCCAGTTGCGTAGAACAAAGTTGTGCCAGTTGCGTAAAAAAAAACTTGTGCCAGTTGCGTAAAAAAAAACTTGTGCCAGTTGCGTCAAACAAACTTGTGCCAGTTGCGTCAAAAAAACTTGTGCCTCTTGCGTCAAACAAACTTGTGCCAATTGAGTCGAAAAAACTTGTGCCTGTTACGTCAAACAAACTAGTGCCAGTTGGGTCGAACAAACTTGTGCCAGTTGCGTTAAACAAACTTGTGCCAGTTGCATCGAACAAAGTTTTGCCAGTTGCGTAGAACAAACTTGTGCCAGTTGCGTCGAACAAACTTGCGCCAGTTACGTCAAACAAACTTGTGCCAGTTGCGTTGAACAAACTTCTGCCTGTTGTGTCGATCAAACTTATGCCAGTTGCATAGAACAAACTAGTGCCAGTTACATAGAACAAACTTGTCCCAGTTGCGTAGAACAAACTTGTGCCAGTTGCGTCAAACAAACTTGTGCCAGTTGCGTCGAACAAACTTGTGCCAGTTGCGTCGAAGAAACTTGTGACAGTTGCGTCAAACAATCTTGCGCCCTTTGCGTCGAACAAACTTGTGCCAGTTGCGTCGAACAAACTTGTGCCAGATATGGCGAACAAACTTGTGCCAGTTGCTTCGAGAAAACTTGTGCCAGTTGGGTAAAAAAAAACTTGTGCTAGTTGCGTCAAACAAACTTGTGCCAGATGCATAGAACAAACTTGTGCCTCTTGCGTCAAACAAACTTGTGCCAGTTGCGTCAAACAAACTTGTACCAATTGAGTCGAAAAAACTTGTGCCTGTTACGTCGAACAAACTTGTGCCAGTTGCGTCTAACAAACTTGTGCCCGTTGCGTCAACCAAACTTGTGCCAGTTGCGTCAAACAAACTTGTGCCAGTTGCGTAGAACAAACTTGTGCCAGTTGCGTCAAACAAACTTGTGCCAGTTGCGTAGAAGAACCTTGTGCCAGTTGCGTCAAATGAACTTGTACCAGTTGCGTCAAACTAAATTGTGCCAGTTGCGTCGAACAAACTTGTGCCAGTTGAGTCAAACAAACTTGTGCCAGTTGGGTCTAACAAACTTGTGCCAGTTGCGTTAAACAAACTTGTGCCAGTAGCATCGAACAAACTTTTGCCAGTTGCGTCGAACAAACTTGTGCCAGTTGCGTCGAACAAACTTGCGCCAGTTACGTCAAACAAACTTGTGCCAGTTGCGTTGAACAAACTTCTGCCAGTTGTGTCAAACAAACTTGTGTCAGATGCGTAGAACAAACTTGTGCCAGTTGCGTCGAACAAACTTGTGTCAGTTGGGTAGAACAAACTTGTGCCAGTTGCGTCAAACAAACATGTCCCAGTTGCGTAGAACAAACTAGTGCCAGTTGCGACAAACAAACTTGTGGCAGATGCGTATAACAAACTTGTGCCAGTTGCGTAGAACAAACTTGTTCCAGTTGCATAGAACAAACTTGTGCCAGTTATGTAGAACTAACTTGTGCCAGTTGCGTCTAACAAACTTGTGCCAGTTGCGTCGAACAAACTTGTGCCAGTTACAGCGAACAAACTTGTGCCAGTTTCGTCGAGAAAACTTGTGCCAGTTGCGTCAAATAAACTTGTGCCAGTTGCGTCAAACAAACTTGTGCCAGTTGCGTCAAAAAAACTTGTGCCTCTTGCGTCAAACAAACTTGTGCCAATTGAGTAGAAAAAACTTGTGCCTGTTACGTCAAACAAACTTGTGCCAGTTGGGTCGAACAAACTTGTGCCAGTTGCGTTAAACAAACTTGTGCCAGTTGCATCGAACAAAGTTTTGCCAGTTGCGTCGAACAAACTTCTGACAGTTGCGTCGAACAAACTTGCGCCAGTTACGTCAAACAAACTTGTGCCAGTTGCGTTGAACAAACTTCTGCCAGTTGTGTCGAACAAACTTATGCCAGTTGCATAGAACAAACTAGTGCCAGTTACATAGAACAAACTTGTCCCAGTTGCGTAGAACAAACTTGTGCCAGTTGCGTCAAACAAACTTGTGCCAGTTGCGTCGAACAAACTTGTGCCAGTTGCGTCGAAGAAACTTGTGACAGTTGCGTCAAACAATCTTGCGCCCTTTGCGTCGAACAAACTTGTGCCAGTTGCGTCGAACAAACTTGTGCCAGATATGGCGAACAAACTTGTGCCAGTTGCTTCGAGAAAACTTGTGCCAGTTGGGTAAAAAAAAACTTGTGCTAGTTGCGTCAAACAAACTTGTGCCAGATGCATAGAACAAACTTGTGTCTCTTGCGTCAAACAAACTTGTGCCAGTTGCGTCAAACAAACTTGTACCAATTGAGTCGAAAAAACTTGTGCCTGTTACGTCGAACAAACTTGTGCCAGTTGCGTCTAACAAACTTGTGCCCGTTGCGTCAACCAAACTTGTGCCAGTTGCGTCAAACAAACTTGTGCCAGTTGCGTAGAACAAACTTGTGCCAGTTGCGTCAAACAAACTTGTGCCAGTTGCGTAGAAGAACCTTGTGCCAGTTTCGTCAAACGAACTTGTGCCAGTTGCGTCAAACTAAATTGTGCCAGTTGAGTCAAACAAACTTGTGCCAGTTGAGTCAAACAAACTTGTGCCAGTTGGGTCTAACAAACTTGTGCCAGTTGCGTTAAACAAACTTGTGCCAGTTGCATCGAACAAACTTGCGTCAGTTCCGTCGAACAAACTTGTGCCAGTTGCGTCGAACAAACTTGCGCCAGTTACGTCAAACAAACTTGTGCCAGTTGCGTTGAACAAACTTCTGCCAGTTGTGTCAAACAAACTTGTGTCAGTTGCGTAGAACAAACTTGTGCCAGTTGCGTAGAACAACCTTGTGCCAGTTGAGTCGAACAAACTTGTGCTAGTTGGTAGAACAAACTTGTGCCAGTTGCGTCAAACAAACTTATGCCAGTTGCGTAAAACAAACTAGTGCCAGTTGCATAGAACAAACTTGTGCCAGTTGAGTAGAACAAACTTGTGCCAATTGCATCAAACAAACTTCTGCCAGTTGCATAGAACAAACTTGTGCCAGTTGAGTAGAACAAACTTGTGCCAATTGCATCAAACAAACTTCTGCCAGTTGTGTTGAAGAAACTTGTGCCAGTTGCGTCGAACAAACTTTTGCCAGTTGTGTCAAACAAACTTGTGCCAGTTGCGTCAAACAAACTTATGCCAGTTGCGTCAAACAAACTTGTGCCAGTTGCGTCAAACAAACTTGTGCCAGTTGCGTCAAACAAACTTGTGCCAATTGATTCGAAAAAACTTGTGCCAGTTGCGTTGAACAAACTTATGCCAGTTGCGTCTAACAAACTTGTGCCAGTTGCGTCAAACAAACTTGTGCCAGTTGCGTCGAACAAACTTGTGCCAGATATGGCGAACAAACTTGTGCCAGTTGCTTCGAGAAAACTTGTGCCAGTTGCGTAAAAAAAAACTTGTGCCAGTTGCGTCAAACAAACTTGTACCAGTTGCGTCAAATAAACTTGTGCCTCTTGCGTCAAACAAACTTGAGCCAGTTGCGTCAAACAAACTTGTACCAATTGAGTCGAAAAAACTTGTGCCTGTTACGTCGAACAAACTTGTGCCAGTTGCGTCTAACAAACTTGTGCCAGTTGCGTCAAAAAAAACTTGTGCCAGTTGCGTCAAACAAACTTGTGCCAATTGCATCAAACAAACTTGTCCCAGTTGCGTAGAACAAACTTGTGCCAGTTGCATCAAACAAACTTGTGCCAGTTGCGTAGAAGAACCTTGTGCCAGTTGCGTCAAACGAACTTGTGCCAGTTGCGTCAAACAAACCTTTGCCAGTTGCGTCAAACAAACTTGTGCCAGTTGAGTCAAACAAACTTGTGCCAGTTGGGTAGAACAAACTTGTGCCAGTTGCGTTAAACAAATTTGTGCCAGTTGCATCGAACAAACTTTTGCCAGTTGCATCGAACAAACTTATGCCAGTTGCGTCGAACAAACTTGCGCCAGTTACGTCAAACAAACTTGTGCCAGTTGCGTTGAACAAACTTCTGCCAGTTGTGTCAAACAAACTTGTGTCAGTTGCGTAGAACAAACATTTGCCATTTGCGTAGAACAAACTTGTGCCAGTTGTGTCAAACATACCTGTGCCAGTTGTGTACAACAAACTAGTAAGAGTTGCGTAGAACAAACTTGTGCCAGTTGTGTCGAACAAACTTGTGCCAGTTGCGTAGAACAAACTTGTACCAGTTGCATCAAACAAACTAATGCCAGTTGCATAGAACAAACTAGTGCCAGTTGCATAGAACAAACTTGTCCCAGTTGCGTAGAACAAACTTGTGCCAGTTGCGTTGAACAAACTTGTGCCAGTTGCGTTGAACAAACTTGTGCCAGTTGCTTCGAAGAAACTTGTGCCAGTTGCGTCAAACAAACTTGTGCCACTTGCGTCTAACAAACTTGTGCCAGTTGCGTCAAACAAACTTGTGCCAGTTGCGTCGAACAAACTTGTGCCAGATATGGCGAACAAACTTGTGCCAGTTGCTTCGAGAAAACTTGTGCCAGTTGCGTAAAAAAAAAACTTGTGCCAGTTGCGTCAAACAAACTTGTGCCAGTTGCGTAAAAAAAAACTTGTGCCAGTTGCGTCAAGCAAACTTGTGCCAGTTGCGTCAAACAAACTTGTACCAATTGAGTCGAAAAAACTTGTGCCAGTTATGTCGAACAAACTTGTGCCAGTTGCATCTAACAAACTTGTGCCAGTTGCGTTAAACAAACTTGTGCCAGTTGCATCGAACAAAGTTTTGCCAGTTGCGTCGAACAAACTTCAGACAGTTGCGTCGAACAAACTTGCGCCGGTTACGTCAAACAAGCTTGTGCCAGTTGCGTTCAACAAACTTCTGCCATTTGTGTCGAACAAACTTATGCCAGTTGCATAGAACAAACTAGTGCCAGTTGCATAGAACAAACTTGTCCCAGTTGCGTAGAACAAAGTTGTGCCAGTTGCGTAAAAAAAAACTTGTGCCAGTTGCGTAAAAAAAAACTTGTGCCAGTTGCGTCAAACAAACTTGTGCCAGTTGCGTCAAAAAAACTTGTGCCTCTTGCGTCAAACAAACTTGTGCCAATTGAGTCGAAAAAACTTATGCCTGTTACGTCAAACAAACTTGTGCCAGTTGGGTCGAACAAACTTGTGCCAGTTGCGTTAAACAAACTTGTGCCAGTTGCATCGAACAAAGTTTTGCCAGTTGCGTCGAACAAACTTCTGACAGTTGCGTCGAACAAACTTGCGCCAGTTACGTCAAACAAACTTGTGCCAGTTGCGTTGAACAAACTTCTGCCAGTTGTGTCGAACAAACTTATGCCAGTTGCATAGAACAAACTAGTGCCAGTTACATAGAACAAACTTGTCCCAGTTGCGTAGAACAAACTTGTGCCAGTTGCGTCAAACAAACTTGTGCCAGTTGCGTCGAACAAACTTGTGCCAGTTGCGTCGAAGAAACTTGTGACAGTTGCGTCAAACAATCTTGCGCCCTTTGCGTCGAACAAACTTGTGCCAGTTGCGTAGACCAAACTTGTGCCAGATATGGCGAACAAACTTGTGCCAGTTGCTTCGAGAAAACTTGTGCCAGTTGGGTAAAAAAAAACTTGTGCTAGTTGCGTCAAACAAACTTGTGCCAGATGCATAGAACAAACTTGTGCCTCTTGCGTCAAACAAACTTGTGCCAGTTGCGTCAAACAAACTTGTACCAATTGAGTCGAAAAAACTTGTGCCTGTTACGTCGAACAAACTTGTGCCAGTTGCGTCTAACAAACTTGTGCCCGTTGCGTCAACCAAACTTGTGCCAGTTGCGTCAAACAAACTTGTGCCAGTTGCGTAGAACAAACTTGTGCCAGTTGCGTCAAACAAACTTGTGCCAGTTGCGTAGAAGAACCTTGTGCCAGTTTCTTCAAACGAACTTGTGCCAGTTGCGTCAAACTAAATTGTGCCAGTTGCGTCGAACAAACTTGTGCCAGTTGAGTCAAACAAACTTGTGCCAGTTGGGTCTAACAAACTTGTGCCAGTTGCGTTAAACAAACTTGTGCCAGTTGCATCGAACAAACTTGCGTCAGTTCCGTCGAACAAACTTGTGCCAGTTGCGTCGAACAAACTAGCGCCAGTTACGTCAAACAAACTTGTGCCAGTTGCGTTGAACAAACTTCTGCCAGTTGTGTCAAACAAACTTGTGTCAGTTGCGTAGAACAAACTTGTGCCAGTTGCGTCGAACAAACTTGTGTCAGTTGGGTAGAACAAACTTGTGCCAGTTGCGTCAAACAAACATGTCCCAGTTGCGTAGAACAAACTAGTGCCAGTTGCGACAAACAAACTTGTGCCAGATGCGTAGAACAAACTTGTGCCAGTTGCGTAGAACAAACTTGTTCCAGTTGCATAGAACAAACTTGTGCCAGTTATGTAGAACTAACTTGTGCCAGTTGCGTCTAACAAACTTGTGCCAGTTGCGTCGAACAAACTTGTGCCAGTTACAGCGAACAAACTTGTGCCAGTTTCGTCGAGAAAACTTGTGCCAGTTGCGTCAAATAAACTTGTGCCAGTTGCGTCAAACAAATTTGTGCCAGTTGCGTCAAACGAACTTGTGTCAGTTGCGTAGAACAAACTTGTGCCAGTTGCGTCAAACAAACTTGTGCCAGTTGCGTAGAAGAACCTTGTGCCAGTTGCGTCAAACGAACTTGTGCCAGTTGCGTCAAACAAAATTGTGCCAGTTGCGTCGAACAAACTTATGCCAGTTGAGTCAAACAAACTTGTGCCAGTTGGGTCTAACAAACTTGTGCCAGTTGCGTTAAACAAACTTGTGCCAGTTGCATCGAACAAACTTTTGCCAGTTGCGTCGAACAAACTTGTGCCAGTTGCGTCGAACAAACTTGCGCCAGTTACGTCAAACAAACTTGTGCCAGTTGCGTTGAACAAACTTCTGCCAGTTGTATCAAACAAGCTTGTGTCAGTTGCGTAGAACAAACTTGTGCCAGTTGCGTTGAACAAACTTGTGTCAGTTGGGTAGAACAAACTTGTGCCAGTTGCGTCAAACAAACATGTCCCAGTTGCGTAGAACAAACTAGTGCCAGTTGCATAGAACAAACTTGTGCCAGATGCGTAGAACAAACTTGTGCCAGTTGCGTAGAACAAACTTGTTCCAGTTGCATAGAACAAACTTGTGCCAGTTATGTAGAACTAACTTGTGCCAGTTGCGTCTAACAAACTTGTGCCAGTTGCGTCGAACAAACTTGTGCCAGTTACAGCGAACAAACTTGTGCCAGTTTCGTCGAGAAAACTTGTGCCAGTTGCGTCAAATAAACTTGTGACAGTTGCGTCAAACAAACTTGTGCCAGTTGCGTCAAACAAACTTGTGACAGTTGTGTCAAACAAACTTGTTCTAGTTGCGTCAAACAAACTTGTGCCTCTTGAGTCGAAAAAACTTGTGCCAGTTGCGTAAAAAAAAACTTGTGCCAGTTGCGTCTAACAAACTTGTGCCAGTTGCGTCAAAAAAACTTGTGCCAGTTTCGTCAAACAAACTTGTGCCAGTGGCATCCAACAAACTTGTGCCAGTTGCGTCGAACAAACTTGTGCCAGTTGCGTCATAGAAACTTGTGCCAGTTGCGTAGAACAAACTTGTGCCAGTTGCGTAGAACAACCTTTTGCCAGTTGAGTCGAACAAACTTGTGCCTGTTGCATCAAACAAACTTGTGCCAGTTGCGTCAAACAAACTTTTGCCAGTTGCGTAAAACAAACTAGTGCCAGTTGCATAGAACAAACTTGTGCTAGTTGAGTAGAACAAACTTGTGCCAATTGCATCAAACAAACTTGTGCCAGTTGTGTCGAACAAACTTGTGCCAGTTGCGTCGAACAAACTTGTGCCAGTTTCGTTGAGAAAACTTGTGCCAGTTGCGTCAAACAAACTTGTGCCAGTTGCGTCAAACAAACTTGTGCCAGTTGCGTCAAACAAACTTGTGCCAGTTGCGTCAAACAAACTTGTGCCAATTGATTCGAAAAAACTTGTGCCAGTTGCATTAAACAAACTTGTGCCAGTTGCATCTAACAAACTTGTGCCAGTTGCGTCAAACAAACTTGTGCCAGTTACGTCGAACAAACTTGTGCCAGATATGGCGAACAAACTTGTGCTAGTTGCTTCAAGAAAACTTTTGCCAGTTGCGTAAAAAAAAACTTGTGCCAGTTGCGTCAAACAAACTTGTGCCAGTTGCGTCAAAAAAACTTGTGCCTCTTGCGTCAAACAAACTTGTGCCAATTGAGTCGAAAAAACTTGTGCCTGTTACGTCAAACAAACTTGTGCCAGTTGCGTCTAACAAACTTGTGCCAGTTGCGTCAAAAAAAACTTGTACCAGTTGCGTCAAACAAACTTGTGCCAGTTGCGCCAAACAAACTTGTGCCAGTTGTGTAGAACAAACTTGTGCCAGTTGCGTCAAAAAAACTTGTGCCAGTTGCGTAGAGGAACCTTGTGCCAGTTGCGTCAAAAGAACTTGTGCCAGTTGCGTCAAACAAACTTTTGCCTGTTGCATCAAACAAACTTGTGCCAGTTGAGTCAAACAAACTTGTGCCAGTTGGGTAGAACAAACTTGTGCCAGTTGCGTTAAACAAACTTGTGCCAGTTGCATCGAACAAACTTTTGCCAGTTGCGTCGAACAAACTTGTGCCAGTTGTGTCGAACAAACTTGTGCCAGTTGCGTAGAACAAACTTGTACCAGTTGCATCAAACAAACTTATGCCAGTTGCATAGAACAAACTAGTGCCAGTTGCATAGAACAAACTTGTGCCAGTTGCGTAGAACAAACTTGTGCCAGTTGCGTCAAACAAACTTGTGCCAGGTGCGTCGAACAAACTTGTGCCAGTTGCGTCGAAGAAACTTGTGCCAGTTGCGTCAAACAAACTTGTGCCATTTGCGTCGAACAAACTTGTGCCAGTTGCGTCGAACAAACTTGTGCCAGATATGACGAACAAACTTGTGCCAGTTGCTTTGAGAAAACTTGTGCCAGTTGCGTAAAAAAAAACTTGTGCCAGTTGCGTAAAAAAAAAACTTGTGCCAGTTGCGTCAAACAAACTTGTGCCAGTTGCGTCAAACAAACTTGTGCCTCTTGCGTCAAACAAACTTGTGCCAGTTGCGTCAAACAAACTTGTACCAATTGAGTCGAAAAAACTTGTGCCAGTTATGTCGAACAAACTTGTGCCAGTTGCGTCTAACAAACTTGTGCCAGTTGCATCAAAAAAACTTGTGCCAGTTGCGACAAACAAACTTGTGCCAGTTGCGTCAAACAAACTTGTGCCAGTTGCATAGAACAAACTTGTGCCAGTTGCGTCAAACACTCTTGTGCCAGTTGCGTAGAAGAACCTTGTGCCAGTTGCGTCAAACGAACTTGTGCCAGTTGCGTCAAACAAACTTGTGCCAGTTGAGTCAAACAAACTTGTGCCAGTTGGGTCGAACAAACTTGTGCCAGTTGCGTTAAACAAACTTGTGCCAGTTGCATCCAACAAACTTTTGCCAGTTGCGTCGAACAAACTTGTGACAGTTGCGTCGAACAAACTTGCGCCAGTTACGTCAAACAAACTTGTGCCAGTTGCGTTGAACAAACTTCTGCCAGTTGTGTCGAACAAAATTATGACAGTTGGGTAGAACAAACTTGTGCCAGTTGCGCCAAACAAACTTATGCCAGTTGCGTCGAACAAACTTGTGCCAGTTGCGTCGAAGAAACTTGTGCCAGTTGCGTAGAACCAACTTGTGCCAGTTGCATAGAACAAACTTGTGCCAGTTATGTAGAACAAACTTGTGCCACTTGCGTCGAACAAACTTGTGCCAGTTGCGTCGAACAAACTTGTGCCAGTTACGGCGAACAAACTTGTGCCAGTTGCGTCAAATAAACTTGTGCCAGTTGCGTAGAACAAACTTGTGCCAGTTGCGTCAAACAAACTTGTGCCAGTTGCGTCAAACAAACTTGTTCCAGTTGCGTCAAACAAACTTGTGCCACTTGAGTCGAAAAAACTTGTGCCAGTTGCGTCAAATAAACTTGTGCCAGTTGCGTCTAACAAACTTGTGCCAGTTGCGTCAAAAAAACTTGTGCCAGTTTCGTCAAACAAACTTGTGCCAGTGGCATCCAACAAACTTCTGCCAGTTGCATCGAACAAACTTGTGCCAGTTGCGTCAAACAAACTTGTGCCAGTTGCGTAGAACAAACTTGTGCCAGTTGCGTAGAACGACCATGTGCCAGTTGAGTCGAACAAACTTGTGCTAGTTGGTAGAACAAACTTGTGCCAGTTGCGTCAAACAAACATATGCCAGTTGCGTAAAACAAACTAGTGCCAGTTGCATAGAACAAACTTGTGCCAGTTGAGTAGAACAAACTTGTGCCAATTGCATCAAACAAACTTGTGCCAGTTGCGTCGAACAAACTTGTGCCAGTTGCGTAGAACAAACTTGTGCCAGTTGCGTCAAACAAACTTGTGCCAGTTGCGTCGAACAAACTTGTGCCAGTTGCGTCGAAAAAACTTGTGCCAGTTACGGTGAACAAACTTGTGCCACTTGCGTCGAGAAAACTTGTGCCAGTTGCGTCAAATAAACTTGTGCCAGTTGCGTCAAACAAACTTGTGCCAGTTGCGTCAAACAAACTTGTGCCAGTTGTGTCAAACAAATTTGTGACAGTTTCGTCAAACAAACTTGTGCCGATTGATTCGAAAAAACTTGTGCCAGTTGCGTTGAACAAACTTGTGCCAGTTGCGTCTAACAAACTTGTGCCAGTTGCGTCAAACAAACTTGTGCCAGTTGCGTCGAACAAACTTGTGCCAGATATGGCGAACAAACTTGTGCCAGTTGCTTCGAGAAAACTTATGCCAGTTGCGTAAAAAAAACTTGTGCCAGTTGCGTCAAACAAACTTTTGCCAGTTGCGTCAAACAAACTTGTGCCTCTTGAGTCAAACAATCTTGTGCCAGAGGCGTCAAACAAACTTGTACCAATTGAGTCCAAAAAACTTGTGCCTGTTACGTCAAACAAACTTGTGCCAGTTGCATCTAACAAACTTGTGCCAGTTGCGTAAAAAAAAACTTGTGCCAGTTGCGTCAAACAAACTTGTGCCAGTTGCGTCAAACAAACTTGTGCCAGTTGCGTCGAACAAACTTGTGCCAGTTGCGTCGAACAAACTTGTGCCAGATATGACGAACAAACTTGTGCCAGTTGCTTCGAGAAAACTTGTGCCAGTTGCGTAAAAAAAAACTTGTGCCAGTTGCGTAAAAAAAAACTTGTGCCAGTTGCGTCAAACAAACTTGTGCCAGTTGCGTCAAACAAACTTGTGCCTCTTGCGTCAAACAAACTTGTGCCAGTTGCGTCAAACAAACTTGTACCAATTGAGTCGAAAAAACTTGTGCCAGTTATGTCGAACAAACTTGTGCCAGTTGCGTCTAACAAACTTGTGCCAGTTGCATCAAAAAAACTTGTGCCAGTTGCGACAAACAAACTTGTGCCAGTTGCGTCAAACAAACTTGTGCCAGTTGCATAGAACAAACTTGTGCCAGTTGCGTCAAACACTCTTGTGCCAGTTGCGTAGAAGAACCTTGTGCCAGTTGCGTCAAACGAACTTGTGCCAGTTGCGTCAAACAAACTTGTGCCAGTTGAGTCAAACAAACTTGTGCCAGTTGGGTCGAACAAACTTGTGCCAGTTGCGTTAAACAAACTTGTGCCAGTTGCATCCAACAAACTTTTGCCAGTTGCGTCGAACAAACTTGTGACAGTTGCGTCGAACAAACTTGCGCCAGTTACGTCAAACAAACTTGTGCCAGTTGCGTTGAACAAACTTCTGCCAGTTGTGTCGAACAAAATTATGACAGTTGGGTAGAACAAACTTGTGCCAGTTGCGCCAAACAAACTTATGCCAGTTGCGTCGAACAAACGTGTGCCAGTTGCGTCGAAGAAACTTGTGCCAGTTGCGTAGAACCAACTTGTGCCAGTTGCATAGAACAAACTTGTGCCAGTTATGTAGAACAAACTTGTGCCACTTGCGTCGAACAAACTTGTGCCAGTTGCGTCGAACAAACTTGTGCCAGTTACGGCGAACAAACTTGTGCCAGTTGCGTCAAATAAACTTGTGCCAGTTGCGTAGAACAAACTTGTGCCAGTTGCGTCAAACAAACTTGTGCCAGTTGCGTCAAACAAACTTGTTCCAGTTGCGTCAAACAAACTTGTGCCACTTGAGTCGAAAAAACTTGTGCCAGTTGCGTCAAATAAACTTGTGCCAGTTGCGTCTAACAAACTTGTGCCAGTTGCGTCAAAAAAACTTGTGCCAGTTTCGTCAAACAAACTTGTGCCAGTGGCATCCAACAAACTTCTGCCAGTTGCATCGAACAAACTTGTGCCAGTTGCGTCAAACAAACTTGTGCCAGTTGCGTAGAACAAACTTGTGCCAGTTGCGTAGAACGACCATGTGCCAGTTGAGTCGAACAAACTTGTGCTAGTTGGTAGAACAAACTTGTGCCAGTTGCGTCAAACAAACATATGCCAGTTGCGTAAAACAAACTAGTGCCAGTTGCATAGAACAAACTTGTGCCAGTTGAGTAGAACAAACTTGTGCCAATTGCATCAAACTTGTGCCAGTTGCGTCGAACAAACTTGTGCCAGTTGCGTAGAACAAACTTGTGCCAGTTGCGTCAAACAAACTTGTGCCAGTTGCGTCGAACAAACTTGTGCCAGTTGCGTCGAAAAAACTTGTGCCAGTTACGGTGAACAAACTTGTGCCACTTGCGTCGAGAAAACTTGTGCCAGTTGCGTCAAATAAACTTGTGCCAGTTGCGTCAAACAAACTTGTGCCAGTTGCGTCAAACAAACTTGTGCCAGTTGTGTCAAACAAATTTGTGACAGTTTCGTCAAACAAACTTGTGCCGATTGATTCGAAAAAACTTGTGCCAGTTGCGTTGAACAAACTTGTGCCAGTTGCGTCTAACAAACTTGTGCCAGTTGCGTCAAACAAACTTGTGCCAGTTGCGTCGAACAAACTTGTGCCAGATATGGCGAACAAACTTGTGCCAGTTGCTTCGAGAAAACTTATGCCAGTTGCGTAAAAAAAACTTGTGCCAGTTGCGTCAAACAAACTTTTGCCAGTTGCGTCAAACAAACTTGTGCCTCTTGAGTCAAACAATCTTGTGCCAGAGGCGTCAAACAAACTTGTACCAATTGAGTCCAAAAAACTTGAGCCTGTTACGTCAAACAAACTTGTGCCAGTTGCATCTAACAAACTTGTGCCAGTTGCGTAAAAAAAACTTGTGCCAGTTGCGTCAAACAAACTTGTGCCAGTTGCGTCAAACAAACTTGTGCCAGTTGCGTCAAACAAACTTGTGCCAGTTGCGTCAAACAAACTTGTGCCAGTTGCGTAGAAGAACCTTGTGCCAGTTGCATAGAACAAACTTGTGCCAGTTGCATCAAACAAACTTTTGCCAGTTGCGTCAAACAAACTTGTGCCAGTTGAGTCAAACAAACTTGTGCGAGTTGGGTCGAACAAACTTGTGCCAGTTGCGTTAAACAAACTTGTGCCAGTTGCATCGAACAAACTTTTGCCAGTTGCGTCGAACAAACTTGTGCCAGTTGCGTCGAACAAACTTGTGCCAGTTACGTCAAACAAACTTGTGCCTGTTGCGTTGAACAAACTTCTGCCAGTTGTGTCAAACAAACTTGTGTCAGTTGCGTAGAACAAACCTTTGCCATTTGCGTAGAACAAACTTGTGCCAGTTGTGTCAAACAAACCTGTGCCAGTTGTGTAGAACAAACTAGAAAGAGTTGCATAGAACAAACTTGTGCCAGTTGTGTCGAACAAACTTATGCCTGTTGCGTAGAACAAACTTGTACCAGTTGTGTCAAACAAACTTATGCCAGTTGCATAGAACAAACAAGTGCCAGTTGCATAGAACAAACTTGTGCCAGTTGCGTAGAACAAACTTGTGCCAGTTGCGTCAAACAAACTTGTGCCAGTTGCGTCGAACAAACTTGTGCCAGTTGCGTCGAAGAAACTTGTGCCAGTTGCGTCAAACAAACTTGTGCCATTTGCGTTGAACAAACTTGTGCCAGTTGCGTCGAACAGACTTGTGCCAGATATGGCGAACAAACTTGTGCCAGTTGCTTCGAGAAAACTTGTGCCAGTTGCGTAGAACAACCTAGTGCCAGTTGAGTCGAACAAACTTGTGCTAGTTGGTAGAACAAACTTGTGCCAGTTGCGTCAAACAAACTTATGCCAGTTGCGTAAAACAAACTAGTGCCAGTTACACAGAACAAACTTGTGCCAGTTGAGTAGAACAAACTTGTGCCAATTGCATCAAACAAACTTGTGCCAGTTGCGTCGAAGAAACGTGTGCCAGTTGCGTCCAAGAAATTTGTGGCAGTTGCGTCAAACAAACTTGTGCCAGTTGCGTCGAACAAACTTGTGCCAGTTGCGTCGAACAAACTTGTGCCAGTTACGGCTAACAAACTTGTGCCACTTGGGTCGAGAAAACTTGTGCCAGTTGCGTCAAATAAACTTGTGCCAGTTGCGTCAAACAAACTTGTGCCAGTTACGGCGAACCAACTTGTGCCAGTTGCGTAGAACAAACCTGTGCCAGTTGCGTCAAATAAACTTGTGCCAGTTGCGTCAAACAAACTTGTGCCAGTTGCGTCAAACAAACTTGTGCCAGTTGCATCAAACAAACTTGTGCCAGTTGCGTCAAACAAACTTGTGCCAATTGATTCGAAAAAACTTGTGCCAGTTGCGTTGAACAAACTTGTGCCAGTTGCGTCTAACAAACATGTGCCAGTTGCGTCAAACAAACTTGTGCCAGTTGCGTCGAACAAACTTTTGCCAGATATGGCAAACAAACTTGTGCCAGTTGCTTCGAGAAAACTTGTGCCAGTCGCGTAAAAAAAAACTTGCGCCAGTTGCGTCAAACAAACTTGTGCCAGTTGCATCAAACAAACTTGTACCAATTGAGTCGAAAAAACTTGTGACTGTTATGTCGAACAAACTTGTGCCAGTTGCGTCTAACAAACTTGTGCCAGTTGCGTCGAACAAACTTGTGCCAGTTGCGTCAAACAAACTTGTGCCAGTTGCGTAGAACAAACTTGTGCCAGTTGCGTCAAACAAACTTGTGCCAGTTGCGTAGAACAAACTTTTGCCTTTTCGTCGAACAAACTTGTGCCAGTTGCGTCGAAAAAACTTGCGCCAGTTACGTCCAACAAACTTGTGCCAGTTGCGTTGAACAAACTTCTGCCAATTGTGTCAAACAAACTTGTGTCAGTTGCGTAGAACAAACTTGTGCCAGTTGCGTCGAACAAACTTGTGTCAGTTGGGTACAACAAATTTGTGCCAGTTGCGTAGAACAAACTAGTGCCAGTTGCATAGAACAAACCTGTGCCAGATGTGTAGAACAAACTTGTGCCAGTTGCATAGAACAAACTTGTGCCAGTTATGTAGAACAAACTTGTGCCATTTGCGTCAAACAAACTTGTGCCAGTTGCGTCGAACAAACTTGTGCCAGTTACGGCGAACAAACTTGTGCCAGTTTCGTCGAGAAAACTTGTGCCAGTTGCGTCAAATAAACTTGTGCCAGTTGCGTCAACCAAACTTGTGCCAGTTGCGTCAAACAAACTTGTGCCAGTTGCGTCAAACAAACTTGTTCCAGTTGCGTCAAACAAACTTGTGCCATTGGAGTCGAAAAAACATATGCCAGTTGCGTCGAACAAACTTGTGCCAGTTGCGTCTAACAAACTTGTGCCAGTTGCGTCAAAAAAACTTGGGCCAGTTTCGTCGAACAAACTTGTGTCAGTGGCATCCAACAAACTTGTGCCAGTTACGTAGAACAAACTTGTGCCAGTTGCGTCAAACAAACTTGTGCCAGTTATGTAGAACAAACTTGTGCCATTTGCGTCAAACAAACTTGTGCCAGTTGCGTCGAACAAACTTGTTCCAGTTACGGCGAACAAACTTGTGCCAGTTTCGTCGAGAAAACTTGTGCCAGTTGCGTCAAATAAACTTGTGCCAGTTGCGTCAACCAAACTTGTGCCAGTTGCGTCAAACAAACTTGTGCCAGTTGCGTCAAACAAACTTGTTCCAGTTGCGTCAAACAAACTTGTGCCATTGGAGTCGAAAAAACATATGCCAGTTGCGTCGAACAAACTTGTGCCAGTTGTGTCTAACAAACTTGTGCCAGTTGCGTCAAAAAAACTTGGGCCAGTTTCGTCGAACAAACTTGTGTCAGTGGCATCCAACAAACTTGTGCCAGTTACGTAGAACAAACTTGTGCCAGTTGCGTCAAACAAACTTGTGCCAGTTGCGTAGAACAAACTTGTGCCAATTGCGTAGAACAACCTTGTGCCAGTTGCGTCGAACAAACTTGTGCTAGTTTGTAGAACAAACTTGTGCCAGTTGCGTCAAACAAACTTATGCCAGTTGCGTAAAACAAACTAGTGCCAGTTGCATAAAACAAACTTGTTCCAGTTGAGTAGAACAAACTTGTGCCAATAACGTCAAACAAACTAGTGCCAGTTCGTCGAACAAACTTGTGCCAGTTGCGTCGAAGAAACTTGTGCCAGTTGCGTCAAACAAACTTGTGCCAGTTGCGTCGAACAAACTTGTGCCAGTTGCGTCGAACAAACTTGTGCCAGTTACGGCGAACCAACTTGTGCCACTTGCGTCGAGAAAACTTGTGCCAGTTGCGTAAAAAAAACTTGTGCCAGTTGCGTCAAACAAACTTGTGCCAGTTACGGCGAACAAACTTGTGCCAGTTGCGTCGAGAAAACTTGTGCCAGTTGCGTCAAATAAACTTGTGCCAGTTGCGTCAAACAAACTTGTGCAAGTTGCGTCAAACAAACTTGTGCCAATTGCGTCAAACAAACTTGTGCCAGTTGCGTCAAACAAACTTGTGCCAATTGATTAAAAAAAACTTGTGCCAGTTGCGTTGAACAAACTTGTGCCAGTTGCGTCTAACAAACTTGTGACAGTTGCGTCAAACAAACTTGTGCCAGTTGCGTCGAACAAAGTTGTGCGAGTTGCATCGAACACACTATTGCCAGTTGCATAGAACAAACTTGTGCCAGTTGCGTCAAACAAACTTGTGCCAGTTGCGTAGAACAAACTTGTACATGTTGCGTAGAACAACCTAGTGCCAGTTGCGTCAAACAAACTTGTGCCAGTTGTGTCAAACAAACTTGTGCCAGTTGGGTCGAACAAACTTGTGCCAGTTACGTTAAACAAACTTGTTCCAGTTGTGTCGAACAAACTTGTGCCAGTTGCGTCAAATAAAATTGTGCTAGTTATGTCAAACAAACTTGTGCCAGTTGCATCAAACAAACTTGCGCCAGTTGCGTCGAACAAACTTGTGCCAGTTGGGTAGAACAAACATGTGCCAGTTGTGTCAAACAAATTTGTGCCAGTTGCGTAGAACACACTAGTGCCAGTTGCATAGAACAAACTTGTGCCACATGCGTAGAACAAACATTTGCCATTTGCGTAGAACAAACTTGTGCCAGTTGTGTCAAACAAACCTGTGCCAGTTGTGTACAACAAACTAGTAAGAGTTGCGTAGAACAAACTTGTGCCAGTTGTGTCGAACAAACTTGTGCCAGTTGCGTAGAACAAACTTGTACCAGTTGCGTCAAACAAACTTATGCCAGTTGCATAGAACAAACTAGTGCCAGTTGCATAGAACAAACTTGTCCCAGTTGCGTAGAACAAACTTGTGCCAGTTGCGTCAAACAAACTTGTGCCAGTTGCGTCGAACAAACTTGTGCCAGTTGCGTCGAAGAAACTTGTGACAGTTGCGTCAAACATACTTGCGCCATTTGCGTCGAACGAACTTGTGACAGTTGCGCCGAACAAACTTGTGCCAGATATGGCGAACAAACTTGTGCCAGTTGCGTAAAAAATAACTTGTGCCAGTTGCGTCAAACAAACTTGTGCCAGTTGCGTCAAACAAACTTGTGCCTCTTGCGTCAAACAAACTTGTGCCAGTTGCGTCAAACAAACTTGTACCAATTGAGTCGAAAAAACTTGTGCCTGTTACGTCGAACAAACTTGTGCCAGTTGCGTCTAACAAACTTGTGCCAGTTGCGTCAACCAAACTTCTGCCAGTTGCGTCAAACAAACTTGTGCCAGTTGCGTAGAACAAACTTGTGCCAGTTGCGTCAAACAAACTTGTGCCAGTTGCGTAGAAGAACCTTGTGCCAGTTGCGTCAAACGAACTTGTGCCAGTTGCGTCAAACAAACTTGTGCCAGTTGCGTCGAACAAACTTGTGCCAGTTGAGTCAAACAAACTTGTGCCAGTTGAGTCTAACAAACTTGTGCCAGTTGCGTTAAACAAACTTGTGCCAGTTGCATCGAACAAACTTTTGCCAGTTGCGTCGAACAAACTTGTGCCAGTTGCGTCGAACAAACTTGCGCCAGTTACGTCAAACAGACTTGTGCCAGTTGCGTTGAACAAACTTCTGCCAGTTGTGTCTAACAAACTTGTGCCAGTTGCGTCAAACAAACTTGTGCCAGTTGCGTCGAACAAACTTGTGCCAGTTGCGTCGAAGAAACTTGTGCCACTTGCGTCAAACAAACTTGTGCCATTTGCGTTGAACAAACTTGTGCCAGTTGCGTCGAACAAACTTGTGCCAGATATGGCGAACAAACTTGTGCCAGTTGCTTCGAGAAAACTTGTGCCAGTTGCGTAGAACAACCTTGTGCCAGTTGAGTCGAACAAACTTGTGCTAGTTGGTAGAACAAACTTGTGCCAGTTGCGTCAAACAAACTTATGCCAGTTGCGTAAAATAAACTAGTGCCAGTTGCATAGAACAAACTTGTGCCAGTTGAGTAGAACAGACTTGTGCCAATTGCATCAAACAAACTTGTGCCAGTTGCGTCGAACAAACTTGTGCCAGTTGCGTTGAAGAAACTTCTGCCTGTTGCGTCAAACAAACTTGTGCCAGTTGCGTCGAACAAACTTGTGCCAGTTGCGTCAAACAAACTTGTGCCAGTTGCGTCGAACAAACTTTTGCCAGTTGCGTCGAACAAACTTGTGCCAGTTACGGCGAACAAACTTGTGCCACTTGCGTTGAGAAAACTTGTGCCAGTTGCGTCAAATAAACTTGTGCCAGTTGCGTCAAACAAACTTGTGCCAGTTACGGCGAACCAACTTGTGCCAGTTGCGTCGAGAAAAGTTGTGCCAGTTGCGTCAAATAAACTTGTGCAAGTTGCGTCAAACAAACTTGTGCCAGTTGCGTCAAACAAACTTGTGCCAGTTGCGTCAAACAAACTTGTGCCAGTTGCGTCAAACAAACTTGTGCCAATTGATTCGAAAAAACTTGTGCCAGTTGCATTGAACAAACTTGTGCCAGTTGCGTCAAACAAACTTGTGCCAGTTGCGTCAAACAAACTTGTGCCAGTTGCGTCGAACAAACTTGTGCCAGATATGGCAAACAAACTTGTGCCAGTTGCTTCGAGAAAACTTGTGCCAGTCGCGTAAAAAAAAACTTATGCCAGTTGCGTCAAACAAACTTGTGCCAGTTGCGTCAAACAAACTTGTGCCTCTTGCGTCAAACAAACTTGTGCCAGTTGCATCAAACAAACTTGTACCAATTGAGTCGAAAAAACTTGTGCCTGTTACGTTGAACAAACTTGTGCCAGTTGCATCTAACAAACTTGTGCCAGTTGCGTCGAACAAACTTGTGCCAGTTGCGTCAAACGAACTTGTGCCAGTTGCGTAGAACAAACTTGTGCCAGTTGCGTAGAAGAACCTTGTGCCAGTTGCGTCAAACAAACTTGTGCCAGTTGCGTAAAACAAACTTGTGCCAGTTGCGTTAAACAAACTTGTGCCAGTTGCATCGAACAAACTTTTGCCAGTTGCATCGAACAAACTTGTGCCAGTTGCGTCGAAAAATCTGCGCCAGTTGCGTCGAACAAACTAGTGCCAGTTGCGTTGAACAAACTTCTGCCAATTGTGTCAAACAAACAAGTGTCAGTTGCGTAGAACAAACTTGTGCCAGTTGCGTCAAACAAACTTGTGCCAGTTGCGTTAAACAAACTTGTGCCAGTTGCATCGAACAAACTTTTGCCAGTTGCGTAGAACAAACTTGTGCCAGTTGCGTCGAAAAATCTTGCGCCAGTTGCATCGAACAAACTAGTGCAAGTTGCGTTGAACAAACTTCTGCCAATTGTGTCAAACAAACTTGTGTCAGTTGCGTAGAACAAAATTGTGCCAGTTGCGTCGAACAAACTTGTGTCAGTTGGGTAGAACAAATTTGTGCCAATTGCGTCAAACAAACTTGTGCCAGTTGCGTAGAACAAACTAGTGCCAGTTGCATAGAAAAAACTTGTGCCAGATGCGTAGAACAAACTTGTGCCAGTTGCGTAGAACAAACTTGTGCCAGTTGCATAGAACAAACTTGTGCCAGTTATGTAGAACAAACTTGTGCCATTTACGTCAAACAAATTTGTGCCAGTTGCGTCGAACAAACTTATGCCAGTTACGGCGAACAAACTTATGCCAGTTTCATCTAGAAAACTTGTGCTAGTTGCGTCAAATAAACTTGTGCCAGTTGCGTCAAACAAACTTGTGCCAGTTGTGTCAAACAAACTTGTGCCAGTTGCGTCAAACAAACCTGTTCCATTTGCGTCAAACAAACTTATTCCAGTTGCGTCAAACAAATTTGTGCCAATTGAGTCGAAAAAACTTGTGCCAGTTGCGTCGAAGAAACTTGTGCCAGTTGCGTCTAACAAACTTGTGCCAGTTGCGTCAAAAAAACTTGGGCCAGTTTCGTCGAACAAACTTTTGTCAGTGGCATCCAACAAACTTGTGCCAGTTGCGTAGAACAAACTTGTGCCAGTTGCATCAAACAAACTTGAGCCAGTTGCGTAGAACATACTTGTGCCAGTTGCGTAGAACAACCTTGTGCCAGTTGCGTCGAACAAACTTGTGCTAGTTTGTAGAAAAAACTTGTGCCAGTTACGTCAAACAAACTTATGCCAGTTGCGTAAAACAAACTAGTGCCAGTTGCATAGAACAAACTTGCTCCAGTTGAGTAGAACAAACTTGTGCCAATTGCGTCAAACAAACTTGTGCCAGTTCGTCGAACAAACTTGTGCCAGTTGCGTCGAACAAACTTGTGCCAGATATGGCGAACAAACTTGTGCCAGTTGCTTCGAGAAAACTTGTGCCAGTTGCGTAAAAAAAACTTGTGCCAGTTGCGTCAAACAAACTTGTGCCAGTTGCGTCAAACAAACTTGTGCCTCTTGCGTCAAACAAACTTGTGCCAGTTGCGTCAAACAAACTTGTGCCAATTGATTAAAAAAAATTTGTGCCAGTTGCGTCGAACAAACTTGTGCCAGTTGCGTCGAACAAACTTGTGCCAGATATGGCGAACAAACTTGTGCCAGTTGCTTCGAGAAAACTTGTGCCAGTTGCGTAAAAAAAACTTGTGCCAGTTGCGTCAAACAAACTTGTGCCAGTTGCGTCAAACAAACTTGTGCCTCTTGCGTCAAACAAACTTGTGCCAGTTGCGTCAAACAAACTTGTACCAATTGAGAAAAAAAAAACTTGTGCCCGTAACGTCGAACAAACTTGTGCTAGTTGCGTCTAACAAACTTGTGCCAGTTGCGTTAAAAAAAACTTGTGCCAGTTGCGTCAAACAAACTTGTGCCAGTTGCGTCAAACAAACTAGTGCCAGTTGCGTAGAACAAACTTGTGCCAGTTGCGTCAAACAAACTTGTGCCAGTTGCGTAGAAGAACATTGTCCCAGTTGCGTCAAACGAACTTGTGCCAGTTGCGTCAAACGAACTTGTGCCAGTTGCGTCAAACAAACTTTTGCCAGTTGCGTCAAACAAACTTTTCCCAGTTGAGTCAGACAAACTTGTGCCAGTTGCGTCGAACAAACTTGTGCCAGTTACATTAAACAAACTTGTGTCAGTTGCAACGAACAAACTTTTGCCAGTTGTGTCGAACAAACTTGTGCCAGTTACGTCAAACAAACTTGTGCCAGTTGCGTTGATCAAACTTCTGGCAGTTGTGTCAAACAAACTTGTGTCAGTTACGTAGAACAAACATTTGCCATTTGAGTAGAACAAACTTGTGCCATTTGTGTCAAACAAACCTGTGCCAGTTGTGTACAACAAACTAGTAAGAGTTGCGTAGAACAAACTTGTGCCAGTTGTGTCAAACAAACTTGTGCCAGTTGCGTAGAACAAACTTGTACCAGTTGTATCAAACAAACTTATGCCAGTTGCATATAACAAACTAGTGCCAGTTGCATAGAACAAACTTGTCCCAGTTGCGTAGAACAAACTTGTGCCAGTTGCGTCAAACAAACTTGTGCCAGTTGCGTCGAACAAACTTGTGCCAGTTGCGTCGAAGAAACTTGTGCCAGTTGCGTCAAACAAACTTGTGCCATTTGCTTCGAACAAACTTGTGCCAGTTGCGTCAAACAAACTTGTGCCAGATATGGCAAACAAACTTGTGCCAGTTGCTTCGAGAAAACTTGTGCCAGTTGCGTAAAAAAAAAGTTTTGCCAGTTGCGTCAAACAAACTTGTGCCAGTTGCGTCAAACAAACTTGTGCCTCTCGCGTCAAACAAACTTGTGCCAGTTGCGTCAAACAAACTTGTACCAATTGAGTGAAAAAACTTGTGCCTGTTACGTCGAACAAACTTGTGCCAGTTGCGTCTAACAAACTTGTGCCAGTTGCGTCAAACTGACTTGTGCCAGTTGCGTCAAACAAACTTGTGCCAGTTGCGTAGAACAAACTTGTGCCAGTTGCGTCAAACAAACTTGTGCCAGTTGCATAGAAGAACCTTGTGCCAGTTGCGTCAAACGAACTTGTGCCAGTTGCATCAAACAAACTTGTGCCAGTTGCCTCGAAGAAACTTGTGCCAGTTGAGTCAAACAAACTTGTGCCAGTTGGGTCGAACAAACTTGTGCCAGTTGCATTAAACAAACTTGTGCTAGTTGCATTGAACAAACTTGTGCCAGTTGCGTCGAACAAACTTGTGCCAGTTGCGTAAAACAAACTTGCGACAGTTACGTCAAACAAACTTGTGCCAGTTGCGTTGAACAAACTTCTGCCAGTTGTGTCAAACAAATTTGTGTCAGTTGTGTAGAACAAACTTGTGCTAGTTGCGTCGAACAAACTTGTGTCAGTTGGGTAGAACAACTTTCTGCCAGTTGCATCAAATAAATATGTGCCAGTTGCGTAGAACAAACTAGTGCCAGTTGCATAGAACAAACTTGTGCCAGATGCGTAGAACAAACTTGTGCCAGTTGCGTAGAACAAACTTGTGCCAGTTGTGTCGAACAAACTTGTGCCAGTTGCTTCAAACAAACTTGTACCAGTTGCGTCAAACAAACTTATGCCAGTTGCATAGAACAAACTAGTGCCAGTTGCATAGAACAAACTTGTCCCAGTTGCGTAGAACAAACTTGTGCCAGTTGCGTCAAACAAACTTGTGCCAGTTGATTCAAACAAACTTGTGCCAGTTGCGTCGAAGAAACTTGTGCCGGTTGCGTCAAACAAACTTGTGCCATTTGCGTCGAACAAACTTGTGCCAGTTGCGTCGAACAAACTTGTGCCAGATATGGCGAACAAACTTGTGCCAGTTGCTTCGAGAAAACTTGTGCCAGTTGCGTAAAAAAAAACTTGTGCCAGTTGCGTCAAACAAACTTGTGCCAGTTGCGTCAAACAAACTTGTACCTCTTTCGTCAAACAAGCATGTGCCAGTTGCGTCAAACAAACTTGTACCAATTGAGTCGAAAAAACTTGTGCCAGTTACGTCGAACAAAGATGTGCCAGTTGCGGCTAACAAACTTGTGCCAGTTGCATCAAACAAACTTGTGCCAGTTACGACAAACAAACTTGTGCCAGTTGTGTCAAACAAACTTGTGCCAGTTGCTTCAAACAAACTTGTGCCAGTTGCGTCAAACAAACTTGTGCCAGTTGCGTAGAAGAACCTTGTGCCAGTTGCGTCAAACGAACTTGTGCCAGTTGCATCAAACAATCTTGTGCCAGTTGAGTCAAACAAACTTGTGCCAGTTGGGTCGAACAAACTTGTGCCAGTTGCGTTAAACAAACTTGTGCCAGTTGCATCCAACAAACTTTTGCCAGTTGCGTCGAACAAACTTGTGACAGTTGCGTCGAACAAACTTGCGCCAGTTACGTCAAACAAACTTGTGCCAGTTGCGTTGAACAATCTTCTGCCAGTTGTGTCGAACAAAATTATGTCAGTTGGGTAGAACAAACTTGTGCCAGTTGCGTCAAACAAACATGTCCCAGTTGCGTAGAACAAACTAGTGCCAGTTGCATAGAACAAACTTGTGCCAGATGCGTAGAACAAACTTGTGCCAGTTGCATAGAACAAACTTGTGTCAGTTGCATTGAACAAACTTGTGCCAGTTATGTAGAACAAACTTCTGCCACTTGCGTCGAACAAACTTGTTCCAGTTGCGTCGAACAAACTTATGCCAGTTACGGCGAACAAACTTGTGCCAGTTGCGTCAAATAAACTTGTGCCAGTTGCGTAGAACAAACTTGTGCCAGTTGCGTCAAACAAACTTGTGCCAGTTGAGTAAAACAAACTTGTTCCAGTTGCGTCAAACAAACTTGTGCCACTTGAGTCGAAAAAACTTGTGCCAGTTGCGTCAAATAAACTTGTGCCAGTTGCGTCTAACAAACTTGTGCCAGTTGCGTCAAAAAAACTTGTGCCAGTTTCGTCAAACAAACTTGTGCCAGTGGCATCTAACAAACTTCTGCCAGTTGCGTTGAACAAACTTGTGCCAGTTGCGTCAAACAAACTTGTGCCAGTTGCGTAGAACAACCTTGTGCCAGTTGAGTCGAACAAACTTGTGCTAGTTGGTAGAACAAACTTGTGCCAGTTGCGTAGAACAAACTTGTGCCAGTTGCGTAGAACAACCTTGTGCCAGTTGAGTCGAACAAACTTGTGCTAGTTGGTAGAACAAACTTGTGCCAGTTGCGTCAAACAAACATATGTCAGTTGCGTAAAACAAACTAGTGCCAGTTGCATAGAACAAACTTGTGCCAGTTGAGTAGAACAAACTTGTGCCAATTGCATCAAACAAACTTGTGCCAGTTGCGTCGAACAAACTTGTGCCAGTTGCGTTGAACAAACTTCTGCCAGTTGTGTCGAACAAAATTATGTCAGTTGGGTAGAACAAACTTGTGCCAGTTGCGTCAAACAAACATGTCCCAGTTGCGTAGAACAAACTAGTGCCAGTTGCATAGAACAAACTTGTGCCGGATGCGTAGAACAAACTTGTGCCAGTTGCGTAGAACAAACTTGTGTCAGTTGCATTGAACAAACTTGTGCCAGTTATGTAGAACAAACTTGTGCCACTTGCGTCGAACAAACTTTTGCCAGTTGCGTCGAACAAACTTGTGCCAGTTACGGCGAACAAACTTGTGCCAGTTGTGTCAAATAAACTTGTGCCAGTTGCGTAGAACAAACTTGTGCCAGTTGCGTCAAACAAACTTGTGCCAGTTGAGTAAAACAAACTTGTTCCAGTTGCGTCAAACAAACTTGTGCCACTTGAGTCGAAAAAACGTGTGCCAGTTGCGTCAAATAAACTTGTGCCACTTGCGTCTAACAAACTTGTGCCAGTTGCGTCAAAAAAACTTGTGCCAGTTTCTTCAAACAAACTTGTGCCAGTGGCATCCAACAAACTTCTGCCAGTTGCGTTGAACAAACTTGTGCCAGTTGCGTCAAACAAACTTGTGCCAGTTGCGTAGAACAAACTTGTGCCAGTTGCGTAGAACAACCTTGTGCCAGTTGAGTCGAACAAACTTGTGCTAGTTGGTAGAACAAACTTGTGCCAGTTGCGTCAAACAAACATATGCCAGTTGCGTAAAACAAACTAGTGCCAGTTGCATAGAACAAACTTGTGCCAGTTGAGTAGAACAAACTTGTGCCAATTGCATCAAACAAACTTGTGCCAGTTGCGTCGAACAAACTTGTGCCAGTTGCGTCGAAGAAACTTGTGCCAGTTGCGTCAAACAAACTTGTGCCAGTTGCGTCGAACAAACTTGTGCCAGTTACTTTGAACAAACTTGTGCCACTTGCGTCGAGAAAACTTGTGCCAGTTGCGTCAATAAACTTGTGCCAGTTGCGTCAAACAAACTTGTGCCAGTTACGGCGAACAAACTTGTGCCAGTTGCGTCAAACAAACTTGTGCCAGTTGTGTCAAACAAATTTGTGCCAGTTGTGTCAAACAAACATATGCCGATTGATTCGAAAAAACTTGTGCCAGTTGCGTTGAACAAACTTGTGCCAGTTGCGTCTAACAACTTGTGCCAGTTGCGTCAAACAAACTTGTCCCAGTTGCGTCGAACAAACTTGTGCCAGATATGGCGAACAAACTTGTGCCAGTTGCTTCGAGAAAACTTGTGCCAGTTGCGTAAAAAAAACTTGTGCCAGTTGCGTCAAACAAACTTGTGCCAGTTGCGTCAAACAAACTTGTGCCTCTTGCGTCAAACAATCTTGTGCCAGAGGCGTCAAACAAACTTGTACCAATTGAGTCCAAAACACTTGTGCCTGTTACGTCAAACAAACTTGTGCCAGTTGCATCTAACAAACTTGTGCCAGTTGCGTCAAAAAAAACTTGTGCCAGTTGCGTCAAACAAACTTGTGCCAGTTGCGTCAAACAAACTTGTGCCAGTTGCGTCAAACAAACTTGTGCCAGTTGCGTCAAACCATCTTGTGCCAGTTGTGTAGAAGAACCTTGTGCCAGTTGCGTCAAACGAACTTGTGCAAGTTGCGTCAAACAAACTTTTGCCAGTTGCGTCAAACAAACTTGTGCCAGTTGAGTCAAACAAACTTGTGCCAGTTGGGTCGAACAAACTTGTGCCAGTTGCGTTAAACAAACTTGTGCCAGTTGCATCGAACAAACTTTTGCCAGTTGCGTCGAACAAACTTGTGCCAGTTGCGTCGAACAAACTTGCGCCAGTTACGTCAAACAAACTTGTGCCAGTTGCGTTGAACAAACTTCTGCCAGTTGTGTCAAACAAACTTGTGTCAGTTGCGTAGAACAAACATTTGCCATTTGCGTAGAACAAACTTGTGCCAGTTGTGTCAAACAAACCTGTGCCAGTTGTGTACAACAAACTAGAAAGAGTTGCGTAGAACAAACTTGTGCCAGTTGTGTCGAACAAACTTATGCCAGTTGCGTAGATCAAACTTGTACCAGTTGCGTCAAACAAACTTATGCCAGTTGCATAGAACAAACTAGTGCCAGTTGCATAGAACAAACTTGTGCCAGTTGCGTAGAACAAACTTGTGCCAGTTGCGTCAAACAAACTTGTGCCAGTTGCGTCGAACAAACTTGAGCCAGTTGCGTCGAAGAAACTTGTGCCAGTTGCGTCAAACAAACTTGTGCCATTTGCGTTGAACAAACTTGTGCCAGTTGCGTCGAACAAACTTGTGCCAGATATGGCGAACAAACTTGTGCCAGTTGCTTAGAGAAAACTTGTGCCAGTTGCGTAGAACAACCTTGTGCCAGTTGAGTCGAACAAACTTGTGCTAGTTGGTAGAACAAACTTGTACCAGTTGCGTCAAACAAACTTATGCCAGTTGCGTAAAACAAACTAGTGCCAGTTGCATAGAACAAACTTGTGCCAGTTGAGTAGAACAAACTTGTGCCAATTGCATCAAACAAACTTGTGCCAGTTACGTCGAACAAACTTGTGCCAGTTGCGTCCAAGAAATTTGTGGCAGTTGCGTCAAACAAACTTGTGCCAGTTGCGTCGAACAAACTTGTGCCAGTTGGGTAGAACTAACATATGCCAGTTGTGTCAAACAAATTTGTGCCAGTTGCGTAGAACACACTAGTGCCAGTTGCATAGAACAAACTTGTGCCACATGCATAGAACAAACATTTGCCATTTGCGTCGAACGAACTTGTGACAGTTGCGTCGAACAAACTTGTGCCAGATATGGCGAACAAACTTGTGCCAGTTGCGTAAAAAAAACTTGTGCCAGTTGCGTCAAACAAACTTGTGCCAGTTGCGTCAAACAAACTTGTGCCTCTTGCGTCAAACAAACTTGTGCCAGTTGCGTCAAACAAACTTGTACCAATTGAGTCGAAAAAACTTGTGCCAGTTACGTCGAACAAACTTGTGCCAGTTGCGTCTAACAAACTTGTGCCAGTTGCGTCAAACAAACTTGTGCCAGTTGCGTCAAACAAACTTGTGCCAGTTGCGTAGAACAAACTTGTGCCAGTTGCGTTAAACAAACTTGTGCCAGTTGCGTAGAAGAACCTTGTGCCAGTTGCATCAAACGAACTTGTGCCAGTTGCGTCAAACAAACTTGTGCCAGTTGCGTCGAACAAACTTGTGCCAGTTGAGTCAAACAAACTTGTGCCAGTTGAGTCTAACAAACTTGTGCCAGTTGCGTTAAACAAACTTGTGCCAGTTGCATCGAACAAGCTTTTGCCAGTTGCGTCAAACAAACTTGTGCCAGTTGCGTCGAACAAACTTGCGCCAGTTACGTCAAACAAACTTGTGCCAGTTGCGTTGAACAAACTTCTGCCAGTTGTGTCAAACAAACTTGTGTCAGTTGCGCAGAACAAACTTGTGCCAGTTGCGTCGAACAAACTTGTGTCAGTTGAGTAGAACAAACTTGTGCCAGTTGTGTCAAACAAACATGTCCCAGTTGCGTAGAACAAACAAGTGCCAGTTGCATAGAACAAACTTGTGCCAGATGCGTAGAACAAACTTGTGCCAGTTGCGTAGAACAAACTTGTGCCAGTTGCATAAAACAAACTTGTGCCAGTTATGTAGAACAAACTTGTGCCAGTTGCGTCGAACAAACTTGTGCCAGTTGCGTTGAACTAACTTGTGCCAGTTATGGCGAACAAACTTGTGCCAGTTTCGTCGAGAAAACTTGTGCCAGTTGCGTCAAATAAACTTGTGCCAGTTGCGTCAAACAAACTTGTGCCAGTTGCGTCAAACAAACTTGTGCCAGTTGTGTCAAACAAATTTGTTTTAGTTGTGTCAAACAAACTTGTGCCTCTTGAGTCGAAAAAACTTGTGCCAGTTGCGTTGAACAAACTTGTGCCAGTTGCGTCTAACAAACTTGTGCCAGTTGAGTCAAAAAAACTTGTGCCAGTTTCGTCAAACAAACTTGTGCCAGTGGCATCCAACAAACTTGTGCCAGTTGCGTCGAACAAACTTGTGCCAGTTGCGTCAAACAAACTTGTGCCAGTTGCGTAGAACAAACTTGTGCCAGTTGATTAGAACAACCTTGTGCCAGTTGAGTCGAACAAACTTGTGCTAGTTGGTAGAACAAACTTGTGCCAGTTGTGTCAATCAAACTTATGCCAGTTGCGTAAAACAAACTAGTGCCAGTTGCATAGAACAAACTTGTGCCAGTTGAGTAGAACAAACTTTTGCCAGTTGTGTCAAACAAACTTGTGCCAGTTGCGTCAAACAAACTTATGCCAGTTGCGTCAAACAAACTTGTGCCAGTTGCATCAAACAAACTTGTGCCAGTTGCGTCAAACAAACTTGTGCCAATTGATTAGAAATAACTTGTGCCAGTTGCGTTGAACAAACTTGTGCCAGTTGCGTCTAACAAACTTTTGCCAGTTGCGTCAAACAAACTTGTGCCAGTTGCGTCGAACAAACTTGTGCCAGATATGGCGAACAAACTTGTGCCAGTTGCTTCGAGAAAACTTGTGCCAGTTGCGTAAAAAAATAACTTGTGCCAGTTGCGTCAAACAAACTTGTACCAGTTGCGTCAAATAAACTTGTGCCTCTTGCGTCAAACAAACTTGAGCCAGTTGCGTCAAACAAACTTGTACCAATTGAGTCGAAAAAACTTGTACCTGTTACGTCGAACAAACTTGTGCCAGTTGCATCGAACAAACTTGTGCCAGTTGCATCGAACAAACTTGTGCCAGTTGCGTCGAACAAGCTTGTGCCAGTTGCGTCAAATATACTTGTGACAGTTGCATCGAACAAACTTGTGCCAGTTGCGTAGAACAAACTTGTGCCAGTTGTGTCAAACAAACTTGTGCCAGTTGCATAGAACAAACTTATGCCACTTGCGTCGAGCAAACTTGTGCCAGTTGCGTCAAACAAACTTTTGCCAGTTGCGTAGAACAAACTTGTGCCACTTGTGTCAAACAAACTTGTACCAGTTGCGTAGAACAATCTTGTGCCAGTTGCGTAGAACAAACTTGTGCCAGTTACGTAGAACAAACTTGTGCCAGTTGCGTAGAACAAACTTGTGCCAGTTGCGTCAAACAAACTTGGGCCAGTTGCGTCAAACAAACTTGTGCCAGTTGCGTCAAACAAACTTGTACCAGTTGTGTAGAACAAACTTGAGCCAGTTGCGTAGAACAAACTTGTGCCAGTTGCGTTGAACAGACTTGTGACAGTTGCGTTGAACAAACTTGAGCCAGTTGCGTTGAACAAACTTGTGCCAGTTGCATAGAACAAACTTGTGCCAGTTGCGTAGAACAAACTTGTGCCAGTTACGTAGAATAAACTTTTGCCATTTGTGTCAAACAAACTTCTGCCAGTTGCGTAGAACAAACTTGTGCCAGTTGCGTAGAACAAACTTGTGCCAGTTACGTAGAACAAACTTGTGCCAGTTGCGTAGAACAACCTTGTGCTAGTTGCCTCAAACAAACTTGGGCCAGTTGCATAGAACAAACTTGTGCCAGTTGCGTCAAAGAAACTTGTGCCAGTTGCGCCAAACAAACTTGTGCCAGTTGCGTAGAACAAACTTGTGCCAGTTGCATAGAACAAACTTGTGCCAGTTATGTAGAACAAACTTGTGCCAGTGGCATCCAACAAACTTGTGCCAGTTGCGTCGAACAAACTTGTGCCATTTGCGTCGAAGAAACTTGTGCCAGTTGCGTCAAACAAACTTGTGCCAGTTGCATCGAACAAACTTGTGCCAGTTCCGTCGAAGAAACTTGTGCCAGTTGCGTCAAACAAACTTGTGCCAGTTGCGCCGAACAAACTTGTGCCAGTTGCGTCGAACAAACTTGTGCCAGTTACGGCGAACAAACTTGTGCCAGTTGCGTCAAACAAACTTGTGCCAGTTGCGTCAAACAAACTTGTGCCAGTTGCGTCAAACAAACTTGTGCCAGTTGCGTCAAACAAAGTGGTGCTAGTTGCGTCAAACAAACTTGTGCCAATTGATTCGAAAAAACTTGTGCCAGTTGCGTTGAACAAACTTGTGCAAGTTGCGTCTAACAAACTTGTGCCAGTTGCGTCAAACAAACTTGTGCCAGTTGCGTCGAACAAACTTGTGCCAGTTGCATCGAACAAACTAATGCCAGTTGCGTCAAACAAACTTGTGCCAGTTGTGTCAAACAAACTTGTGCCAGTTGCGTAGAACAAACTTGTACATGTTGCGTAGAACAACCTTGTGCCAGTTGCGTTAAACAAACTTGTGCCAGTTGCGTCAAACAAACTTGTACCAGTTGCGTCGAACAAACTTGTGCCAGTTGTGTCAAACAAACTTATGCCAGTTCGGTCGAACAAACTTGTGCCAGTTACGTTAAACAAACTTGTACCAGTTGCGTCGTACAAATTTGTGCCAGTTGTGTCGAACAAACTTGTGCCAGTTGCGTTGAACAAACTTGTGCCAGTTGCGTCGAACAAACTTGTGCCAGTTGCGTCTAACAAACTTGTGCCAGTTGCATCAAACAAAATTGTGCTAGTTGCATCAAACAAACTTGTCCCAGTTGCGTAGAAAAAACTTGTGCCAGTTGCGTCAAACAGACTTGTGCCAGTTGCGTAGAAGAACCTTGTGCCAGTTGCGTCAAACGAACTTGTGCCAGTTGCGTCAAACAAACTTGTGCCAGTTGCGTCGAACAAACTTGTGCCAGTTGAGTTAAACAAACTTGTGCCAGTTGGGTCGAACAAACTTGTGCCAGTTGCGTTAAACAAACTTGTGCCAGTTGCGTCAAACAAACTTGTGCCAGTTGCGTCAAACAAACTTGTGCCAGTTGCGTCAAACAAACTTGTGCCAGTTGCGTTAAACAAACTTGTGCCAGTTGCGTCAAACAAACTTGTGCCAGTTGCGTCAAACAAACTTGTGCCAGTTGGGTCGAACAAACTTGTGCCAGTTGCGTTAAACAAACTTGTACCAGTTGCGTCGAACAAACTTGTGCCAGTTGTGTCAAACAAACTTATGCCAGTTCGGTCGAACAAACTTTTGCCAGTTGCGTCAAACGAACTTGTGCCAGTTGCGTCAAACAAACTTTTGCCAGTTGCGTCAAACAAACTTGTGCCAGTTGAGTCAAACAAACTTGTGCCAGTTGGGTAGAACAAACTTGTGCCAGTTGCGTTAAACAAACTTGTGCCAGTTGCGTCGAACAAACTTTTGCCCATTGCGTCAAACAAACTTGTGCCAGTTCCGTCAAACAAACTTGTGCTAGTTGCGTCGAAGAAACTTGTGCCAGTTGCGTCGAACAAACTTGTGGCAGTTACGGCGAACCAACTTGTGCCACTTGCATCGAGAAAACTTGTGCCAGTTGCATCAAATAAACATGTGCCAGTTGCGTCAAACAAACTAGTGCCAGTTACGTCGAACAAACTTGTGTCAGTTGCGTCGAGATAAGTTGTGCCAGTTGCGTCAAATAAACTTGTGCCAGTTGTGTCAAACAAACTTGTGCCAGTTGCGTCAAACAAACTTGTGCCAGTTGTGTCAAACAAACTTGTGCCAGTTGTGTCAAACAAATTTGTGCCAGTTGCGTAGAACACACTAGTGCCAGTTGCATAGAACAAACTTGTGCCATATGCGTAGAACAAGCATTTGCCATTTGCGTAGAACAAACTTGTGCCAGTTGTGTCAAACAAACCTGTGCCAGTTGTGTACAACAAACTAGTAAGAGTTGCGTAGAACAAACTTGTGCCAGTTGTGTCGAACAAACTTGTGCCAGTTGCATAGAACAAACTTGTACCAGTTGCGTCAAACAAACTTATGCCAGTTGCATAGAACAAACTAGTGCCAGTTGCATAGAACAAACTTGTGCCAGTTGCGTAGAACAAACTTGTGCCAGTTGCGTCAAACAAACTTGTGCCTGTTGCGTCGAACAAACTTGTGCCAGTTGCGTCGAAGAAACTTGTGACAGTTGCGTCAAACAAACTTGTGCCATTTGCGTCGAACAAACTTGTGCCAGTTGCGTCAAACAAACTTGTGCCAGATATTGCGAACAAACTTGTGCCAGTTGCTTCGAGAAAACTTGTGCCAGTTGCGTAAAAAAAAAACTTGTGCCAGTTGCGTCAAAAAAACTTGTGCCAGTTGCGTCAAACAAACTTGTGCCTCTTGCGTCAAACAAACTTGTGCCAGTTGCGTCAAACAAACTTGTACCAATTGAGTCGAAAAAACTTGTGCCTGTTACGTCGAACAAACTTGTGCCAGTTGCGTCTAACAAACTTGTGCCAGTTGCGTCAAACAAACTTGTGCCAGTTGCGTCAAACAAACTTGTGCCAGTTGCGTCAAACAAACTTGTGCCCGTTGCGTAGAACAAACTTGTGCCAGTTGCGTCAAACAAACTTGTGCCAGTTGCGTAGAAGAACCTTGTGCCAGTTGCGTCAAACGAACTTGTGCCAGTTGCGTCAAACAAACTTGTGCCAGTTGCGTCGAACAAACTTGTGCCAGTTGAGTTAAACAAACTTGTGCCAGTTGGGTCGAACAAACTTGTGCCAGTTGCGTTAAACAAACTTGTTCCAGTTGCATCGAACAAACTTTCGCCAGTTGCGTCGAACAAACTTGTGCCAGTTGCGTCGAACAAACTTGCGCCAGTTACGTCAAACAAACTTGTGCCAGTTGCGTTGAACAAACTTCTGCCAGTTGGGTCAAACAAACTTATGTCAGTTGCGTAGAGCAAACTTGTGCCAGTTGCGTCGAACAAACTTGTGTCAGTTGGGTAGAACAAACTTGTGCCAATTGCGTCAAACAAACATGTCCCAGTTGCGTAGAACAAACTAGTGCCAGTTGCATAGAACAAACTTGTGCCAGATGCGTAGAACAAACTTGTGCCAGTTGCATAGAAGAAACTTGTGCCAGTTGCATAGATCAAACTTGTGCCAGTTATGTAGAACAAACTTGTGCCAGTTGCGTCGAACAAACTTGTGCCAGTTGCGTCGAACAAACTTGTGCCAGTTACGGCGAACAAACTTGTGCCAGTTTCGTCGAGAAAACTTGTGCCAGTTGCGTCAAATAAACTTGTGCCAGTTGCGTCAAACAAACTTGTGCCACTTGCGTCAAACAAACTTGTGCCAGTTGCGTCGAACAAACTTCTGCCAGTTACGGCGAACAAACTTGTGTCAGTTTCGTCGAGAAAACTTGTGCCAGTTGCGTCAAATAAACTTGTGCCAGTTGCGTCAAACAAACTTGTGCCAGTTGCGTCAAACAAACTTGTGCCAGTTGCGTCAAACAAACTTGTTCCAGTTGCGTCAAACAAACTTGTGCCACTTGAGTCGAAAAAATTTGTGCCAGTTGCGTCGAACAAACTTGTGCCAGTTGCGTCTAACGAACTTGTGCCAGTTGCGTCAAAAAAACTTGTGACAGTTTCGTCAAACAAATTTGTGCCAGTGGCATCCAACAAACTTGTGCCAGTTGCGTCGAACAAACTTGTGCCAGTTGCGTCAAACAAACTTGTGCCATTTGTGTAGAACAAACTTGTGCCAGTTGCATAGAACAACCTTGTGCCAGTTGAGTCGAACAAACTTGTGCTAGTTGGTAGAACAAACTTGTGCCAGTTGCGTCAAACAAACTTATGCCAGTTGCATAAAACAAACTAGTGCCAGTTGCATAGAACAAACTTGTGCCAGTTGAGTAGAACAAACTTGTGCCAGTTGCATCAAACAAACTTGTGCCAGTTGTGTCGAACAAACTTGTGCCAGTTCCGTCGAAGAAACTTGTGCCAGTTGCGTCAAAACAAACTTGTGCCAGTTGCGTCGAACAAACTTGTGCCAGTTGCGTCGAACAAACTTGTGCCAGTTACGGCGAACAAACTTGTGCCACTTGCGTCGAGAAAACTTTTGCCAGTTGCGTCAAATAAACTTGTGCCAGTTGCGTCAAACAAACTTGTGCCAGTTACGGCGAACAAACTTGTGCCAGTTGAGTCAAACAAACTTGTGCCAGTTGCGTTGAACAAACTTGTGCCAGTTGCGTAGAACAAACTTGAGCCAGTTGCGTAGAACTAACTTGTGCCAGTTGCGCAGAACAAACATTTTCCAGTTGCGTAGAACAAACTTGTGCCAGTTGCGTAGAACAAACTTGTGCCAGTTGCGTAGAACAAACATTTTCCAGTTGCGTAGAACAAACTTGTGCCAGATGCGTCGAAAAAACTTGTGCCAGTTGATCGAACAAAGTTGTGCCAGTTGCGTTTGACAAACTTGTGCCAGTTGCGTTGAACAAACATGTGACAGTTGCGTAGAACAAACTTGTGCCAGTTGTTTCAAACAAACTTTTGCCAGTTGCGTCAAACAAACTTGGCCCAGTTGCGTCAAACAAACTTGTGCCAGTTGCATAGAACAAACTTGTGCCAGTTGTGTAGAACAACCTTGTGCCAGTTGCGTCGAACAAACTTGTGCCAGTTGCGTCGAACAAACTTGTGCCAGTTGCGTACAACAAACTTGTGCCATTTGCGTCAAAAAACTTGTGCCAGTTGCGTAGAACAAATTTGTGCTAGTTGCGTAGAACAAACTTGTGCCAGTTGCGTCGAACAAACTTGTGCCAGTTGCATAGAACAAACTCGTGCCAGTTGCGAAGAACAAACTTGGGCCAGTTGCGTAGAACAAACTTGTGTCAGTTGCGATGAACAAACTTGTGCCAGTTGCATCAAACAAACTTGTGCCGGTTGCGTCGAACAAACTTGTGCCAGTTGTGTCAATCAAACTTCTGCCAGTTGCGTCAAACAAGTTTGGGACAGTTGCGTCGAACAAACTTGTGCCAGTTGCGTCGAAGAAACTTGTGCCAGTTGCGTAGAAAAAACTTGTGCCAGTTGTGTCAAACAAACTTGTGCCAGTTGCATAGAACAAACTTGTGCCAGTTGTGTAGAGCAACCTTGTGCCAGTTGCGTCAAACAACCTTGTGCCAGTTGCGTCAAACAAACTTGTGCCAGTTGCGTCAAACAAATTTATGTCAGTTGCAGAGAACAAACTTGTGCCAGTTGCGTAGAACAAACTTGTGCCAGTTGCATCGAACAAACTTGTGCCAGTTGCGTCGAACACACTTGTGCCAGTTGCGTCGGACAAACTTGTGCCAATTGCGTCGAACAAACTTGTGCCAGTTGCGTAGAACAAACTTGTGCCAGTTGTGTCAAACAAACTTGTGCCAGTTGCATAAAACAAACTTTTGCCAGTTGCGTCGAACAAACTTGTGCCAGTTGCATAGAACAAACTTGTGCCAGTTACGTAGAACAAACTTGTGCCAGTTGTGTCAGACAAACTTGTGCCAGTTGCGTAGAACAAACTTGTGCCAGTTCCATAGAACAAACTTGTGCTAGTTGCGTAGAACAAACTTGTGCCAGTTGTGTAGAACAAACTTGTGCCAGTTTCGTCGAACAAACTTGTGCCAGTTGCGTAGAACAAACTTGTGCCAGTTGTGTCAAACAAACTTGTGCCAGTTGCGTCAAACAAACTTGGGCCAGTTGCGTCGAACAAACTTGTGCCAGTTGCGTAGAACAAACTTGTGCCAGTTGCGTAGAACAAACTTGTGCCAGTTGCGTAGAACAAACTTGTGCCAGTTGCATAGAACAAACTTGTGCCAGTTGCGTAGAACAAACTTGTGCCAGTTTTGTAGAACAACCTTGTGCCAGTTGCGTCAAACAACCTTGTGCCAGTTGCATCAAACAAACTTGTGCCAGTTGCGTAGAACAAACTTGTGCCAGTTGCATAGAACAAACTTGTGCCAGTTGCATAGAACAAACTTGTGCCAGTTTTCTAGAACAAACTTGTGTCAGTTGCGTCAAACAACCTTGTGCCAGTTGCGTCAAAAAAACATGTGCCAGTTGTGTCAAACAAACTTGTGACAGTTGGGTCGAATAAACTTGTGCCAGTTGCGTTAAACAAACTTGTGCCAGTTGCGTCAAACAAACTTGTGCCAGTTGCGTCGAACAAACTTGTGCCAGTTGCGTCGAACAAACTTGTGCCAGTTGCGTCAAACAAACTTGTGCCAGTTGCATCGAACAAACTTGTGCCAGTTGCGTAGAACAAACTTGTGCCAGTTGCATAGAACAAACTTTTGCCACTTGCGTCGAACAAACTTGTGCCAGTTGCGCAGAACAAACTTTTGCCAATTGCGTAGAACAAACTTGTGCCAGTTTTGTCAAACAAACTTGTGCCAGTTGCGTAGAACAAACTTGTGCCCGTTACGTGGAACAAACTTGTGCCAGTTGCATAGAACAAACTTCTGCCAGTTGCGTCAAACAAACTTGGGCCAGTTGCGTAGATCAAACTTGTGCCAGCTGCGTCAAACAAACTTGTGCCAGTTGCGTCAAACAAACTTGTGCCAGTTGCGTAGAAGAAACTTGTGCCAGTTGCGTCGAACAAACTTGTGCCAGTTCCGTGGAACAATCTTGTGCCAGTTGCGTAGAACAAACTTGTGCCAGTTGTGTAGAACAATCTTGTGCCAATTGCGTAGAACAAACTTGTGCCAGTTGCGTCAAACAAACTTGGGCCAGTTGCGTAGAACAAACTTGTGCCAGTTGAGTAGAACAAACTTGTGCCAGTTGCGTCAAACAATCTTGTGCCAGTTGCGAAGAACAAAATTGTGCCAGTTGCGTAGAACAACTTTGTGCCAGTTGCGTAGAACAAACTTGTGCCAGTTGCGTAGAACAAACTTGTGCAAGTTGTGTAGAACAAACTTGTGCCAGTTGCATAGAACAAACTTGTGTCAGTTGCGTAGAACAAACCTGTGCCAGTTGCGTCAAACAAACTTGGGCCAGTTGCCTAGAACAAACTAGTGCCAGTTGCATAGAACAAACGTGTCCCAGATGCGTAAAACAAACTTGTGCCAGTTGCGTAGAACAAACTTGTGCCAGTTGCGTCAAACAAATTTGTACCAGTTGCGTCGAACAAACTTGTGCCAGTTGCGTCCAACAAAATTGTGCCAGTTGCGTAGAACAAACTTGTGCCAGTTGTGTCGAACAAACTTGTGCCAGTTGCGTCCAACAAAATTGTGCCAGTTGCGTAGAACAAACTTGTGCCAGTTGCGTCGAACAAACTTGTGCCAGTTGCGTTGAACAAACTTGTGCCAGTTGCGTCAAACAAACTTATGCCAGTTGCGTAGAACAAACTAGTGCCAGTTGCATACAACAAACTTGTGCCAGTTGCGTAGAACAAACTTGTGCCAGTTGCGTAGAACAAACTTGTGCCAGTTGCATAGAACAAACTTGTGCCAGTTGCATAGAACAAACTTGTACCAGTTGCGTCAAACAAACTTGTGCCAGTTGCTTCGAATAAACTTGTGCCAGTTGCGTTGAACAAACTTGTGCCAGTTACAGGGAACAAACTTGTGCCAGTTGCGTCGAGAAAAATTGTGCCAGTTACGTCAAAAAAACTTGTGCCAGTTGCGTCAAACAAATTTTTGCCAGTTGCGTCGAGAAAACTTGTGCCAGTTGCGTCAAATAAACTTGTGCCAGTTGCGTCAAACAAACTTGTGCCAGTTGCGTCAAACAAACTTGTGCCAGTTGCGTCAAACAAACTTGTGCCAATTGATTAAAAAAAACTTGTGCCAATTGCGTTGAACAAACTTGTGCCAGTTGCGTCTAACAAACTTGTGCCAGTTGTGTCAAACAAACTTGTGCCAGTTGCGTCGAACAAACTTGTGCCAGTTGCATCGAACAAACTAGTGCCAGATGCATAGAACAAACTTGTGCCAGTTGCGTCAAACAAACTTGTGCCAGTTGCGTAGAACAAACTTGTACATGTTGCGTAGAACAACCTTGTGCCAGTTGCATCAAACAAACTTGTGCCAGTTGTGTCAAACAAACTTGTGCCAGTTGGGTCGAACAAACTTGTGCCAGTTACGTTAAACAAACTTGTTCTAGTTGCATCGAACAAACTTGTGCCAGTTGCGTCGAACAAACTTGTGCCAGTTGCGTCGAACAAACTTGCGCCAGTTCGGTCGAACAAACTTGTGCCAGTTGCTTCGAACAAACTTGTGCCGTTTGTGTCAAACAAACTTGTGCCAGTTGCGTAGAACAAACTTGTGCCAGTTGCGTCGAACAAACTTGTGCCAGTTGGGTAGAACAAACATGTGCCAGTTGTGTCAAACAAATTTGTGCCAGTTGCGTAGAACACACTAGTGCCAGTTGCATAGAACAAACTTGTGCCAGATGCGTAGAACAAACATTTGCCATTTGCGTAGAACAAACTTGTGCCAGTTTTGTCAAACAAACTTGTGCCAGTTGTGTACAACAAACTAGTAAGAGTTGTGTAGAACAAACTTGTGCCAGTTGTGTCGAACAAACTTGTGCCAGTTGTGTAGAACAAACTTGTACCAGTTGCATCAAACAAACTTATGCCAGTTGCATAGAACAAACTAGTGCCAGTTGCATAGAACAAACTTGTGCCAGTTGCGTCGAAGAAACTTGTGCCAGTTGCGTCAAACAAACTTGTGCCATTTGCGTCGAACAAACCTGTGCCAGTTACGGCGAACAAACTTGTGCCAGTTGCGTCAAACAAACTTGTGCCAATTGCTTCGAATAAACTTGTGCCAGTTGCGTTGAACAAACTTGTGCCAGTTACAGGGAACAAACTTGTGCCAGTTGCGTCGAGAAAAATTGTGCCAGTTACGTCAAAAAATCTTGTGCCAGTTGCGTCAAACAAATTTTTGCCAGTTGCGTCGAGAAAACTTGTGGCAGTTGCGTCAAATAAATTTGTGCCAGTTGCGTCAAACAAACTTGTGCTAGTTGCGTCAAACAAACTTGTGCCAGTTGCGTCAAACAAACTTGTGCCAATTGATTAAAAAAAACTTGTGCCAATTGCATTGAACAAACTTGTGCCAGTTGCGTCTAACAAACTTGTGCCAGTTGTGTCAAACAAACTTGTGCCAGTTGCGTCGAACAAACTTGTGCCAGTTGCATCAAACAAACTAGTGCCAGATGCATAGAACAAACTTGTGCCAGTTGCCTCAAACAAACTTGTGCCAGTTGCGTAGAACAAACTTGTACATGTTGCGTAGAACAACCTTGTGCCAGTTGCATCAAACAAACTTGTGCCAGTTGTGTCAAACAAACTTGTGCCAGTTGGGTCGAACAAACTTGTGCCAGTTACGTTAAACAAACTTGTTCTAGTTGCATCGAACAAACTTGTGCCAGTTGCGTAGAACAAACTTGTGCCAGTTGCGTCGAACAAACTTGTGCCAGTTGTGTCAAACAAATTTGTGCCAGTTGCGTAGAACACACTAGTGCCAGTTGCATAGAACAAACTTGTGCCAGATGCGTAGAACAAACATTTGCCATTTGCGTAGAACAAACTTGTGCCAGTTTTGTCAAACAAACTTGTGCCAGTTGTGTACAACAAACTAGTAAGAGTTGCGTAGAACAGACTTGTGCCAGTTGTGTCGAACAAACTTGTGCCAGTTGCGTAGAACCAACTTGTACCAGTTGCATCAAACAAACTTATGCCAGTTGCATAGAACAAACTAGTGCCAGTTGCATAGAACAAACTTGTGCCAGTTGCGTCGAAGAAACTTGTGCCAGTTGCGTCAAACAAACTTGTGCCATTTGCGTCGAACAAACTTGTGCCAGTTGCGTCGAACAAACTTGTGCCAGATATGGCGAACAAACTTGTGCCAGCTGCTTCGAGAAAAATTGTGCCAGTTGCGTAAAAAAAAAAAACTTGTGCCAGTTGCGTCAAACAAACTTTTGCCAGTTGCGTCGAACAAACTTGTGCTAGTTGCGTCGAACAAACTTGTGCCAGTTGCGTCGAACAAACTTGTGCCAGTTGCGTCAAACAAACTTGAGCCAGTTGCGTCCAACAAACTTGTGCCAGGTGCGTAGAAGAAATTTGTGCCAGTTGCGTCCAACAAACTTGTGCCAGTTGCGTAGAACAAACTTGTGCCAGTTGCGTCAAACAAACTTATGCCAGTTGCGTACAACAAACTAGTGCCAGTTGCATACAACAAACTTGTGCCAGTTGCGTAGAACAAACTTGTGCCAGTTGCGTAGAACCAACTTGTGCCAGTTGCTTAGAACACATTAGTGCCAGATGCGTCAAACAAACTTGTGCCAGTTGCTTCGAACAAACTTGTGCCAGTGGCGTCGAACAAACTTGTGCCAGTTACGGCAAACAAACTTGTGCCAGTTGCGTCGAGAAAACTTGTGCCAGTTGCGTCAAAAAGACTTGTGCCAGTTGCGTCAAACAAACTTGTGCCAGTTGCGTCGAACAAACCTGTGCCAGTTACGGCGAACAAACTTGTGCCAGTTGCGTCGAGAAAACTTGTGCCTGTTGCGTCAAATAAACTTGTGCCAGTTGCGTCAAACAAACTTTCGCAAGTTGCGTCAAACAAACTTGTGCCAGTTGTGTCAAGCAAACTTCTGCCAATTGAGTCGAAAAAACTTGTTCTAGTTACATCGAACAAACTTGTGCCAGTTGGGTCTAACAAACTTGTGCCAGTTGCTTCAAACAAACTTGGGCCAGTTGCGCCGAACAAACTTGCGCCAGTTGTGTCAAACAAACTTCTGCCAATTGCATCAAACAAACTTGTGCCAGTTGCATCAAACAAACTTGTGCCAGTTGCGTCGAACAAACTTGTGCCAGTTGCGTAGAACAAACTTTTGCCAGTTTCGTAGAACAAACTTGTGCCAGTTGTGTCAAACAAGCTTTTGCCAGTTGCGTCAAACAAACTTGTGCCAGTTGCGTCAAACAAACTTGTGCCAGTTGGGTCGAACAAACTTGTGCCAGTTGCGTTAATCAAACTTGTGCCAGTTGCATCGAACAAACTTGTGCCAGTTGCATCGAACAAACTTGCGCCAGTTGCGTCAAACAAACTTGTGCCAGTTGCGCTGAACAAACTTCTGCCAGTTGTGTCAAACAAACTTGTGTCAGTTGCATCGAACAAACTTGTGCCAGTTACGTCGAACAAACTTGTGCCAATTGCGTCGAACAAACTTGCGCCAGTTGCGTCAAACAAACTTGTGCCAGTTGCGTTGAACAAACTTCTGCCAGTTGTGTCAAACAAACTTGTGTCAGTTGCATAGAACAAACTTGTGTCAGTTGGGTAGAACAAACTTGTGCCAGTTGCGTCGAACAAACTTGTGCCAGTTGTGTAAAACAAACTTGTGCCAGTTGGTTCGAACAAACTTGTGAGAATTGCGTCCAACAAACTTGTACCAGTTGCATCAAACAAACTTGTGCCAGATGCATAGAACAAATTGTGCCAGTTGCGTAGAACAAACATGTGCCAATTGCGTCAAACAAACTTATGCCAGTTGCATAGAACAAACTAGTGCCAGTTGCATAGAACAAACTTGTGCCAGTTGCGTAGAACAAACTTGTGCAAGTTGCATAGAACAAACTTATGCCAGTTGCATCGAACAAACTTGTGCCAGTTGTGTCGAAGAAACCTGTGCCAGTTGCATCAAACAAACATGTGCCAGTTGCGTCGAACAAACTTCTGCCAGTTGCGTCGAACAAACTTGTGCCAGATATGGCGAACAAACTTGTGCCAGTTGCGTCGAGAAAACTTGTGCCAGTTGCGTCAAAAAAAACTTGTGCCAGTTGCGTCAAACAAACTTGTGCCAGTTGCGTCAAACAAACTTGTGCCTCTTGCGTCAAACAAACTTGTGCCAGTTGCGTCAAACAAACTTGTACCAATTGAGTCGAAAAAACTTGTGCCTGTTATGTCGAACAAACTTGTGCCAGTTGCGTCTAACAAACTTGTGCAAGTTGCGTCGAACAAACTTGTGCCAGTTGCGTCAAACAAACTTGTGCCAGTTGTGTAGAACAAACTTGTGCCAGTTGCATCAAACAAACTTGTGCCATTTGCGTAGAACAAACTTGTGCCAGTTGCGTAGAAGAACCTTCTGCCAGTTGCGTCAAACAAACCCGTGCCAGTTACGTCAAACAAACTTGTGCCAGTTGCGTTAAACAAACTTGTGCCAGTTGCGTCAAACTAACTTGTGCCAGTTGGGTCGAACAAACTTGTGCCAGTTGCGTTAAACAAACTTGTGCTAGTTGCATCGAACAAACTTTTGCCAGTTGCGCTGAACAAACTTGTGCCAGTTGCGTCAAACAAACTTGTGCCACTTGTGTCAAACAAACTTGTGCCAGTTGTGTAGAACAAACTTGTGCCAGTTGCGTCGAACAAACTTGTGCCTGTTGGGTAAAACAAACATGTGCCAGTTGCGTCAAACAAATTTGTGCCAGTTGCATAGAACAAACTTGTGCCAGATGCGTAGAACAAACTTTTGCCATTTGCGTAGAACAAACTTGTGCCAGTTGTGTCAAACAAACTTGTGCCAGTTGTGTACAACAAACTTGTGCCAGTTATGTAGAACAAACTTGTAACTGTTGCATCAAACAAACTTGTCCCAGTTGCGTCAAACAAACTTGAGCCATTTGCATAGAACAAACTTGTGCCAGTTGCATAGAACAACCTTGTGCCAGTTGCGTTAAACAAACTTGTGCCAGTTGCGTCAAACAAACTTGTGCCAGTTGCATCAAACAAACTTGTGCCAGTTGCGTCGAACAAACTTGTGTCAATTAGGTAGAACAAATTTGTGCCAGTTGCCTCAAACAAACTTGTGCCAGTTGCGTAGAACAAACTAGTGCCAGTTGCATAGAACAAACTTGTGCCAGATGCGTAGAACAAACTTGTGCCAGTTGCGTAGAACAAACTTGTGCCAGTTGCATAGAACAAACTTGTGCCAGTTATGTAGAACAAACTTGTGCCAGTTGCGTCAAACAAACTTGTGCCAGATGCGTCAAACAAACTTGTGCCAGTTACGGCGAACAAACTTGTGCCAGTTTCGTCGAGAAAACTTGTGCCAGTTGCGTCAAATAAACTTGTGCCAGTTGCATCAAACAAACTTGTGCCAGTTGCGTCAAACAAACTTGTGCCAGTTGCGTCAAACAAACTTGTTCCAGTTGCGTCAAACAAACTTGTGCCAATTGAGTCGAAAAAACTTGTGCCAGTTGCGTCGAACAAACTTGTGCCAGTTGCGTCTGACAAACTTGTGCCAGTTGCGTCAAAAAATATTGGGCCAGTTTCTTCGAACAAACTTGTGTCAGTGGCATCCAACAAACTAGTGCCAGTTGCATAGAACAAACTTGTGCCAGTTGCGTAGAACAACCTTGTGCCAGTTGCGTGAAAAAAACTTGTGCCAGTGCGTAGAACAACCTTGTGCCAGTTGCGTCGAACAAACTTGTGCTAGTTTGTAGAACAAACTTGTGCCAGTTGCGTCAAACAAACTTAAGCCAGTTGCGTAAAACAAACTAGTGCCAGTTGCATAGAACAAACTTGTGCCAGTTGAGTAGAACAAACTTGTGCCAATTGCGTCAAACAAACTTGTGCCAGTTCGTCGAACAAACTTGTGCCAGTTGCGCCGAAGAAACTTGTGCCAGTTGCGACAAACAAACTTGTGCCAGTTGCGTCGAACAAACTTGTGCCAGTTGCGTCGAACAAACTTGTGCCAGTTATGGCGAACCAACTTTTGCCACTTGCGTCGAGAAAACTTGTGCCAGTTGCGTCAAATAAACTTGTGCCAGTTGCGTCAAACAAACTTGTGCCAGTTACGGCGAACAAACTTGTGCCAGTTGCGTCGAGAAAAGTTGTGCCAGTTGCGTCAAATAAACTTGTGCCAGTTGCGTCAAACAAACTTGTGCCAGTTGCGTCTAACAAACTTGTGCCAGTTGCGTCAAACAAACTTGTGCCAGTTGCGTCAAACAAACTTGTGCCAATTGATTAAAAAAAACTTGTGCCAGTTGCGTCTAACAAACTTGTGCCAGTTGCGTCTAACAAACTTGTGCCAGTTGCGTCAAACAAACTTGTGCCAGTTGCGTCGAACAAACTTGTGCCAGTGGCATCGAACAAACTAGTGCCAGTTGCATCAAAAAAACTTGTGCCAGTTGCGTAGAACAAACTTGTACATGTTGCGTAGAACAACCTTGTGTCAGTTGCGTCAAACAAACTTGTGCCAGTTGTGTCAAACAAACTTGTGCCAGTTGTGTCGAACAAACTTGTGCCAGTTACGTTAAACAAACTTGTTCTAGTTGCGTCGAACAAACTTGCGCTAGTTGCGTCGAACAAACTTGTGCCAGTTGCGTCGAACAAACTTGCGTCAGTTCCGTCGAACAAACTTGTGCCAGTTGCTTAGAACAAACTTGTGCCAGTTGTGTCAAACAAACTTGTGCCAGTTGCGTAGAACAAACTTGTGCCAGTTGCGTCGAGAAACTTGTGCCAGTTGGGTAGAACAAATTTGTGCCAGTTGTGTCAAACAAATTTGTGCCAGTTGCGTAGAACACAATAGTGCCAGTTGCATAGAACAAACTTGTGCCAGATGCGTAGAACAAACATTTGCCATTTGCGTAGAACAAACTTGTGCCAGTTGTGTCAAAAAAACTTGTGCCAGTTGCGTACAACAAACTAGTAAGAGTTGCGTAGAACAAACTTGTGCCAGGTGCGTCGAACAAACTTGTGCCAGTTGCGTAGAACAAACTTGTACCAGTTGCGTCAAACAAACTTATGCCAGTTGCATAGAACAAACTAGTGCCAGTTGCATAGAACAAACTTGTTCCAGTTGCGTAGAACAAACTTGTGCCAGTTGCGTCAAACAAACTTTTGCCAGTTGCGTTGAAGAAACTTGTGCCAGTTGCGTCAAACGAACTTGTGCCAGTTGCTTCAAACAAACTTTTGCCAGTTGCGTCGAACAAACTTGTGCCAGTTGCGTCGAACAAACTTGCGACACTTGCGTCAAACAAACTTCTGCCAACTGCGTTGAACAAACTTCTGCCAGTTGTGTCAAACAAACTTGTGTCAGTTGCGTAGAACAAACTTGTGCCAGTTGCGTCGAACAAACTTGTGTCAGTTGGGTAGAACAAACTTGTGCCAGTTGCGTCAAACAAACTTGTGCCAGTTGTGTAGAACAAACTAGTGCCAGTTGCATAGAACAAAATTGTGCCAGATGCGTAGAACAAACTTGTGCCAGTTGCGTAGAACAAACTTGTGCCAGTTGCATAGAACAAACTTGTGCCAGTTATGTAGAACAAACTTGTGCCAGTGACATCCAACAAACTTGTGCCAGTTGCGTCGAACAAACTTGTGCCATTTGCGTCGAAACAAACTTGTGCCAGTTGCAAAGAACAAACTTGTGCCAGTTGCGTAGAACAACCTTGTGCCGGTTGCATCGAACAAACTTGTGCTAGTTGGTAGAACAAACTTGTGCCAGTTGCGTCAAACAAACTTATGCCAGTTGCGTAAAACAAACCAGTGCCAGTTGCATAGAACAAACTTGTGCCAGTTGAGTAGAACAAACTTGTGCCAATTGCATCAAACAAACTTGTGCCAGTTGCGTCGAACAAACTTGTGCCAGTTGCGTCGAAGAAACTTGTGCCAGTTGCGTCAAACAAACTTGTGCCAGTTGCGCCGAACAAACTTGTGCCAGTTGCGTCAAACAAACTTGTGCCAGTTACGGCGAACAAACTTGTGCCAGTTGCGTCAAACAAACTTGTGCCAGTTGCGTCAAACAAACTTGTGCCAGTTGCGTCAAACAAACTTGTGCCAGTTGCGTCAAACGAACTTGTGCCAGTTGCGTCAAACAAAGTTGTGCTAGTTGTGTCAAACAAACTTGTGCAAATTGATTCGAAAAAACTTGTGCCAGTTGCGTTGAACAAACTTGTGCAAGTTGCGTCTAACAAACTTGTGCCAGTTGCGTCAAACAAACTTGTGCCAGTTGCATCGAACAAACTTGTGCCAGTTGCATCGAACAAACTAATGCCAGTTGCATAGAACAAACTTGTGCCAGTTGCGTCAAACAAACTTGTGCCAGTTGCGTAGAACAAACTTGTACATGTTGCGTAGAACAACCTTGTGCCAGTTGCGTTAAACAAACTTGTGCAAGTTGCGTCAAACAAACTTGTACCAGTTGCGTCGAACAAACTTCTGCCAGTTGTGTCAAACAAACTTGTGCCAGTTGGGTCGAACAAACTTGTGCCAGTTACGTTAAACAAACTTGTACCAGTTGCGTCGTACAAATTTGTGCCAGTTGTGTCGAACAAACTTGTGCCAGTTGCGTCGAACAAAATTACACCAGTTCCGTCGAACAAACTTGTGCCAGGTGCTTAGAACAAACTTGTGCCACTTGTGTCAAACAAACTTGTGCCAGTTGTGTAGAACAAACTTGTGCCAGTTGCGTCGAACAAACTTGTGCCTGTTGGGTAAAACAAACATGTGCCAGTTGCGTCAAACAAATTTGTGCCAGTTGTGTCAAACAAACTAGTGCTAGTTGCATAGAACAAACTTGTGCCAGATGCGTAGAACAAACTTTTGCCATTTGCGTAGAACAAACTTGTGCCCGTTGTGTCAAACAAACTTGTGCCAGTTGTTTACAACAAACTTGTGCCAGTTATGTAGAACAAACTTGTAACTGTTGCATCAAACAAACTTGTGCCAGTTGCGTCAAACAAACTTGAGCCATTTGCATAGAACAAACTTGTGCCAGTTGCATAGAACACCCTTGTGCCAGTTGCGTCAAACAAACTTGTGCCAGTTGCGTCAAACAAACTTGTGCCAGTTGCGTCAAACAAACTTGTGCCAGTTGCGTCGAACAAACTTGTGCCAGTTGCGTAGAACAAAATTGTGCCAGTTGCATAGAACAAACTTGTGCCAGTTATGTAGAACAAACTTGTGCCAGTTGTGTCAAACAAACTTGTGCCAGTTGCGTCGAACAAACTTGTGCCAGTTACGGCGAACAAACGTGTGACAGTTTCGTCGAGAAAACTTGTGCCAATTGCGTCAAATAAACTTGTGCCAGTTGCATCAAACAAACTTGTGCCAGTTGCGCAAAACGAACTTGTGCCAATTGAGTCGAAAAAACTTGTGCCAGTTGCGTCGAACAAACTTGTGCCAGTTGCGTCTAACAAACTTGTGCCAGTTGCGTCAAAAAAACTTGGGCCAGTTTCGTCGAACAAACTTGTGTCAGTGGCACCCAACAAACTTGTGTCAGTTGCGTAGAACAACCTTGTGCCAGTTGCGTCAAACAAACTTGTGCCAGTTGCGTAGAACAAACTTGTGCCAGTTGCGTAGAACAACCTTGTGCCAGTTGCGTCGAACAAACTTGTGCTAGTTTGTAGAACAAACTTGTGCCAGTTGCGTCAAACAAACTTATGCCAGTTGCGTAAAACAAACTAGTGCCAGTTGCATAGAACAAACTTGTGCCAGTTAAGTAGAACAAACTTGTGCCAATTGCGTCAAACAAACTTGTGCCGGTTCGTCGATCAAACTTGTGCCAGTTGTGTTGAACAAACTTGTGCCAGTTGCGTCAAACAAGCTTGTGCCAGTTGCTTCGAACCAACTTGTGCCACTTGCGTCGAGAAAACTTGTGCCAGTTGCGTAGAACAAACTTGTGCCAGTTGCATAGAACAAACTTGTGCCAGTTATGTAGAAAAAACTTGTGCCAGTTGCATCGAACAAACTTGTGCCAGTTGCGTCGATCAAACTTGTGCCAGTTGCGTCGAACAAACTTGTGCCAGTTGCATCGAACAAACTTGTGCCAGTTGCATAGAACAAACTTGTGCCAGTTGCATAGAACAAACTTGTGCCAGTTGCATAGAACAAACTTGTGCCAGTTGCATAGAACAACCTTGTGCCAGTTGCGTCAAACAAACTTGTGCCATTCAAACAAACTTGTGCCAGTTGCGTCGAACAAACTTGTGCCAGTTGCGTCGAACAAACTTGTGCCAGTTGCGTCAAACAAACTTGTGCCATTCAAACAAACTTGTGCCAGTTACGTCAAACAAACTTGTTCCAGTGGCGTCAAACAAACTTGTGCCAGTTGTGTCAAACAAACTTGTGCCAATTGAGTCGAAAAAACTTGTGCCAGTTGCGTCGAACAAACTTGTGGCAGTTACGTCAAACAAACTTGGGCCAGTTGCGTCGAACAAACTTGTGCCAGTTGCATCAAACAAACTTGTGCCAGTTGCGTAGAAGAAACTTGTGCATGTTGCATAGAACAAACTTGTGCCAGTTGCATCAAACAAACTTTTGCCAGTTGCGTCAAACAAACTTGTGCCAGTTGCGTCGAACAAACTTGTGCCAGTTGCGTCAAACAAACTTTTGCCAATTGCGTCAAACAAACTTGTGCCAGTTGCGTCGAACAAACTTGTGCCAGTTGCGTCGAACAAACTTGTGCCAGTTGCATAGATCAAACTTGTGCCAGTTGCGTCAAACAAACTTTTGCCAGTTGCTTTAAAGAAACTTGGGCCAGTTGCGTCGAACAAACTTGTGCCAGTTGTATCAAACAAACTAGTGCCAGTTGCACAGAAAAAACTTGTGCCAGTTGCACAGAACAAACTTGTACCAGTTGCGTAGAACAAACTTGTGCCAGTTACATCGAACAAACTTGTGCCAGTTGCGTCGAACAAACTTTTGCCAGTTGGGTAGAACAAACATGTGCCAGTTGTGTCAAACAAATTTGTGCCAGTTGCGTAGAACACACTAGTGCCAGTTGCATAGAACAAACTTGTGCCAGATGCGTAGAACAAACATTTGCCATTTGCGTAGAACAAACTTGTGCCAGTTGTGTCAAACAATCTTGTGCCAGTTGCGTACAACAAACTAGTAGAGTTGCGTAGAACAAACTTGTGCCAGTTGCATCGAACAAACTTGTGCCAGTTGCGTAGAACAAACTTGTACCAGTTGCGTCAAACAAACTTATGCCAGTTGCATAGAACAAATTAGTGCCAGTTGCATAGAACAAACTTGTGCCAGTTGCGTAGAACAAACTTATGCCAGTTGCGTCAAACAAACTTGTGCCAGTTGCGTCGAACAAACTTGTGCCAGTTGCGCCGAACAAACTTGTGCCAGTTGCGTCAAACAAACTTGTGCCATTTGCGTCTAACAAACTTGTGCCAGTTGCGTCGAACAAACTTGTGCCACATATGGCGAACAAACTTGTGCCAGTTGCTTCGAGAAAACATGTGCCATTTGCGTCAAACAAACTTGTGCCAGTTGCGCCAAACAAACTTGTGCCTCTTGCGTCAAACAAACTTGTGCCAGTTGCTTCGAGAAAACTTGTGCCAGTTGCGTAAAAAAAAACATGTACCATTTGCGTCAAACAAACTTGTGCCAGTTGCGCCAAACAAACTTGTGCCTCTTGCGTCAAACAAACTTGTGCCAGTTGCGTCAAACAAACTTGTACCAATTGAGTCGAAAAAACTTGTGCCTGTTACGTCGAACAAACTTGTGCCGGTTGCGTCTAACAAACTTGTGCCAGTTGCGTCAAACAAACTTGTGCCAGTTGCGTCAAACAAACTTGTGCCAGTTGCATCAAACAAACTTGTGCTAGTTGCGTCAAACAGAGTTGTGCTAGTTGCGTCAAACAAACTTGTGCCAATTGATTCGAAAAAACTTGTGCCAGTTGCGTTGAACAAACTTGTGGAAGTTGCGTCTAACAAACTTGTGCCAGTTGCGTCAAACAAACTTGTGCCAGTTGCGTCGAACAAACTTGTGCCAGTTGCATCGAACAAACTAATGCCAGTTGCATAGAACAAACTTGTGCCAGTTGCGTCAAACAAACTTGTGCCAGTTGCGTAGAACAAACTTGTACATGTTGCGTAGAACAACCTTGTGCCAGTTGCGTTAAACAAACTTGTGCCAGTTGCGTCAAACAAACTTGTACCAGTTGCGTCGAACAAACTTGTGCCAGTTGTGTCAAACAAACTTTTGCCAGTTGGGTCGAACAAACTTGTGCCAGTTGCGTAGAACAAACTTGTGCCAGTTGCATAGAACAAACTTGTGCCACTTGCGTTGAACAAACTTGTGCCAGTTGCGTTGAACAAACTTGTGCCAGTTGCGTCTTACAAACTTGTGCCAGTTGTGTCAAACAAACTTTTGCCAGTTGCGTCGAACAAACTTGTGCCCGTTGCATCGAACAAACTAGTGCCAGTTGCGTCAAACAAACTTGTGCCAGTTGCGTAGAACAAACTTGTACATGTTGCGTAGAACAACCTTGAGCCAGTTGCGTCAAACAAACTTGTGCCAGTTGTGTCAAAAAAACTTGTGCCAGTTGGGTCGAACAAACTTGTGCCAGTTACGTTAAACAAACTTGTTCTAGTTGCGTCGAACAAACTTGTGCCCGTTGCATAGAACAAACTTGTGCCAGTTGTGTCAAACAAACTTGTGCCAGTTGCGTAGAACAAACTTGTACATGTTGCGTAGAAAAACCTTGAGCCAGTTGCGTCAAACAAACTTGTGCCAGTTGTGTCAAAGAAACTTGTGCCAGTTGGGTCGAACAAACTTGTGCCAGTTACGTTAAACAAACTTGTTCTAGTTGCATCGAACAAACTTGTGCCAGTTCCGTCAAACAAACTTGTGACAGTTGCGTCTAACAAACTTGCGCCAGTTCCGTCGAACAAACTTGTGCCAGTTGCTTCGAACAAACTTGTGCCAGTTGTGTCAAACAAACTTGTGCCAGTTGCGTAGAACAAACTTGTGCCAGTTGCGTCGAACAAACGTGTGCCAGTTGGGTAGAACAAACATGTGCCAGTTGTGTCAAACAAATTTGTGCCAGTTGCGTAGAACACACTAGTGCCAGTTGCATAGAACAAACTTGTGCCAGATGCGTAGAACAAACATTTGCTATTTGCGTAGAACAAACTTGTGCCAGTTTTGTCAAACAAACTTGTGCCAGTTGTGGACAACAAACTAGTAAGAGTTGTGTAGAACAAACTTGTGCCAGTTGCGTCGAACAAACTTGTGCCAGTTGCTTAGAACAAACTTGTACCAGTTGCATCAAACAAACTTATGCCAGTTGCATAGAACAAACTAGTGCCAGTTGCATAGAACAAACTTGTGCCAGTTGCGTAGAACAAACTTGTGCCAGTTGCGTCAAACAAACTTGTGCCAGTTACGTCGAACAAACTTTTGCCAGTTGCGTCGAAGAAACTTGTCCTAGTTGCGTCAAACAAACTTGTGCCATTTGTGTCGAACAAACTTGTGCCAGTTGCGTCGAACAAACTTGTGCCAGATATGGCTAACAAACTTGTGCCAGTTGCTTCGAGATATATTGTGCCAGTTGCGTAAAAAAAAAAATTGTGCCAGTTGCGTCAAACAAACTTGTGCCAGTTGCGTCAAACAAACTTGTGCCTCTTGCGTCAAACAAACTTGTGCCAGTTGCGTCAAACAAACTTGTGCCAGTTTCGTTAAACAAACTTGTGCCAGTTGCTCCGAACAAACATGTGCCAGTTGCGTCAAACAAACTTGTGCCAGTTGCTTCAAACAAACTTGTGCCAGTTGCGTCAAACAAACTTGTGCCAGTTGCGTAGAACAAACTTGTGCCAGTTGCGTCAAAGAAACTTGTGCCAGTTGCGTAGAAGAACCTTGTGCCAGTTGCGTCAAACGAACTTGTGCCAGTTGCGTCGAACAAACTTGTGCCAGTTGCGTCAAACAAACTTGTGCCAGTTGCGTCGAACAAACTTGCGACAATTGCGTCAAACAAACTTGTGCCAACTGCGTTGAACAAACTTCTGCCAATTGTGTCAAACAACCTTCTGTCAGTTGCGTAGAACAAACTTGTGCCAGTTGCGTCGAACAAACTTGTGTCAGTTGGGTAGAACAAACTTGTGCCAGTTGCGTCAAACAAACTTGTGCCAGTTGCGTAGAACAAACTAGTGCCAGTTGCATAGAACAAAATTGTGCCAGATGCGTAGAACAAACTTGTGCCAGTTGCGTAGAACAAACTTGTGCCAGTTGCATAGAACAAACTTGTGCCAGTTATGTAGAACAAACTTGTGCCAGTGGCATCCAATAAACTTGTGCCAGTTGCGTTGAACAAACTTGTGCCAGTTGCGTCGAAACAAACTTGTGCCAGTTGCGTAGAACAAACTTGTGCCAGTTGCGTAGAACAACCTTGTGCCAGTTGCATCGAACAAACTTGTGCTAGTTGGTAGAACAAACTTGTGCCAGTTGCGTCAAACAAACTTATGCCAGTTGAGTAAAATAAACTAGTGCCAGTTGCATAGAACAAACTTGTGCCAGTTGAGTAGAACAAACTTGTGCCAATTGCATCAAACAAACTTGTGCCAGTTGCGTCGAACAAACTTGTGCCAGTTGCGTCGAAGAAACTTGTGCTAGTTGCGTCAAACAAACTTGTGCTAGTTGCGTCGAACAAACTTGTGCCAGTTACGGCAAACAAACTTGTGCCAGTTGCGTCGAAAAAAGTTCTTCCAGTTGAGTCAAATAAACTTGTGCCAGTTGCGTCAAACAAACTTGTGCCAGTTGCGTCAAACAAACTTGTGCCAGTTGCGTCAAACAAACTTGTGCCAGTTGCGTCAAACAAACTTGTGCCAATTGATTCGAAAAAACTTGTGCCAGTTGCGTTGAACAAACTTGTGCCAGTTGCGTCTAACAAACTTGTGCCAGTTGCGTCGAACAAACTTGTGGCAGTTGCATCGAACAAACTAGTGCCAGTTGCATAGAACAAATTTGTGCCACTTGCGTCAAACAAACTTGTGCCAGTTGCGTAGAACAAACTTGTACATTTTGCGTAGAACAACCTTGTGCCAGTTGCGTCAAACAAACTTGTGCCAGTTGCGTCAAACAAACTTGTGCCAGTTGCGTAGAACAAACTTGTGCCACTTGTGTCAAAAAAACTTGTGCCAGTTGTGTAGAACAAACTTGTGCCAGTTGCGTCGAACAAACTTGTGCCTGTTGGGTGAAACAAACATGTGCCAGTTGCATCAAACAAACTTGTGCCAGATTTCTAGAACAAACTTTTGCCATTTGCGTAGAACAAACTTGTGCCAGTTACGTAGAACAACCTTGTGCCAGTTGCGTCAAACAAACTTGTGCCAGTTGCTTCAAACAAACTTGTGCCAGTTACGTCAAACAAACTTGTGCCAGTGGCGTCAAACAAACTTGTGCCAGTTGTGTCAAACAAACTGTGCCAGTTGCGTCGAACAAACTTGTGCCAGTTTCGTCAAAGAAACTTGTGCCAGTTGCATCAAACAAACTTGTGCCAGTTGCGTCGAACAAACTTGTGCCAGTTGCGTCGAACAAACTTGTGCCAGTTACAGCGAACAAACTTGTGCCAGTTGCATCGAGAAAACTTGCGCCAGTTGCGTCAAATAAACTTGTGCCAGTTGCGTCAAATAAACTTGTGCCAGTTACGTCAAACAAACTTGTGCCAGTGGCGTCAAACAAACTCGTGCCAGTTTTGTCAAACAAACTTGTGCCAATTGAGTCGAAAAAACTTGTGCCAGTGGCGTCTAACAAACTTGTGCCAGTTGCATCAAACAAACTAGTGCCAGTTCCATAGAACAAACTTGTGCCAGTTGCGTCAAACAAACTTGTGCCAGATGCATAGAACAAACTTGTGCCAGTTGCGTCGAACAAACTTGTGCCAGTTGTGTCAAACAAACTTGTGCCAGTTGGGTCGAACAAACTTGTGCCAGTTACCTTAAACAAACTTGTACCAGTTGCATCGAACAAACTTGTGCCAGTTGCGTCAAACAAACTTGTGCCAGTTGCGTCGAACAAACTTGCGCCAGTTCCGTCGAACAAACTTGTGCCAGTTGCTTAGAACAAACTTGTGCCAGTTGTGTCAAAGAAACTTGTGCCAGTTGCGTAGAACAAACTTGTGCCAGTTGCGTCGAACAAACTTGTGCCAGTTGGGTAGAACAAACTTGTGCCAGTTGCGTCAAACAAATTTGTGCCAGTTGCCTAGAACAAACTAGTGCCAGTTGCATAGAACAAACGTGTGCCAGTTGTGTCAAACAAACTTGTGCCAGTTGTGTACAACAAACTAGTAAGAGTTGCGTAGAACAAACTTGTGCCAGTTGCGTAGAGCAAACTTGTGCCAGTTTCGTCAAACAAACTTGTGCCAGTTGCGTCAAACAAACTTGTGCCAGTTACATAGAACAAACTTGTTCCAGTTGCGTAGAACAACCTTGTGCCAGTTGCGTCAAACAAACTTGTGCCAGTTGCATCAAACAAACTTGTGCCAGTTGCGTCGAACAAACTTGTGCCAGTTGCATCAAACAAACGTGTGCCAGTTGCGTCAAACAAACTTGTGCCAGTTGCGCCAAAGAAACTTGTGACAGTTGCGTCAAACAAACTTGTGCCAGTTGCGTCAAACAAACTTGTACAAGTTGCGAAAACAAACTTGTTCCAGATGTGTTGAACAAACTTGTGCCAGTTGTGTCGAACAAACTTGTGCCAGTTGCATCGAACAAACTTGTGCCAGTTGCGTCGAACAAACTTGGGCCAGTTGCGTCGAACAAATTTGTGCCAGTTGCATCGAACAAACTTGTGCCAGTTGCGTCCAACAAAATTGTGCCAGTTGCATAGAATAAACTTGTGCCAGTTGCATCCAACAAACTTGTGCCAGTTGCGTTGAACAAACTTGTGCCAGTTGCGTCAAACAAAGTTATGCCACTTGCGTAGAACAAACTAGTGCCAGTTGCATACAACAAACTTGTGCCAGTTGCGTAGAACAAACTTGTGCCAGTTGCGTAGAACAAACTTGTGCCAGTTACGTAGAACAAACTTCTGCCAGATGTATAGAACAAACTTGTGCCAGTTGCGTCAAACAAACTTGTGCCAGTTGCTTCGAACAAACTTGTGCCAGTGGCGTCGAACAAACTTGTGCCAGTTATGGCGAACAAACTTGTGCTATTTGCGTCGAGAAAAATTGTGCCAGTTACGTCAAAGAAACTTGTGCCAGTTGCATCGAACAAACTTGTGCCAGTTACGCCGAACAAACTTGTGCCAGTTGCGTCGAGAAAACTTGTGCCAGTTGCGTCAAATAAACTTCTGCCAGTTGCGTCAAACAAACTTTTGCCAGTTGCGTCAAACAAACTTGTGCCAGTTGCGTCAAACAAACTTGTGCCAGTTACGTCAAACAAACTTGTGCCAATTGATTAAAAAAAACTTGTGCCAGTTGCATTGAACAAACTTGTGCCAGTTGCATCTAACAAACTTGTGCCAGTTGCGTCAAACAAACTTGTGCCAGTTGCGTCGAACAAACTTGTGCCAGTTGCATCGAACAAACTAGTGCCAGTTGCATAGAACAAACTTGTGCCAGTTGCGTCAAACAAACTTGTGCCAGTTGCGTAGAACAAACTTGTGCCAGTCGCGTCGAACAAACTTGTGCCAGTTGCATCGAACAATCTAGTGCCAGTTGCATAGAACAACCTTGTGCCAGTTGCGTCAAACAAACTTGTGCCAGTTGTGTCAAACAAACTTGTGCCAGTTGTGTCGAACAAACTTGTGCCAGTTACGTTAAACAAACTTGTTCTAGTTGCATTGAACAAACTTGTGCCAGTTGAGTCGAACAAACTTGTGCCAGTTGCGTCGAACAAATTTGCGCCAGTTCCGTCGAACAAACTTGTGCCAGTTGCTTAGAACAAACTTGTGCCAGTTGTGTCAAACAAACTTGTGCCAGTTGCGTAGAACAAACTTGTGCCAGTTGCGTCGAACAAACTTGTGCCAGTTGGGTAGAACAAACATGTGCCAGTTGTGTCAAACAAATTTGTGCCAGTTGCGTAGAACACACTAGTGCCAGTTGCATATAACAAACTTGTGCCAGATGCGTAGAACAAACATTTGCCATTTGGGTAGAACAAACTTGTGCCAGTTGTGTCAAACAAACTTGTGCCAGTTGTGTACAACAAACTAGTAAGAGCTGCGTAGAACAAACTTGTGCCAGTTGCGTCGAACAAACTTGTGCCAGTTGCGTAGAACAAACTTGTACCAGTTGCGTCAAACAAACTTATGCCAGTTGCATAGAACAAACTAGTGCCAGTTGCATAGAACAAACTTGTGCCAGTTGCGTAGAACAATCTTGTGCCAGTTGCGTCTAACAAACTTGTGCCAGTTGCGTCGAACAAGCTTGTGCCAGTTGCGTCGAAGAAACTTGTGCCAGTTGCGTCAAACAAAATTGTGCCATTTGCGTCGAACAAACTTGTGCCTGTTGCGTCGAACAAACTTGTGCCAGATATGGCGAAAAATTTGTGCCAGTTGCTTCGAGAAAAATTGTGCCAGTTGCGTAAAAAAAACTTGTGACAGTTGCGTCAAACAAACTTGTGCCAGTTGCGTCAAACAAACTTGTGCCTCTTGCGTCAAACAAACTTGTGCCAGTTGCGTCAAACAAACTTGTACCAATTGAGTCGAAAAAACTTGTGCCTGTTACGTCGAACAAACTTGTGCCAGTTGCGTCAAACAAACTTGTGCCAGTTGCGTCAAACAAACTTGTGCCAGTTGCGTCAAAGAAACTTGCGTCAGTTGCGTAGAAGAACCTTGTGCCAGTTGCGTCAAACGAACTTGTGCCAGTTGCGTCAAACAAACTTTTGCCAGTTGCGTCGAACAAACTTGTGCCAGTTGCGTCAAACAAACTTGCGACAGTTGCGTCAAACAAACTTGTGCCAGTTACGTAGAACAAACTTGTGCCAGTTGCGTCAAAGAGACTTTTGTCAGTTGGGTAGAACAAACTTGTGCCAGTTGCGTAGAACAAACTTGTGCCAGTTGCGTAGAACAAACTTGTGCCAGTTGCGTAGAACAAACTTGTGCCATTTGCGTAGAACAAACTTGTGCCAGTTGCGTAAAACAACCTTGTGCCAGTTGCGTCGAACAATCTTGTGCTAGTTGGTAGAACAAACTTTTGCCAGTGACGTCAAACAACTTTATGCCAGTTGCGTAAAACAAACTAGTGCCAGTTGCATAGAACAAACTTGTGCCAGTTGAGTAGAACAAACTTGTGCCAATTGCATCAAACAAACTTGTGCCAGTTGCGTTGAACAAACTTGTGCCAGTTGCGTCGAAGAAACTTGTGCCAGTTGCGTCAAACAAACTTGTGCCAGTTGCGCCGAACAAACTTGTGCCAGTTACGTCGAACAAACTTGTGCCTGTTACGGCGAACAAACTTGTGCCAGTTGCGTAGAAAAAAAGTTGTGCCAGTTGTGTCAAATAAACTTGCGCCAGTTGCATCAAACAAACTTGTGCCAGTTGCGTCAAACAAACTTGTGCCAGTTGCGTCAAACAAACTTGTGCCAGTTGCGTCAAACAAACTTGTGCCAATTGATTTGAAAAAACTTGTGCCAGTTGCGTTGAACAAACTTGTGCCAGTTGCGTCGAACAAACTTGTGCCAGTTGTGTCAAACAAACTTGTGCCAGTTGCGTCGAACAAACTTGTGCCAGTTGCATCGAACAAACTAGTGCCAGTTGCATAGAACAAATTTGTCCCTGTTGCGTCAAACAAACTTGTGCCAGTTGCGTAGAACAAACTTGTACATGTTGCGTAGAACAACTTTGTGCCAGTTGCGTCAAACAAACTTGTGCCAGTTGCGTCTAACAAACTTGTGCCAGTTGCGTCGAACAAAATTGTGCCAGTTGTGTGAATCAAACTTTTGCCAGTTGGGTCGAACAAACTTGTGCCAGTTACGTTAAACAAACTTGTACCAGTTGCGTCGTACAAATTTGTGCCAGTTGCATCGAACAAACTTGTGCCAGTTGCGTCGAACAAACTTGCGCCAGTTCCGTCGAACAAACTTGTGCCAGGTGCTTAGAACAAACTTGTGCCACTTGTGTCAAACAAACTTGTGCCAGTTGTGTAGAACAAACTTGTGCCAGTTGCGCCGAACAAACTTGTGCCTGTTGGGTAGAACAAACATGTGCCAGTTGCGTCAAACAAACTTGTGCCAGTTGCGCCAAAGAAACTTGTGACAGTTGCGTCAAACAAACTTGTGCCAGTTGCGTCAAACAAACTTGTACAAGTTGCAAAAACAAACTTGTGCCAGATGTGTTGAACAAACTTGTGCCAGTTGCGTCGAACAAACTTGTGCCAGTTGCGTCGAACAAACTTGTGCCAGTTGCGTCGAACAAACTTGTGCTTGTTGCGTCGAACAAATTTGTGCCAGTTGCGACGAACAAACTTGTGCCAGTTGCGTCCAACAAAATTGTGCCAGTTGCGTAGAACAAATTTGTGCCAGTTGCATCCAACAAACTTGTGCCAGTTGCGTACAACAAACTTGTGCCAGTTGCGTCAAACAAAGTTATGCCACTTGCGTAGAACAAACTAGTGCCAGTTGCATACAACAAACTTGTGCCAGTTGCGTAGAACAAACTTGTGCCAGTTGCGTAGAACAAACTTGTGCCAGTTACGTAGAACAAACTTGTGCCAGTTGTATAGAACAAACTTGTGCCAGTTGCGTCAAACAAACTTGTGCCAGTTGCTTCGAACAAACTTGTGCCAGTGGCGTCGAACAAACTTGTGCCAGTTACGGCGAACAAACTTGTGCTAATTGCGTCGAGAAAAATTGTGCCAGTTACGTCAAAGAAACTTGTGCCAGTTACGGCGAACAAACTTGTGCTAATTGCGTCGAGAAAAATTGTGCCAGTTACGTCAAAGAAACTTGTGCCAGTTGCATCGAACAAACTTGTGCCAGTTACGCCGAACAAACTTGTGCCAGTTGCGTCGAGAAAACTTGTGCCAGTTGCGTCAAATAAACTTCTGCCAGTTGTGTCAAACAAACTTTTGCCAGTTGCGTCAAACAAACTTGTGCCAGTTGCGTCAAACAAACTTGTGCCAGTTACGTCAAACAAACTTGTGCCAATTGATTAAAAAAAACTTGTGCCAGTTGCATTGAACAAACTTATGCCAGTTGCATCTAACAAACTTGTGCCAGTTGCGTCAAACAAACTTGTGCCAGTTGCGTCGAACAAACTTGTGCCAGTTGCATCGAACAAACTAGTGCCAGTTGCATAGAACAAACTTGTGCCAGTGGCGTCAAACAAACTTGTGCCAGTTGCGTAGAACAAACTTGTGCCAGTTGCGTCGAACAAACTTGTGCCAGTTGCATCGAACAATCTAGTGCCAGTTGCATAGAACAACCTTGTGCCAGTTGCGTCAAACAAACTTGTGCCAGTTGTGTCAAACAAACTTGTGCCAGTTGTGTCGAACAAACTTGTGCCAGTTACGTTAAACAAACTTGTTCTAGTTGCATTGAACAAACTTGTGCCAGTTGAGTCGAACAAACTTGTGCCAGTTGCGTCGAACAAACTTGCGCCAGTTCCGTCGAACAAACTTGTGCCAGTTGCTTAGAACAAACTTGTGCCAGTTGTGTCAAACAAACTTGTGCCAGTTGCGTAGAACAAACTTGTGCCAGTTGCGTCGAACAAACTTGTGCCAGTTGGGTAGAACAAACATGTGCCAGTTGTGTCAAACAAATTTGTGCCAGTTGCGTAGAACACACTAGTGCCAGTTGCATATAACAAACTTGTGCCAGATGCGTAGAACAAACATTTGCCATTTGGGTTGAACAAACTTGTGCCAGTTGTGTCAAACAAACTTGTGCCAGTTGTGTACAACAAACTAGTAAGAGTTGCGTAGAACAAACTTGTGCCAGTTGCGTCGAACAAACTTGTGCCAGTTGCGTAGAACAAACTTGTACCAGTTGCGTCAAACAAACTTATGCCAGTTGCATAGAACAAACTAGTGCCAGTTGCATAGAACAAACTTGTGCCAGTTGCGTAGAACAATCTTGTGCCAGTTGCGTCAAACAAACTTGTGACAGTTGCGTCGAACAAGCTTGTGCTAGTTGCGTCGAAGAAACTTGTGCCAGTTGCGTCAAACAAACTTGTGCCATTTGCATCGAACAAACTTGTGCCAGTTGCGTCGAACAAACTTGTGCCAAATATGGCGAAAAACTTGTGCCAGTTGCTTCAAGAAAAATTGTGCCAGTTGCGTAAAAAAAAACTTGTGCCAGTTGCGTCAAACAAACTTGTGCCAGTTGCGTCAAACAAACTTGTGCCTCTTGCGTCAAACAAACTTGTGCCAGTTGCGTCAAACAAACTTGTACCAATTGAGTCGAAAAAACTTGTGCCTGTTACGTCGAACAAACTTGTGCCAGTTGCGTCTAACAAACTTGTGCCATTTGCGTCAAACAAACTTGTGCCAGTTGCGTCAAACAAACTTGTGCCAGTTGCGTAGAACAAACTTGTGCCAGTTGTGTCAAAGAAACTTGCGCCAGTTGCGTAGAAGAACCTTGTGCCAGTTGCGTCAAACGAACTTGTGCCAGTTGCGTCAAACAAACTTTTGCCAGTTGCGTCGAACAAACTTGTGCCAGTTGCGTCAAACAAACTTGCGACAGTTGCGTCAAACAAACTTGTGCCAGTTGCGTAGAACAAACTTGTGCCAGTTGCGTCAAAGAAACTTTTGTCAGTTGGGTAGAACAAACTTGTGCCAGTTGCGTAGAACAAACTTGTGCCAGTTGCGTAGAACAAACTTGTGCCAGTTGCGTAGAACAAACTTGTGCCAGTTGCGTAGAACAAACTTGTGCCAGTTGCGTAGAACAACCTTGTGCCAGTTGCGTCGAACAAACTTGTGCTAGTTGGTAGAACAAACTTGTGCCAGTGACGTTAAACAACTTTATGCCAATTGCGTAAAACAAACTAGTGCCAGTTGCATAGAACAAACTTGTGCCAGTTGAGTAGAACAAACTTGTGCCAATTGCATCAAACAAACTTGTGCCAGTTGCGTCAAAGAAACTTGTGCCAGTTGCGTCGAAGAAACTTGTGCCAGTTGCGTCAAACAAACTTGTGCCAGTTGCGCCGAACAAACTTGTGCCAGTTGCGTCGAACAAACTTGTGCCAGTTACGGCGAACAAACTTGTGCCAGTTGCGTCGAAAAAAAGTTGTGCCAGTTGCGTCAAATAAACTTGTGCCAGTTGCATCAAACAAACTTGTGCCAGTTGCGTCAAACAAACTTGTGCCAGTTGCGTCAAACAAACTTGTGCCAGTTGCGTCAAACAAACTTGTGCCAATTGATTTGAAAAAAACTTGTGCCAGTTGCGTTGAACAAACTTGTGCCAGTTGCGTCGAACAAACTTGTGCCAGTTGCGTCAAACAAACTTGTGCCAGTTGCGTCGAACAAACTTGTGCCAGTTGCATCGAACAAACTAGTGCCAGTTGCATAGAACAAATTTGTCCCAGTTGCGTAGAACAAACTTGTACATGTTGCGTAGAACAACTTTGTGCTAGTTGCGTCAAACAAACTTGTGCCAGTTGCGTCTAACAAACTTGTGCCAGTTGCGTCGAACAAAATTGTGCCAGTTGTGAGATTCAAACTTTTGCCAGTTGGGTTGAACAAACTTGTGCCAGTTACGTTAAACAAACTTGTACCAGTTGCGTCGTACAAATTTGTGCCAGTTGCGTCGAACAAACTTGTGCCAGTTGCGTCGAACAAACTTGCGCCAGTTCCGTCGAACAAACTTGTGCCAGGTGCTTAGAACAAACTTGTGCCACTTGTGTCAAACAAACTTGTGCCAGTTGTGTAGAACAAACTTGTGCCAGTTGCGCCGAACAAACTTGTGCCTGTTGGGTAGAACAAACATGTGCCAGTTGCGTCAAACAAATTCGTGCCAGTTGCGTCAAACAAACTAGTGCCAGTTGCATAGAACAAACTTGTACCAGATGCATAGAACAAACTTTTGCCATTTGCGTAGAACAAACTTGTGCCAGTTGTGTCAAACAAACTTGTGCCAGTTGTGTACAACAAACTTGTGCCAGTTATGTAGAACAAACTTTTGCGTGTTGCATCAAACAAACTTGTGCCAGTTGCGTCAAACAAACTTGTGCCATTTGCATAGAACAAACTTGTGCCAGTTGCATAGAAGAACCTTGTGCCAGTTGCGTCAAACAAACTTGTGCTAGTTGCGTCAAAGAAACTTGTGCCAGTTGCGTCAAAGAAACTTGTGCCAGTTGCGTCGAACAAACTTGTGCCAGTTGCATTGAACAAACTTGTGCCAGTTGCATAGAACAAACTTGTGCCAGATATGTAGAACAAACTTATGCCAGTTGCGTCAAACAAACTTGTGCCAATTGCGTCGAACAATCTTGTGCCAGTTATGGTGAACAAACTTGTGCCAGTTTCGTCGAGAAAACTTGTGCCAGTTGCGTCAAATAAACTTGTGCCAGTTGCGTCAAACAAACTTGTGCCAGTTACGGCGAACAAACTTGTGCCAGTTGTGTCGAGAAAAGTTGTGCCAGTTGCGTCAAATAAACTTGTGCCAGTTGCGTCAAACAAACTTGTGCCAGTTGCGTCAAACAAACTTGTGCCAGTTGCGTCGAAGAAACTTGTGCCAGTTGCGTCAAACAAACTTGTGCCAGTTGCGCTGAACAATCTTGTGCCAGTTGTGTCGAACAAACTTGTGCCAGTTACGGCGAACAAACTTGTGCCAGTTGCATCGAAAAAAAGTTGTGCCAGTTGTGTCAAATAAACTTGTGCCAGTTGCATCAAACAAACTTGTGCCAGTTGCGTCAAACAAACTTGTGCCAGTTGCGTCAAACAAACTTGTGCCAATTGATTTGAAAAAACTTGTGCCAGTTGCGTTGAACAAACTTGTGCCAGTTGCGTCGAACAAACTTGTGCCAGTTGCGTCAAACAAACTTGTGCCAGTTGCGTCGAACAAACTTGTGCCGGTTGCATCGAACAAACTAGTGCCAGTTGCATAGAACAAATTTGTCCCAGTTGCGTCAAACAAACTTGTGCCAGTTGTGTAGAACAAACTTGTACATGTTGCGTAGAACAACTTTGTGCCAGTTGCGTCAAACAAACTTGTGCCAGTTGCGTCTAACAAACTTGTGCCAGTTGCGTCGAACAAAATTGTGCCAGTTGTGTGAATCAAACTTTTGCCAGTTGGGTCGAACAAACTTGTGCCAGTTACGTTAAACAAACTTGTACCAGTTGCGTCGTACAAATTTGTGCCAGTTGCGTCGAACAAACTTGTGCCAGTTGCGTCGAACAAACTTGCGCCAGTTCCGTCGAACAAACTTGTGCCAGGTGCTTAGAACAAACTTGTGCCACTTGTGTCAAACAAACTTGTGCCAGTTGTGTAGAACAAACTTGTGCCAGTTGCGCCGAACAAACGTGTGCCTGTTGGGTAGAACAAACATGTGACAGTTGCGTCAAACAAATTCGTGCCAGTTGCGTCAAACAAACTAGTGCAAGTTGCATAGAACAAACTTGTACCAGATGCGTAGAACAAACTTTTGCCATTTGCGTAGAACAAACATGTGCCAGTTGTGTCAAACAAACTTGTGCCAGTTGTGTACAACAAACTTGTGCCAGTTATGTAGAACAAACTTTTGCCTGTTGCATCAAACAAACTTGTGCCAGTTGCGTCAAACAAACTTGTGCCATTTGCATAGAACAAACTTGTGCCAGTTGCATAGAAGAACCTTGTGCCAGTTGCGTCAAACAAACTTGTGCCAGTTGCGTCAAAGAAACTTGTGCCAGTTGCGTCAAAAAAACTTGTGCCAGTTGCGTCGAACAAACTTGTACCAGTTGCGTAGAACAAACTTGTGCCAGTTGCATAGAACAAACTTGTGCCAGATATGTAGAACAAACTTATGCCAGTTGCGTCAAACAAACTTGTGCCAATTGCGTCGAACAAACTTGTGCCAGTTATGGTGAACAAACTTGTGCCAGTTTCGTCGAGAAAACTTGTGCCAGTTGCGTCAAATAAACTTGTGCCAGTTGCGTCAAACAAACTTGTGCCAGTTACGGCGAACAAACTTGTGCCAGTTGCGTCGAGAAAAGTTGTGCCAGTTGCGTCAAATAAACTTGTGCCAGTTGCGTCAAAGAAACTTGTGCCAGTTGCGCCAAAGAAACTTGTGCCAGTTGCGTCGAACAAACTTGTGCCAGTTGCGTAGAACAAACTTGTGCCAGTTGCATAGAACAAACTTGTGCCAGATATGTAGAACAAACTTATGCCAGTTGCGTCAAACAAACTTGTGCCAATTGCGTCGAACAAACTTGTGCCAGTTATGGTGAACAAACTTGTGCCAGTTTCGTCGAGAAAACTTGTGCCAGTTGCGTCAAATAAACTTGTGCCAGTTGCGTCAAACAAACTTGTGCCAGTTACGGCGAACAAACTTGTGCCAGTTGCGTCGAGAAAAGTTGTGCCAGTTGCGTCAAATAAACTTGTGCCAGTTGCGTCAAACAAACTTGTGCCAGTTGCGTCAAACAAACTTGTGCCAGTTGCGTCGAAGAAACTTGTGCCAGTTGCGTCAAACAAACATGTGCCAGTTGCGCCGAACAAACTTGTGCCAGTTACGTCGAACAAACTTGTGCCAGTTACGGCGAACAAACTTGTGCCAGTTGCGTCGAAAAAAAGTTGTGCCAGTTGTGTCAAATAAACTTGTGCCAGTTGCATCAAACAAACTTGTGCCAGTTGCGTCAAACAAACTTGTGCCAGTTGCGTCAAACAAACTTGTGCCAATTGATTTGAAAAAACTTGTGCTAATTGCGTTGAACAAACTTTTGCCAGTTGCGTCGAACAAACTTGTGCCAGTTGCGTCGAACAAACTTGTGCCAGTTGCATCGAACAAACTAGTGCCAGTTGCATAGAACAAATTTGTCCCAGTTGCGTCAAACAAACTTGTGCCAGTTGCGTAGAACAAACTTGTACATGTTGCGTAGAACAACTTTGTGCCAGTTGCGTCAAACAAACTTGTGCCAGTTGCGTCTAACAAACTTGTGCCAGTTGCGTCGAACAAAATTGTGCCAGTTGTGTGAATCAAACTTTTGCCAGTTGGGTCGAACAAACTTGTGCCAGTTACGTTAAACAAACTTGTACCAGTTGCGTCGTACAAATTTGTGCCAGTTGCGTCGAACAAACTTGTGCCAGTTGCGTCGAACAAACTTGCGCCAGTTCCGTCGAACAAACTTGTGCCAGGTGCTTAGAACAAACTTGTGCCACTTGTGTCAAACAAACTTGTGCCAGTTGTGTAGAACAAACTTGTGCCAGTTGCGCCGAACAAACTTGTGCCTGTTGAGTAAAACAAACATGTGCCAGTTGCGTCAAACAAATTTGTGCCAGTTGCGTCAAACAAACTAGTGCTAGTTGCATAGAACAAACTTGTGCCAGATGCGTAGAACAAACTTTTGCCATTTGTGTAGAACAAACTTGTGCCAGTTGTGTCAAACAAATTTGTGCCAGTTGTGTACAACAAACTTGTGCCAGTTATGTAGAACAAACTTGTAACTGTTGCATCAAACAAACTTGTGCCAGTTGCGTCAAATAAACTTGAGCCATTTGCATAGAACAAACTTGTGCCAGTTGCATAGAACAACCTTGTGCCAGTTGCGTCAAACAAACTTGTGCCAGTTGCGTCAAACAAACTTGTGCCAGTTGCGTCAAACAAACTTGTGCCAGTTGCGTCGAACAAACTTGTGCCAGTTGCGTAGAACAAACTTGTGCCAGTTGCATAGAACAAACTTGTGCCAGTTATGTAGAACAAACTTGTGCCAGTTGTGTCAAACAAACTTGTGCCAGTTGCGTTGAACAAACTTGTGCCAGTTACGGCGAACAAACTTGCGACAGTTTCGTCGAGAAAACTTGTGCCAATTGCGTCAAATAAACTTGTGCCAGTTGCATCAAACAAACTTGAGCCAGTTGCGCAAAACGAACTTGTGCCAATTGAGTCGAAAAAACTTGTGCCAGTTGCGTCGAACAAACTTGTGCCAGTTGCGTCTAACAAACTTGTGCCAGTTGCGTCAAAAAAACTTGGGCCAGTTTCGTCGAACAAACTTGTGTCAGTGGCACCCAACAAACTTGTGTCAGTTGCGTAGAACAACCTTGTGCCAGTTGCGTCAAACAAACTTGTGCCAGTTGCGTAGAACAAACTTGTGCCAGTTGCGTAGAACAACCTTGTGCCAGTTGCGTCGAACAAACTTGTGCTAGTTTGTAGAACAAACTTGTGCCAGTTGCGTCAAACAAACTTATGCCAGTTGCGTAAAACAAACTAGTGCCAGTTGCATAGAACAAACTTGTGCCAGTTAAGTAGAACAAACTTGTGCCAATTGCGTCAAACAAACTTGTGCCAGTTCGTCGATCAAACTTGTGCCAGTTGTGTTGAACAAACTTGTGCCAGTTGCGTCAAACAAGCTTGTGGCAGTTGCTTCGAACCAACTTGTGCCACTTGCGTCGAGAAAACTTGTGCCAGTTGCGTAGAACAAACTTGTGCCAGTTGCATAGAACAAACTTGTGCCAGTTATGTAGAAAAAACTTGTGCCAGTTGCGTCGAACAAACTTGTGCCAGTTGGGTCAATCAAACTTGTGCCAGGTGCGTCGAACAAACTTGTGCCAGTTGCATCGAAAAAACTTGTGCCAGTTGCATAGAACTAACTTGTGCCAGTTGCATAGAACAAACTTGTGCCAGTTGCATAGAACAAACTTGTGCCAGTTGCGTAGAACAACCTTGTGCCAGTTGCGTCAAACAAACTTGTGCCATTCAAACAAACTTGTGCCAGTTACGTCAAAAAAAACTTGTTCCAGTGGCGTCAAACAAACATGTGCCAGTTGTGTCAAACAAACTTGTGCCAATTGAGTCGAAAAAACTTGTGCCAGTTGCGTCGAACAAACTTGTGGCAGTTACGTCAAACAAACTTGGGCCAGTTGCGTCGAACAAACTTGTGCCAGTTGCATCAAACAAACTTGTGCCAGTTGCGTAGAAGAAACTTGTGCATGTTGCGTAGAACAAACTTGTGCCAGTTGCATCAAACAAACTTTTGCCAGTTGCGTTAAACAAACTTGTGCCAGTTGCGTCGAACAAACTTGTGCCAGTTGCGTCAAACAAACTTTTGCCAATTGCGTCAAACAAACTTGTGCCAGTTGCGTCGAACAAACTTGTGCCAGTTGCGTCGAACAAACTTGTGCCAGTTGCATAGATCAAACTTGTGCCAGTTGTGTCACACAAACTTTTGCCAGTTGCTTCAAACAAACTTGGGCCAGTTGCGTCGAACAAACTTGTGCCAGTTGTATCAAACAAACTAGTGCCAGTTGCACAGAACAAACTTGAGCCAGTTGCGTCAAACAAACTTGTACCAGTTGCGTAGAACAAACTTGTGCCAGTTACGTCGAACAAACTTGTGCCAGTTGCGTCGAACAAAATTGTGCCAGTTGGGTAGAACAAACATGTGCCAGTTGTGTCAAACAAATTTGTGCCAGTTGCGTAGAACACACTAGTGCCAGTTGCATAGAACAAACTTGTGCCAGATGCGTAGAACAAACATTTGCCATTTGCGTAGAACAAACTTGTGCCAGTTGTGTCAAACAAACTTGTGCCAGTTGCGTACAACAAACTAGTAGAGTTGCGTAGAACAAACTTGTGCCAGTTGCGTCGAACAAACTTGTGCCAGTTGCGTAGAACAAACTTGTACCAGTTGCGTCAAACAAACTTATGCCAGTTGCATAGAACAAATTAGTGCCAGTTGCATAGAACAAACTTGTGCCAGTTGCGTAGAACAAACTTGTGCCAGTTGCGTCAAACAAACTTGTGCCAGTTGCGTCGAACAAACTTGTGCCAGTTGCGTCGAACAAACTTGTGCCAGTTGCGTCAAACAAACTTGTGCCATTTGCGTCTAACAAACTTGTGCCAGTTGCGTCGAACAAACTTGTGCCACATATGGCGAACAAACTTGTGCCAGTTGCTTCGAGAAAACATGTGCCATTTGCGTCAAACAAACTTGTGCCAGCTGCGCCAAACAAACTTGTGCCTCTTGCGTCAAACAAACTTGTGCCAGTTGCGTCAAACAAACTTGTACCAATTGAGTCGAAAAAACTTGTGCCTGTTACGTCGAACAAACTTGTGCCGGTTGCGTCTAACAAACTTGTGCCAGTTGCGTCAAACAAACTTGTGCCAGTTGCGTCAAACAAACTTGTGCCAGTTGCGTCAAACAAACTTGTGCCAGTTGCGTCAAACAAACTTGTGCCAGTTGCGTCAAACAAAGTTGTGCTAGCTGCGTCAAACAAACTTGTGCCAATTGATTCAAAAAAACTTGTGCCAATTGATTCAAAAAAACTTGTGCCAGTTGCGTTGAACAAACTTGTGCAAGTTGCGTCTAAGAAACTTGTGCCAGTTGCGTCAAACAAAATTGTACCAGTTGCGTCGAACAAACTTGTGCCAGTTGCACCGAACAAACTAATGCCAGTTGCATAGAACAAACTTGTGCCAGTTGCGTCAAACAAACTTGTGCCAGTTGCGTAGAACAAACTTGTACATGTTGCGTAGAACAACCTTGTGCCAGTTGCGTTAAACAAACTTGTGCCAGTTGCGTCAAACAAACTTGTACCAGTTGCGTCGAACAAACTTTTGCCAGTTGTGTCAAACAAACTTGTGCCAGTTGGGTCGAACAAACTTGTGCCAGTTGCGTAGAACAAACTTGTGCCAGTTGCATAGAACAAACTTGTGCCACTTGCGTCGAACAAACTTGTGCCAGTTGCGTTGAACAAACTTGTGCCAGTTGCGTCTAACAAACTTGTGCCAGTTGTGTCAAACAAACTTTTGCCAGTTGCGTCGAACAAACTTGTGCCCGTTGCATCGAACAAACTAGTGCCAGTTGCGTCAAACAAACTTGTGCCAGTTGCGTAGAACAAACTTGTACATGTTGCGTAGAACAACCTTGAGCCAGTTGCGTCAAACAAACTTGTGCCAGTTGTGTCAAACAAACTTGTGCCAGTTGGGTCGAACAAACTTGTGCCAGTTACGTTAAACAAACTTGTTCTAGTTGCGTCGAACAAACTTGAGCCCGTTGCATAGAACAAACTTGTGCCAGTTGCGTCAAACAAACTTGTGCCAGTTGTGTAGAACAAACTTGTACATGTTGCGTAGAACAACCTTGAGCCAGTTGCGTCAAACAAACTTGTGCCAGTTGTGTCAAACAAACTTGTGCCAGTTGGGTCGAACAAACTTGTGCCAGTTACGTTAAACAAACTTGTTCTAGTTGCATCGAACAAACTTGTGCCAGTTCCGTCGAACAGACTTGTGACAGTTGCGTCGAACAAACTTGCGCCAGTTCCGTCGAACAAACTTGTGCCAGTTGCTTCGAACAAACTTGTGCCAGTTGTGTCAAACAAACTTGTGCCAGTTGCGTAGAACAAACTTGTGCCAGTTGCGTCGAACAAACTTGTGCCAGTTGGGTAGAACAAACATGTGCCAGTTGTGTCAAACAAATTTGTGCCAGTTGCGTAGAACACACTAGGGCCAGTTGCATAGAACAAACTTGTGCCAGATGCGTAGAACAAACATTTGCCACTTGCGTAGAACAAACTTGTGCCAGTTTTGTCAAACAAACTTGTGCCAGTTGTGGACAACAAACTAGTAAGAGTTGCGTAGAACAAACTTGTGCCAGTTGCTTAGAACAAACTTGTACCAGTTGCATCAAACAAACTTATGCCAGTTGCATAGAACAAACTAGTGCCAGTTGCATAGAACAAACTTGTGCCAGTTGCGTAGAACAAACTTGTGCCAGTTGCGTCAAACAAACTTGTGCCAGTTGCGTCGAACAAACTTTTGCCAGTTGCGTCGAAGAAACTTGTCCTAGTTGCGTCAAACAAACTTGTGCCATTTGTGTCGAACAAACTTGTGCCAGTTGCGTCGAACAAACTTGTGCCAGATATGGCTAACAAACTTGTGCCAGTTGCTTCGAGAAAAATTGTGCCAGTTGCGTAAAAAAAAAAATTGTGCCAGTTGCGTCAAACAAACTTGTGCCAGTTGCGTCAAACAAACTTGTGCCTCTTGCGTCAAACAAACTTGTGCCAGTTGCGTCAAACAAACTTGTGCCAGTTTCGTTAAACAAACTTGTGCCAGTTGCGCCGAACAAACGTGCCAGTTGCGTCAAACAAACTTGTGCCAGTTGCGTCAAACAAACTTGTGCCAGTTGCGTCAAACAAACTTGTGCCAGTTGCGTCAAACAAACGTGTGCCAGTTGCGTAGAACAAACTTGTGCCAGTTACGTTAAACAAACTTGTTCTAGTTGCATCGAACAAACTTGTGCCAGTTCCGTCGAACAGACTTGTGACAGTTGCGTCGAACAAACTTGCGCCAGTTCCGTCGAACAAACTTGTGCCAGTTGCTTCGAACAAACTTGTGCCAGTTGTGTCAAACAAACTTGTGCCAGTTGCGTAGAACAAACTTGTGCCAGTTGCGTCGAACAAACTTGTGCCAGTTGGGTAGAACAAACATGTGCCAGTTGTGTCAAACAAATTTGTGCCAGTTGCGTAGAACACACTAGGGCCAGTTGCATAGAACAAACTTGTGCCAGATGCGTAGAACAAACATTTGCCACTTGCGTAGAACAAACTTGTGCCAGTTTTGTCAAACAAACTTGTGCCAGTTGTGGACAACAAACTAGTAAGAGTTGCGTAGAACAAACTTGTGCCAGTTGCTTAGAACAAACTTGTACCAGTTGCATCAAACAAACTTATGCCAGTTGCATAGAACAAACTAGTGCCAGTTGCATAGAACAAACTTGTGCCAGTTGCGTAGAACAAACTTGTGCCAGTTGCGTCAAACAAACTTGTGCCAGTTGCGTCGAACAAACTTTTGCCAGTTGCGTCGAAGAAACTTGTCCTAGTTGCGTCAAACAAACTTGTGCCATTTGTGTCGAACAAACTTGTGCCAGTTGCGTCGAACAAACTTGTGCCAGATATGGCTAACAAATTTGTGCCAGTTGCTTCGAGAAAAATTGTGCCAGTTGCGTAAAAAAAAAAATTGTGCCAGTTGCGTCAAACAAACTTGTGCCAGTTGCGTCAAACAAACTTGTGCCTCTTGCGTCAAACAAACTTGTGCCAGTTGCGTCAAACAAACTTGTGCCAGTTTCGTTAAACAAACTTGTGCCAGTTGCGCCGAACAAACGTGCCAGTTGCGTCAAACAAACTTGTGCCAGTTGCGTCAAACAAACTTGTGCCAGTTGCGTCAAACAAACTTGTGCCAGTTGCGTCAAACAAACGTGTGCCAGTTGCGTAGAACAAACTTGTGCCAGTTGCGTCAAAGAAACTTGTGGCAGTTGCGTAGAAGAACCTTGTGCCAGTTGCGTCAAACGAACTTGTGCCAGTTGCGTCGAACAAACTTGTGCCAGTTGCGTCGAACAAACTTGTGCCAGTTGCGTCGAACAAACTTGCGACAGTTGCGTCAAACAAACTTGTGCCAACTGCGTTGAACAAACTTCTGCCAGTTGTGTCAAACAACCTTCTGTCAGTTGCGTAGAACAAACTTGTGCCAGTTGCGTCGAACAAACTTGTGTCAGTTGGGTAGAACAAACTTGTGCCAGTTGCGTCAAACAAACTTGTGCCAGTTGCGTAGAACAAACTAGTGCCAGTTGCATAGAACAAAATTGTGCCAGATGCGTAGAACAAACTTGTGCCAGTTGCGTAGAACAAACTTGTGCCAGTTGCATAGAACAAACTTGTGCCAGTTATGTAGAACAAACTTGTGCCAGTGGCATCCAACAAACTTGTGCCAGTTGCGTCGAACAAACTTGTGCCAGTTGGGTCGAAACAAACTTGTGCCAGTTGCGTAGAACAAACTTGTGCCAGTTGCGTAGAACAACCTTGTGCCAGTTGCGTCAAACAAACTTATGCCAGTTGCGTAAAACAAACTAGTGCCAGTTGCATAGAATAAACTTGTGCCAGTTGAGTAGAACAAACTTGTGCCAATTGCATCAAACAAACTTGTGCCAGTTGCGTCGAACATACTTGTGCCAGTTGCGTCGAAGAAACTTGTGCCAGTTGCGTCAAACAAACTTGTGCCAGTTGCGCCGAACAAACTTATGCTAGTTGCGTCGAACAAACTTGTGCCAGTTACGGCAAACAAACTTGTGCCAGTTGCGTCGAAAAAAGTTCTTCCAGTTGCGTCAAATAAACTTGTGCCAGTTACGTCAAACAAACTTGTGCCAGTTGCGTCAAACAAACTTGTGCCAGTTGCGTCTAACAAACTTGTGCGAGTTGCGTCAAACAAACTTGTGCCAATTGATTCGAAAAAACTTGTGCCAGTTGCGTTGAACAAACTTGTGCCAGTTGCGTCTAACAAACTTGTGCCAGTTGCGTCGAACAAACTTGTGGCAGTTGCATCGAACAAACTAGTGCCAGTTGCATAGAACAAATTTGTGCCACTTGCGTCAAACAAACTTGTGCCAGTTGCATAGAACAAACTTGTACATGTTGCGTAGAACAACCTTGTGCCAGTTGCGTCAAACAAACTTGTGCCAGTTGCGTCAAACAAACTTGTGCCAGTTGCGTCGAACAAAATTGTGCCAGTTGTGTGAAACAAACTTTTGCCAGTTGGGTCGAACAAACTTGTGCCAGTTACGTTAAACAAACTTGTACCAGTTGCGTCGTACAAATTTGTGCCAGTTGCGTCGAACAAACTTGTGCCAGTTGCGTCGAACAAACTTGCGCCAGTTCCGTCAAACAAACTTGTGCTAGGTGCTTAGAACAAACTTGTGCCACTTGTGTCAAAAAAACTTGTGCCAGTTGTGTAGAACAAACTTGTGCCAGTTGCGTCGAACAAACTTGTGCCTGTTGGGTGAAACAAACATGTGCCAGTTGCATCAAACAAACTTGTGCCAGTTGCATAGAATAACCTTGTGCCAGTTGCGTCAAACAAACTTGTGCCAGTTGCTTCAAACAAACTTGTGCCAGTTACGTCAAACAAACTTGTGCCAGTGGCGTCAAACAAACTTGTGCCAGTTGTGTCAAACAAACTTTTGCCAGTTGCGTCGAACAAACTTGTGCCAGTTTCGTCAAAGAAACTTGTGCCAGTTGCATCAAACAAACTTGTGCCAGTTGCGTCGAACAAACTTGTGCCAGTTGCGTCGAACAAACTTGTGCCAGTTGCTTCAAACAAACTTGTGCCAGTTACGTCAAACAAACTTGTGCCAGTGGCGTCAAACAAACTTGTGCCAGTTGTGTCAAACAAACTTGTGCCAGTTGCGTCGAACAAACTTGTGCCAGTTTCGTCAAAGAAACTTGTGCCAGTTGCATCAAACAAACTTGTGCCAGTTGCGTCGAACAAACTTGTGCCAGTTGCGTAGAACAAACTTGTGCCAGTTACAGCGAACAAACTTGTGCCAGTTGCATCGAGAAAACTTGCGCCAGTTGCGTCAAATAAACTTGTGCCAGTTGCGTCAATTAAACTTGTGCCAGTTACGTCAAACAAACTTGTGCCAGTGGCGACAAACAAACTTGTGCCAGTTGTGTCAAACAAACTTGTGCCAATTGAGTCGAAAAAACTTGTGCCAGTGGCGTCTAACAAACTTGTGCCAGTTGCATCAAACAAACTAGTGCCAGTTCCATAGAACAAACTTGTGCCAGTTGCGTCAAACAAACTTGTGCCAGTTGCATAGAACAAACTTGTGCCAGTTGCGTCGAACAAACTTGTGCCAGTTGTGTCAAACAAACTTGTGCCAGTTGGGTCGAACAAACTTGTGCCAGTTACCTTAAACAAACTTGTACCAGTTGCATCGAACAAACTTGTGCCAGTTGCGTCGAACAAACTTGTGCCAGTTGCGTCGAACAAACTTGAGCCAGTTCCGTCGAACAAACTTGTGCCAGTTGCTTAGAACAAACTTGTGCCAGTTGTGTCAAAGAAACTTGTGCCAGTTGCGTAGAACAAACATGTGCCAGTTGCGTCGAACAAACTTGTGCCAGTTGGGTAGAACAAACATGTGCCAGTTGCGTCAAACAAATTTGTGCCAGTTGCCTAGAACAAACTAGTGCCAGTTGCATAGAACAAACGTGTGCCAGTTGTGTCAAACAAACTTGTGCCAGTTGTGTACAACAAACTAGTAAGAGTTGCGTAGAACAAACTTGTGCCAGTTGCGTAGAGCAAACTTGTGCCAGTTGTGTCAAACAAACTTGTGCCAGTTGCGTCAAACAAACTTGTGCCAGTTGCATAGAACAAACTTGTGCCAGTTGCGTAGAACAACCTTGTGCCAGTTGCGTCAAACAAACTTGTGCCAGTTGCATCAAACAAACTTGTGCCAGTTGCGTCGAACAAACTTCTGCCAGTTGCGTCAAACAAACGTGTGCCAGTTGCGTCAAACAAACTTGTGCCAGTTGCGCCAAAGAAACTTGTGACAGTTGCGTCAAACAAACTTGTGCCAGTTGCGTCAAACAAACTTGTACAAGTTGCGAAAACAAACTTGTGCCAGATGTGTTGAACAAACTTGTGCCAGTTGCGTCGAACAAACTTGTGCCAGTTGCGTCGAACAAACTTGTGCCAGTTGCGTCGAACAAACTTGTGCCAGTTGCGTCGAACAAACTTGTGCCAGTTTCGTTAAACAAACTTGTGCCAGTTGCGCCGAACAAACATGTGCCAGTTGCGTCAAACAAACTTGTGCCAGTTGCGTCAAACAAACTTGTGCCAGTTGCGTCAAACAAACTTGTGCCAGTTGCGTCAAACAAACTTGTGCCAGTTGCGTAGAACAAACTTGTGCCAGTTGCGTCAAAGAAACTTGTGGCAGTTGCGTAGAAGAACCTTGTGCCAGTTGCGTCAAACGAACTTGGTGCCAGTTACGTAGAACAAACTTGTGCCAGTTGTATAGAACAAACTAGTGCCAGTTGCGTCAAACAAACTTGTGCCAGTTGCTTCGAACAAACTTGTGCCAGTGGCGTCGAACAAACTTGTGCCAGTTACGGCGAACAAACTTGTGCTAGTTGCGTTGAGAAAAATTGTGCCAGTTACGTCAAAGAAACTTGTGCCAGTTGCGTCGAACAAACTTGTGCCAGTTACGCCGAACAAACTTGTGCCAGTTGCGTCGAGAAAACTTGCGCCAGTTGCATCAAATAAACTTCTGCCAGTTGCGTCAAACAAACTTGTGCCAGTTGCGTCAAACAAACTTGTGCCAGTTGCGTCAAACAAACTTGTGCCAGTTACGTCAAACTTGTGCCAATTGATTAAAAAAAACTTGTGCCAGTTGCATTGAACAAACTTGTGCCAGTTGCATCTAACAAACTTGTGCCAGTTGCGTCAAACAAACTTGTGCCAGTTGCGTCGAAAAAACTTGTGCCAGTTGCATCGAACAAACTAGTGCCAGTTTCATAGAACAAACTTGTGCCAGTTGCGTCAAACAAACTTGTGCCAGTTGCGTAGAACAAACTTGTGCCAGTTGCGTCGAACAAATTTGTGCCAGTTGCATCGAACAATCTAGTGCCAGTTGCATAGAACAACCTTGTGCCAGTTGCGTCAAACAAACTTGTGCCAGTTGTGTCAAACAAACTTGTGCCAGTTGTGTCGAACAAACTTGTGCCAGTTACGTTAAACAAACTTGTTCTAGTTGCATTGAACAATCTTGTGCCAGTTGAGTCGAACAAACTTGTGCCAGTTGCGTCGAACAAACTTGCGCCAGTTCCGTCGAACAAACTTGTGCCAGTTGCTTAGAACAAACTTGTGCCAGTTGTGTCAAACAAACTTGTGCCAGTTGCGTAGAACAAACTTGTGCCAGTTGCGTCGAACAAACTTGTGCCAGTTGGGTAGAACAAACATGAGCCAGTTGTGTCAAACAAATTTGTGCCAGTTGCGTAGAACACACTAGTGCCAGTTGCATATAGCAAACTTGTGCCAGATGCGTAGAACAAACATTTGCCATTTGGGTAGAACAAACTTGTGCCAGTTGTGTCAAACAAACTTGTGCCAGTTGTGTACAACAAACTAGTAAGAGTTGCATAGAACAAACTTGTGCCAGTTGCGTCGAACAAACTTGTGCCAGTTGCGTAGAACAAACTTGTACCAGTTGCGTCAAACAAACTTATGCCAGTTGAACAGAACAAACTAGTGCCAGTTGCATAGAACAAACTTGTGCCAGTTGCGTAGAACAATCTTGTGCCAGTTGCGTCAAACAAACTTGTGCCAGTTGCGTCGAACAAGCTTGTGCCAGTTGCGTCGAAGAAACTTGTGCCAGTTGCGTCAAACAAACTTGTGCCATTTGCGTCGAACAAACTTGTGCCAGTTGCGTCGAACAAACTTGTGCCAGATATGGCGAAAAACTTGTGTCAGTTGCTTCGAGAAAAATTGTGCCAGTTGCGTAAAAAAAAACTTGTGCCAGTTGCGTCAAACAAACTTGTGCCAGTTGCGTCAAACAAACTTGTGCCTCTTGCGTCAAACAAACTTGTGCCAGTTGCGTCAAACAAACTTGTACCAATTGAGTCGAAAAAACTTGTGCCTGTTACGTCGAACAAACTTGTGCCAGTTGCGTCTAACAAACTTGTGCCAGTTGCGTCAAACAAACTTGTGCCAGTTGCGTCAAACAAACTTGTGCCAGTTGCGTAGAACAAACTTGTGCCAGTTGCGTCAAAGAAACTTGCGCCAGTTGCGTAGAAGAACCTTGTGCCAGTTGCGTCAAACGAACTTGTGCCAGTTGCGTCTAACAAACTTTTGCCAGTTGCGTCGAACAAACTTGTGCCAGTTGCGTCAAACAAACTTGCGACAGTTGCGTCAAACAAACTTGTGCCAGTTGTGTCAAACAAACTTGTGTCAGTTGCGTAGAACAAACTTGTGCCAGTTGCGTCGAACAAACTTTTGTCAGTTGGGTAGAACAAACTTGTGCCAGTTGCGTCAAACAAACTTGTGCCAGTTGCGTAGAACAAACTAGTGCCAGTTGGGTCGAACAAACTTGTGCCAGATGCGTAGAACAAACTTGTGCCAGTTGCGTAGAACAAACCTATACCAGTTGCATAGAAGAAACTTGTGCCGGTTATGTAGAACAAACTTGTGCCAGTTGCGTCGAACAAACTTGTGCCAGTTGTGTCGAACAAACTTGTGCCAGTTGCGTCAAAAAAACTTGGGCCAGTTTCGTCGAACAACCTTGTGCCAGTGGCATCCAACAAACTTGTGCCAGTTGCGTAGAACAAACCTGTGCCAGTTGCATAGAACAAACTTGTGCCGGTTATGTAGAACAAACTTGTGCCAGTTGAAGTCGAACAAACTTGTGCCAGTTGTGTTGAACAAACTTGTGCCAGTTGCGTCAAAAAAACTTGTGCCAGTTTCGTCGAACAAACTTGTGCCAGTGGCATCCAACTAACTTGTGCCAGTTGCGTCGAACAAACTTGTGCCAGTTGGGTCGAAACAAACCTGTGCCAGTTGCATAGAACAAACTTGTGCCAGTTGCGTAGAACAACCTTGTGCCAGTTGCGTCGAACAAACTTGTGCTAGTTGGTAGAACAAACTTGTGCCAGTGACGTCAAACAACTTTATGCCAGTTGCGTAAAACAAACTAGTGCCAGTTGCATAGAACAAACTTGTGCCAGTTGAGTAGAACAAACTTGTGCCAATTGCATCAAACAAACTTGTGCCAGTTGCGTCGAACAAACTTGTGCCAGTTGCGTCGAAGAAACTTGTGCCAGTTGCGTCAAACAAACTTGTGCCAGTTGCGCTGAACAAACTTGTGCCAGTTGCGTCGAACAAACTTGTGCCAGTTACGGCGAACAAACTTGTGCCAGTTGTGTCGAAAAAAAGTTGTGCCAGTTGCGTCAAATAAACTTGTGCCAGTTGCATCAAGCAAACTTGTGCCAGTTGCATCAAAGAAACTTGTGCCAGTTGCGTCAAACAAACTTGTGCCAGTTGCGTCAAACAAACTTGTGCCAATTGATTTGAAAAAAACTTGTGCCAGTTGCGTTGAACAAACTTGTGCCAGTTGCGTCAAACAAACTTGTGCCAGTTGCGTCAAACAAACTTGTGCCAGTTGCGTCGAACAAACTTGTGCCAGTTGCATCGAACAAACTAGTGCCAGTTGCATAGAACAAATTTGTCCCAGTTGCGTCAAACAAACTTGTGCCAGTTGCGTAGAACAAACTTGCACATGTTGCGTAGAACAACTTTGTGCCAGTTGCGTCAAACAAACTTGTGCCAGTTGCGTCTAACAAACTTGTGCCAGTTGCGTCGAACAAAATTGTGCCAGTTGTGTGAATCAAACTTTTGCCAGTTGGGTCGAACAAACTTGTGCCAGTTACGTTAAACAAACTTGTACCAGTTGCGTCGTACAAATTTGTGCCAGTTGCGTCGAACAAACTTGTGCCAGTTGCGTCGAACAAACTTGCGCCAGTTGCGTCGAACAAACTTGTGCCAGGTGCTTAGAACAAACTTGTGCCACTTGTGTCAAACAAACTTGTGCCAGTTGTGTAGAACAAACTTGTGCCAGTTGCGCCGAACAAACTTGTGCCTGTTGGGTAGAACAAACATGTGCCAGTTGCGTCAAACAAATTCGTGCCAGTTGCGTCAAACAAACTAGTGCCAGTTGCATAGAACAAACTTGTACCAGATGCGTAGAACAAACTTTTGCCATTTGCGTAGAACAAACTTGTGCCAGTTGTGTCAAACAAACTTGTGCCAGTTGTGTACAACAAACTTGTGCCAGTTATGTAGAACAAACTTTTGCCTGTTGCATCAAACAAACTTGTGCCAGTTGCGTCAAACAAACTTGTGCCATTTGCATAGAACAAACTTGTGCCAGTTGCATAGAAGAACCTTGTGCCAGTTGCGTCAAACAAACTTGTGCCAGTTGCGTCAAAGAAACTTGTGCCAGTTGCGTCAAAGAAACTTGTGCCAGTTGCGTCGAACAAACTTGAGCCAGTTGCGTAGAACAAACTTGTGCCAGTTGCATAGAACAAACTTGTGCCAGATATGTAGAACAAACTTATGCCAGTTGCGTCAAACAAACTTGTGCCAATTGCGTCGAACAAACTTGTGCCAGTTATGGTGAACAAACTTGTGCCAGTTTCCTCGAGAAAACTTGTGCCAGTTGCGTCAAATAAACTTGTGCCAGTTGCATCAAACAAACTTGTGCCAATTGCGTCAAACAAACTTGTGCCAGTTGCGTCAAACAAATTTGTTCCAGTTGCGTCAAACAAACTTGTGCCAATTGAGTCGAAAAAACTTGTGCCAGTTGCGTCGAACAAACTTGTGCCAGTTGCGTAGAACAAACTTGTGCCAGTTGCATAGAAGAACCTTGTGCCAGTTGCGTCAAACAAACTTGTGCCAGTTGCGTCAAACAAACTTGTGCCAGTTGCGTCAAAGAAACTTGTGCCAATTGAGTCGAAAAAACTTGTGCCAGTTGCGTAGAACAAACTTGTGCCAGTTGCATACAACAAACTTGTGCCAGTTGCGTAGAACAAACTTGTGCCAGTTGCGTAGAACAAATTTTTGCCAGTTGCAAGGAACAAATTAGCGCCAGATGCGTCAAACAAACTTGTGCCAGTTGCTTCGAACAAACTTGTGCTAGTGGCTTCGAACAAACTTGTGCCAGTTACGGCGAACAAACTTGTGCCAGTTGCGTCGAGAAAACTTGTGCCAGTTGCGTCAAAAAGACTTGTGCCCGTTGCGTCAAACAAACTTGTTCCAGTTGCGTCGAACAAACCTGTGCCAGTTAAGGCGAACAAACTTTTGCCAGTTGCGTCGAGAAAACTTGTGCCAGTTGCGTCAAATAAACTTGTGCCAGTTGTGTCAAACAAACTTGTGCAAGTTGCGTCATACAAACTTGTGCCAGTTGCGTCAAACAAACTTCTGCTAATTGAGTCGAAAAAACTTGTTCCAGTTACATCGAACAAACTTGTGCCAGTTGCGTCTAACAAACTTGTGCCAGTTGCTTCAAACAAACTTGGGCCAGTTGCGCCGAACAAACTTGTGCCAGTTGCGTCAAATAAACTTCTGCCAGTTGCATCAAACAAACGTGTGCCAGTTGCATCAAACAAACTTGTGCCAGTTGCGTAGAACAAACTTGTGCCAGTTTCGTAGAACAACCTTGTGCCAGTTGCGTCAAACAAACTTGTGCCAGTTGCGTCAAACAAACTTGTGCCAGTTGCGTCAAAAAAACTTGTGCCAGTTGGGTCGAACAAACTTGTGCCAGTTGCGTTAAACAAACTTGTGCCAGTTGCATCGAACAAACTTGTGCCAGTTGCGTCGAACAAACTTGTGCCAGTTGCGTCGAACAAACTTGCGCCAGTTGCGTCAAACAAACTTGTGCCAGTTGTGTTGAACAAACTTCTGCCAGTTGTGTCAAACAAACTTGTGTCAGTTGCATCGAACAAACTTGTGCCAGTTGCGTCGAACAAACTTGTGCCAATTGTGTCGAACAAACTTGTGCCAGTTGCGTCAAACAAACTTGTGCCAGTTGCGTTGAACAAAGTTCTGCCAGTTGTGTCAAACAAACTTGTGTCAGTTGCATAGAACAAACTTGTGTCAGTTGGGTAGAACAAACTTGTGCCAGTTGTGTCAAACAAACTTGTGCCAGTTGTGTCAAACAAGCTTGGGCCAGTTGCGTCAAAAAAACTTGTGCCAGTTGTGTCAAAAAAACTTGTGCCAGTTGGGTCGAACAAACTTGTGCCAGTTGCGTTAAACAAACTTGTGCCAGTTGCATCGAACATTCTTGTGCCAGTTGCGTCGAACAAACTTGTGCCAGTTGCGTCAAACAAACTTGCGCCAGTTGCGTCAAACAAACTTGTGCCAGTTGCGTCAAACAAACTTCTGCCAGTTGTGTCAAACAAACTTGTGTCAGTTGCATAGAACAGACTTGTGCCAGTTGCGTCGAACAAACTTGTGCCAATTGCGTCGAACAAACTTGCGCCAGTTGCGTCAAACAAACTTGTGCCAGTTCAGTTGAACAAAATTCTGCCAGTTGTGTCAAACAAACTTGTGTCAGTTGCATAGAACAAACTTGTGTCAGTTGGGTAGAACAAACTTGTGCCAGTTGCTTCAAACAAACTTGTGCCAGTTGGTTCGAACAAACTTGTGCCAGTTGTGTAAAACAAACTTGTGCCAGTTGGTTCGAACAAACTTGTGAGAGTTGCGTCCAACAAACTTGTACCAGTTGCGTCAAACAAACTTGTGCCAGATGCGTAGAACAAACTTGTGCCAATTGTGTCAAACAAACTTATGCCAGTTACATAGAACAAACTAGTGCCAGTTGCATAGAACAAACTAGTGCCAGTTGCATAGAACAAACTTGTGCCAGTTGCGTAGAACAAACTTGTGCCAGTTGCATAGAACAAACTTGTGTCAGTTGCGTCGAACAAACTTGTGCCAGTTGTGTCGAAGAAACCTGTGCCAGTTGCGTCAAACAAACATGTACCAGTTGTGTCGAACAAACTTTTGCCAGTTGCGTTGAACAAACTTGTGCCAGATATGGCGAACAAACTTGTGCCAGTTGCGTCGAGAAAACTTGTGCCAGTTGCTTCAAAAAAAACTTGTGCCAGTTGCGTCAAACAAACTTTTGCCAGTTGCGTCAAACAAACTTGTGCCTCTTGCGTCAAACAAACTTGTGCCAGTTGCGTCAAACAAACTTGTACCAATTGAGTCGAAAAAACTTGTGCCTGTTACTTCGAACAAACTTGTGCCAGTTGCGTCTAACAAACTTGTACAAGTTGAGTCGAACAAACTTGTGCTATTTGCGTCAAACAAACTTGTGCCAGTTGTGTAGAACAAACTTGTGCCAGTTGCGTCAAACAAACTTTTGCCATTTGCGCAGAACAAACTTGTGCCAGATGCGTAGAAGAACCTTGTGCCAGTTGCGTCAAACAAACTTGTGCCAGTTGCGTCAAACAAACTTGTGCCAGTTGCGTCAATCAAACTTGTGCCAGTTGGGTTGAACAAACTTGTGCCAGTTGCGTTAAACAAACTTGTGCTAGTTGCATCGAACAAACTTTTGCCAGTTGCGTCGAACAAACTTGTGCCAGTTGCGTCGAACAAATTTGTGCCAGTTGCGTCGAACAAACTTGTGCCAGTTACGTTGAACAAACTTCTGCCAATTATGTCAAACAAACTTGTGTCAGTTACGTAGAACAAACTTGTGCCAGTTGCGTCGAACAAACTTGTGTCAATTGGGTAGAACAAATTTGTGCCAGTTGCGTCAAACAAACTTGTGCCAGTTGCGTAGAACAAACTAGTGCCAGTTGCATAGAACAAACTTGTGCCAGATGCGTAGAACAAAACTTGTGCCAGTTGCGTAGAACAAACTTGTGCCAGTTGCATAGAACAAACTTGTGCCAGTTATGTAGAACAAACTTGTGCCAGTTGCGTCAAACAAACTTGAGCCAGTTGCGTCAAACAAACTTGTGCTAGTTACGGCGAACAAACTTGTGCTAGTTTTGTCGAGAAAACTTGTGCCAGTTGCGTCAAATAAACTTGTGCCAGTTGCGTCAAACAAACTTGTGCCAGTTGCGTCAAACAAACTTGTGCCAGTTGCGTCAAACAAACTTGTTCCAGTTGCGTCAAACAAACTTGTGCCAATTGAGTCGAAAAAACTTGTGCCAGTTGCATCGAACAAACTTGTGCCAGTTGCGTCTGACAAACTTGTGCCAGTTGCGTCAAAAAAACTTGGGCCAGTTTCGTCGAACAAACTTGTGTCAGTGGCATCCAACAAACTTGTGCCAGTTGCGTAGAACAACCTTGTGCCAGTTGCGTGAAACAAACTTGTGCCAGTTGCGTAAAACAAACTTGTGCCAGTTGCGTAGAACAACCTTGTGCCAGTTGCGTCGAGAAAACTTGTGGTAGTTTGTAGAACAAACTTGTGCCAGTTGCGTCAAACAAACTTATGCCAGTTGCGTAAAACAAACTAGTGCCAGTTGCATAGAACAAACTTGTGCCAGTTGAGTAGAACAAACTTGTGCCAATTGCATCAAACAAACTTGTGCCAGTTCGTCGAACAAACTTGTGCCAGTTGCATCGAAGAGACTTGTGCCAGTTGCGTCGAACAAACTTGTGCCAGTTGCGTCGAACAAACTTGTGCCAGTTACGGCGAACCAACTTATGCCACTTGCGTCGAGAAAACTTGTGCCAGTTGCGTCAAATAAACTTGTGCCAGTTGCGTCAAACAAACTTGTGCCAGTTACGGCGAACAAACTTGTGCCAGTTGCGTCGAGAAAACTTGTGCCAGTTACGTCAAATAAACTTGTGCCAGTTGCGTCAAACAAACTTGTGCCAGTTGCGTCAAACAAACTTGTGCCAGTTGCGTCAAACAAACTTGTGCCAGTTGCGTCCAACAAACTTGTGCCAATTGATTAAAAAAAACTTGTGCCACTTGCGTTGAACAAACTTGTGCCAGTTGCGTCTAACAAACTTGTGCCAGTTGTGTCAAACAAACTTGTGCCAGTTGCGTCGAACAAACTTGTGCCAGTGGCATCGAACAAACTAGTGCCAGTTGCATAGAACAAACTTGTGCCAGTTGCGTCAAACAAACTTATGCCAGTTGCGTAGAACAAACTTGTACATGTTGCGTAGAACAACCTTGTGCCAGTTGAGTCGAGAAAAGTTGTGCCAGTTGTGTCAAACAAACTTGTTCCAGTTGTGTCGAACAAACTTGTGCCAGTTACGTTAAAGAAACTTGTTCTAGTTGAGTCGAACAAACTTGCGCCACTTGCGTCAAACAAACTTGTGCCAGTTGCGTCGAACAAACTTGCGTCAGTTCCGTCGAACAAACTTGTGCCAGTTGCTTATAACAAACTTGTGCCAGTTGCGTCTAACAAACTTGTGCCAGTTGCGTCAAACAAACTTGGGCCAGTTGCGACGAACAAACTTGTGCCAATTGCGTCAAACAAACTTGTGCCAGTTGCATCAAACAAACTTGTGCCAGTTGCTTCGAACAAACTTCTGCCAGTTGAGTTGAACAAACTTCTGCCAGTTGTTTCAAACAAACTTGTGTCCTTTGCGTAGAACAAACTTGTGCCATTTGCATCAAACAAACTTGTGCCAGTTGCTTCGAACAAACTTCTGCCAGTTGAGTTGAACAAACTTCTGCCAGTTGTTTCAAACAAACTTGTGTCCTTTGCGTAGAACAAACTTGTGCCAGTTGCGTCGAACAAACTTGTGTCAGTTGGTTAGAACAAACTTGTGCTACTTGCATCAAACAAAATTGTGCCAGTTGAGTAGAACAAACTAGTGCCAGTTGGATAGAACAAACTTGTGCCTGATGCGTAGAACAAACTTGTGCCAGTTGCGCAGAACAAACTTGTGCCAGTTGCGTAGAACAAACTTGTACCAGTTGCGTAGAACAAACTTGTGCCAGTTGCATAGAACAAACTTGTGCCAGTTGTGTAGAACAAACTTGTGCCAGTTGCGTCGAACAAACTTGTGCCAGTTGCGTCGAACAAACTTGTGCCAGTTACGGCGAACAAACTTGTGCCAGTTTCGTCGAGAAAAATTGTGCCAGTTGCGTCAAATAAACTTGTGCCTGTTGCGTCAAACAAACTTGTGCCAGTTGCGTCAAATAAACTTGTTCCAGTTGCGTCAAACAAACTTTTGCCAATTGAGTTGAACAAACTTGTGCCAGTTGCGTCAAACAAACTTTTGCCAGTTGTATCGAACAAACTTGTGCCAGTTGCGCCGAACAAACTTGTGCCAGTTGCGTCTAACAAACTTGTGCCGTTGCGTCGAACAAACTTGTGCCAGTTGCGTCGAAGAAACTTGTGCCAGTTGCATCAAACAACCGTGTGCCAGTTGAGTAGAACAAACGTGTGTCAGTTGCGTAGAACAACCTTGTGCCAGTTGCGTCAAACAAACTTGTTCCAGTTGCATCAAACAAACTTGTGCCAGTTGCGTTGAACAAACTTGTGCCAGTTGTGTCTAACAAACTTTTCCCAGTTGGGTCGAACAAACTTGTGCCAGTTGCGTTAAACAAACTTGTACCAGTTGCGTCGAACAAACTTGTGCCAGTTGCGTCGAACAAACTTGTGCCGTTACGTCGAACAAACTTGTGCCAGTTGCGTTGAACAAACTTGTGCCAGTTGCGTCGAACAAACTTGTGCCAGTTGCGTATAACAAACTTGTGCTGTTGCGTCGAACAAACTTGTGCCAGTTGCGTCAAACAAACTTGTGCCAGTTGAGTCGAACAAACTTGTGTACAGTTGCGTCGAAAAAACTTGTGCCATTTGCGTCGAACAAACTTATGCCAGTTGCGTAGAACAAACTTGTGCCAGTTGCGTCAAACAAACTTGTGCCAGTTGCGTATAACAAACTTGTGCTGTTGCGTCGAACAAACTTGTGCCAGTTGCGTCGAAGAAACTTGTGCCAGTTGAGTCGAACAAACTTGTGTACAGTTGCGTCGAAAAAACTTGTGCCATTTGCGTCGAACAAACTTATGCCAGTTGCATAGAACAAACTTGTGCCAGTTGCGTAGAACAAACTTGTGCCAATTGCATCAAACAAACTTGTGCCAGTTGCATCGAACAAAGTTGTGCCAGTTGCGTTGAAGAAACTTTTGCCAGTTGCGTCAAACAAACTTGTGCTAGTTGCATCGTACAAACTTGTGCCAGTTGCGTCAAACAAACTTGTGCCTCTTGTTTCAAACAAACTTGTGCCAGTTGTGTCGAAAAAACTTGTGCCAAATACATCGAACAAACTTGTGCCAGTTGCGTCAAACAAACTTATGCCAGTTGCGTAGAACAAACAAGTGCCAGTTGCATAGAACAAACTTATGCCAGTTGCGTAGAACAAACTTGTGCCAGTTGCATAAAACAAACTTGTGCCAGTTGCGTCAAACAAACTTGTGCCAGTTGCGTCAAACAAACTTGTGCCAGTTGCGTCGAACAAACTTGTGCCAGTGGCGTCGAACAAACTTGTGCCAATTACGGCGAACAAACTTGTGCCAGTTGCGTCGAGAAAACTTGTGCCAGTTGCGTCAAATAAACTTGTGCCAGTTGCATAGAACAAACTTGTGCCAGTTATAGCGAACAAACTTGTGCCAGTTGCGTCGAGAAAACTTGTGCCAGTTGCGTCAAACAAACTTGTGCCAGTTGCATAGAACAAATTTGTGCTAGTTGCGTAGAACAACCTTAATGCAGTTGCGTCAAACAAACTTGTGCCAGTTGCGTCAAACAAACTTGTGCCAGTTGAGTCAAACAAACTTTTGCCAGTTGCGTCGAACAAACTTGTGCCAGTTGCGTCAAACAAACTTGTGCCAGTTGAGTCAAACAAACTTTTGCAAGGTGCTTAGAACAAACTTGTGCCACTTGTGTCAAACAAACTTGTGCCAGTTGTGTAGAACAAACTTGTGCCATTTGCATAGAACAAACTTGTGCCAGTTGCGTTGAACAAACTTGTGCCAGTTGTGTCTAACAAACTTTTCCCAGTTGGGTCGAACAAACTTGTGCCAGTTGCGTTAAACAAACTTGTACCAGTTGCGTCGAACAAACTTGTGCCAGTTGCGTCGAACAAACTTGTGCCGTTACGTCGAACAAACTTGTGCCAGTTGCGCTGAACAAACTTGTGCCAGTTGCGTCGAACAAACTTGTGCCACTTGCGTATAACAAACTTGTGCTGTTGCGTCGAACAAACTTGTGCCAGTTGCGTCAAACAAACTTGTGCCAGTTGAGTCGAACAAACTTGTGTACAGTTGCGTCGAAAAAACTTGTGCCATTTGCGTCGAACAAACTTATGCCAGTTGCGTAGAACAAACTTGTGCCAGTTGCGTCAAACAAACTTGTGCCAGTTGCGTATAACAAACTTGTGCTGTTGCGTCGAACAAACTTGTGCCAGTTGCGTCGAACAAACTTGTGCCAGTTGAGTCGAACAAACTTGTGTACAGTTGCGTCGAAAAAACTTGTGCCATTTGCGTCGAACAAACTTATGCCAGTTGCATAGAACAAACTTGTGCCAGTTGCGTAGAACAAACTTGTGCCAATTGCATCAAACAAACTTGTGCCAGTTGCATCGAACAAAGTTGTGCCAGTTGCGTTGAAGAAACTTTTGCCAGTTGCGTCTAACAAACCTGTGCCAGTTGCGTCAAACAAACTTGGGCCAGTTGCGACGAACAAACTTGTGCCAATTGCGTCAAACAAACTTGTGCCAGTTGCATCAAACAAACTTGGGCCGGTTGCGACGAACAAACTTGTGCCAATTGCGTCAAACAAACTTGTGCCAGTTGCAACAAACAAACTTGTGCCAGTTGCATCAAACAAACTTGTGCCAGTTGCTTCGAACAAACTTGTGCCAATTACATCGAACAAACTTGTGCCAGTTGCGTCAAACAAACTTATGCCAGTTACGTAGAACAAACTAGTGCCAGTTGCATAGAACAAACTTATGCCAGTTGCGTAGAACAAACTTGTGCCAGTTGCATAAAACAAACTTGTGCCAGTTGCGTCAAACAAACTTGTGCCAGTTGCGTCAAACAAACTTGTGCCAGTTGCGTCGAACAAACTTGTGCCAGTGGCGTCGAACAAACTTGTGCCAATTACGGCGAACAAACTTGTGCCAGTTGCGTCGAGAAAACTTGTGCCAGTTGCGTCATATAAACTTGTGCCAGTTGCATAGAACAAACTTGTGCCAGTTACAGCGAACAAACTTTTGCCAGTTGCGCCGAGAAAACTTGTGCCAGTTGCGTCAAACAAACTTGTGCCAGTTGCATAGAACAAACTTGTGCCAGTTGCGTAGAACAACCTTGTGCCAGTTGCGTCAAACAAACTTGTGCCAGTTGCGTCAAACAAACTTGTGCCAGTTGAGTCAAACAAACTTGTGCTAGTTGCGTCGAACAAACTTGTGCCAGTTGCGTCAAACAAACTTGTGCCAGTTGCGTCAAACAAACTTGTGCCAGTTGCATCAAACAAACTTGTACAAGTTGCGTCAAACAAACTTGTGCCAGTTGCGTCTAACAAACTTGTGCCAGTTGCGTCAAAAAAACTTGGGCCAGTTGGGTAGAACAAACTTGTGCCAGTTGCATCGAACAAACTTGTGTCAGTTGGGTAGAACAAACTTGTGACAGTTGCGTCGAACAAACTTGTGCCAGTTGCGTAGAACAAACTTGTGCCAGTTGCGTCAAGCAAACTAATGCCACTTGCGTCGAACAAACTTGTGCCAGTTACGTAGAACAACCTTGTGGCAGTTGCGTTGAACAAACTTGTGCCAGTTGCGTCAAACAAACTTGTGCCAGATGAGTCAAACAAACTTGTGCCAGTTGCGTCGAACAAACTTGTGCCAGTTGCGTCAAACAAACTTGTGCCAGTTGCGTCAAACAAACTTGTGCCAGTTGCATCAAACAAACTTGTACAAGTTGCGTCAAACAAACTTGTGCCCGTTGCGTCTAACAAACTTGTGCCAGTTGCGTCAAAAAAACTTGGGCCAGTTGGGTAGAACAAACTTGTGCCAGTTGCATCGAACAGACTTGTGTCAGTTGGGTAGAACAAACTTGTGCCAGTTGCGTCGAACAAACTTGTGCCAGTTGCGTAGAACAAACTTGTCCCAGTTGTGTCAAGCAAACTTGTGCCAGTTGCGTCGATCAAACTTGTGCCAGTTACGTAAAACAACCTTCTGGCAGTTGCGTTGAACAAACTTGTGCCAGTTGCATAGAACAAACTTGTGCCAGTTGCGTCAAACAAACTTATGCCAGTTGCGTCGAACAAACTAGTGCCAGTTGCATAGAACAAACTTGTGCCAGTTGCGTAGAACAAACTAGTGCCAGTTGCGTCGAAGAAACTTGTGCCAGTTGCGTCAAACAAACTTGTGCCAGTTACGGCGAACAAACTTGTGCCACTTGCGTCGAGAAAACTTGTGCCACTTGCGTCGAGAAAACTTGTGCCAGTTGCGTCAAATAAATGTGTGCCAGTTGCTATAAACTGGTGCCAGTTGCGTCAAACAAACTTGTGCCATTTGCGTCAAACAAACTTATGCCAGTTGCGGCAAACAAACTTGTGCCAGTTGCGTCAAACAAACTTATACCAATTGAGTCGAAAAAACTTGTGGCAGTTGCTTCGAACAAACTTGGGCCAGTTGCATCTGACAAACTTATGCCAGTTGCGTCAAACAAACTTGTGCCAGTTGCGAAGAACAAACTTGTGCATGTTGCGTAGAACAACCTTGTTCCAGTTGCGTCAAACAAACTTTCGCCAGTTGAGTCAAACAAACTTGTGCCAATTGCGTCGAACAAACTTGTGCCAGTTGTGTCAAACAAACTTGTGCCAGTTAGGTCGAACAAACTTGTGCCAGTTACGTCGAACAAACTTGCACTAGTTGCGTCGAAGAAACTTGTGTCAGTTGCGTCGAACAAACTTGTGCCAGTTGCGTCGAACAAATTTGCGCCAGTTGCGTCGAACAAACTTGTGCCAGTTGCTTAGAACAAACTTGTGCCAGTTGCGTCAAACAAGCATGTGCCAGTTGTGTCAAACAAACTTGTGCCAGTTGCGTCGAACAAACTTTTGCCAGTTGCATAGAACAACCTTGTGCCAGTTGTGTCAAACAAACTTGTGCCAGTTGCGTCGAACAAACTTGTGCCAGTTGCATCAAACAAAGTTGTGCCAGTTGAGTTGAACAAACTTGTGCCAGTTGCGTCAAACAATCTTGTGCCAGTTGCGTCAAACAAACTTGTGCCCGTTGCGTCAAACAAACTTGTGCCAGTTGCGTCAAACAAACTTTTGCCAGTTGCATCAAACAAAGTTGTGCCAGTTGCGTCGAACAAACTTGTGCCAGTTTTGTCAAACAAACTTGTGCCAGTTGGGTCGAACAAACTTGTGCCAGTTATGTTAAACAAACTTGTACCAGTTGCGTCGAACAAACTTGTGCCAGTTGCGTCGAACAAACTTGCGCCACTTCCGTCGAACAATCTTGTGCCAGTTGCTTCGAACAAACTTGTGCCAGTTGTGTCAATCAAACTTGTGCCAGTTGCGTAGAACAAACTTGTGCCAGTTGCGTCGAACAAACTTGTGCCAGTTGGATAGAACAAACATGTGCCAGTTGCGTCAAACAAATTTGAGCCAGTTGCGTAGAACAAACTAGTGCCAGTTGCATAGAACAAACTTGTGCCAGATGCATAGAACAAACTTTTGCCATTTGCTTAGAACAAACTTGTGCCAGTTGTGTCAAACAAACTTGTGCCAGTTGTGTACAACAAACTTGTTAGAGTTGCGTAGAACAAACTTGTGCCAGTTGCGTAGAACAAACTTGTGCCAGTTGTGTAGAACAAACTTGTGCCAGTTGCGTCAAACAAACTTGTGCCAGTTGCATAGAACAAACTTGTGCCACTTGCGTCGAACAAGCTTGTGCCAGTTGCGTAGAACAAACTTGTGCCAGTTGCGTCAAACAAACTTATGCCAGTTGCGTAGAACAAACTAGTGCCAGTTGCATAGAACACACTTATGCCAGTTGCGTAGAACAAACTTGTGCCAGTTGCATAAAACAAACTTATGCCAGTTGCGTCAAACAAACTTGTGCCAGTTGCGTCAAACAAACTTGTGCCAGTTGCGTCGAACAAACTTGTGCCAGTGGCGTCGAACAAACTTGTGCCAGTTACGGCGAACAAACTTGTGCCAGTTGCGTCGAGAAAACTTGTGCCAGTTGCGTCAAATAAACTTGTGCCAGTTGCATAGAACAAACTTGTGCCAGTTACAGCGAACAAACTTGTGCCAGTTGCGTCGAGAAAACTTGTGCCAGTTGCGTCAAATAAACTTGTGCCAGTTGCATCAAACAAATTTGTGCCAGTTGCGTCAAAAAAACTTATGCCGGTTGCGTCAAACAAACTTGTGCCAGTTGTGTCAAACAAACTTGTGCCAATTGAGTCGAAAAAACTTATGCCAGTTACATCGAACAAACTTGTGCCAGTTGCGTCTAACAAACTTGTGCCAGTTGCGTCAAACAAACTTGGGCCAGTTGCGACGAACAAACTTGTGCCAATTGCGTCAAACAAACTTGTGCCAGTTGCATCAAACAAACTTGTGCCAGTTGCATCAAACAAACTTGTGCCAGTTGCTTCGAACAAACTTCTGCCAGTTGAGTTGAACAAACTTCTGCCAGTTGTTTCAAAAAAACTTGTGTCCTTTGCGTAGAACAAACTTGTGCCAGTTACATCAAACAAACTTGTGCCAGTTGCTTCGAACAAACTTCTGCCAGTTGAGTTGAACAAACCTCTGCCAGTTGTTTCAAACAAACTTGTGTCCTTTGCGTAGAACATACTTGTGCCAGTTGCGTCGAACAAACTTGTGTCACTTGGGTAGAAAAAACTTGTGCTACTTGCGTCAAACAAAATTGTGCCAGTTGCGTAGAAGAAACTATTGCCAGTTGGATAGAACAAACTTGTGCCTGATGCGTAGAACAAACTTGTGCCAGTTGCGTAGAAAAAACTTGTGGCAGTTGCGTAGAACAAACTTGTGCCAGTTGCGTAGAACAAACTTGTGCCAGTTGCATAGAACAAACTTGTGCCAGTTGTGTAAAACAAACTTGTGCCAGTTGCGTCGAACAAACTTGTGCCAGTTGCGTCGAACAAACTTGTGCCAGTTACGGCGAACAAACTTGTGCCAGTTTCGTCGAGAAAAATTTTGCCAGTTGCGTCAAATAAACTTGTGCCTGTTGCGTCAAACAAACTTGTGCCAGTTGCGTCAAATAAACTTGTTCCAGTTGCGTCAAAAAAACTTTTGCCAATTGAGTTGAACAAACTTGTGCCAGTTGCGTCAAACAAACGTGTGCCAGTTGAGTAGAACAAACGTGTCAGTTGCGTAGAACAACCTTGTGCCAGTTGCGTCAAACAAACTTGTGCCAGTTGCGTCAAACAAACTTGTGCCAGTTGCGTTGAACAAACTTGTGCCAGTTGTGTCTAACAAACTTTTGCCAGTTGCATAGAACAAACTTGTGCCAGTTGCGTTAAACAAACTTGTACCAGTTGCGTCGAACAAACTTGTGCCAGTTGCGTCGAACAAACTTGTGCCGTTACGTCGGACAAACTTGTGCCAGTTGCGTTGAACAAACTTGTGCCAATTGCGTTGAACAAACTTGTGCCAGTTGCGTATAACAAACTTGTGCTGTTGCGTCGAACAAACTTGTGCCAGTTGCGTCGAACAAACTTGTGTACGGTTGCGTCGAAAAAACTTGTGCCAGTTGCGTCGAACAAACTTATGCCAGTTGCGTAGAACAAACTAGTGCCAGTTGCGTAGAACAAACTTGTGCCAGTTGCGTCGAACAAACTTGTGCCAGTTGTGTAGAACAAAAATGTGCCAGTTGTGTCAAACAAATTTGTGCCAGTTGCGTAGAACACACTAGTTTCAGTTGCATAGAACAAACTTATGCCAGATGCGTAGAAGAAACATTTGCCATTTGCGTAGAACAAACTTGTGCCAGTTGTGTCAAAAAAAACTTGTACCAGTTGTGTACAACAAACTAGTAAGAGTTGCGTAGAACAAACTTGTGCCAGTTGCGTCAAACAAACTTGTGCCAGTTGCGTAGAACAAACTTGTACCAGTTGCGTCAAACAAACTTATGCCAGTTGCATAGAACAAACTAGTGCCAGTTGCATAGAACAAACTTGTGCCAGTTGCGTAGAACAAACTTGTGCCAGTTGCGTCAAACAAACTTGTGCCAGTTGCGTCGAACAAACTTGTGCCAGTTGCGTCGAAGAAACTTGTGCCAGTTGAGTCAAACAAACTTGTGCCAGTTGCGTCGAACAAACTTGTGCCAGTTGCGTCAAACAAACTTGTGCCAGTTGCGTCAAACAAACTTGTGCCAGTTGCATCAAACAAACTTGTACAAGTTGCGTCAAACAAACTTGTGCCAGTTGCGTCTAACAAACTTGTGCCAGTTGCGTCAAAAAAACTTGGGCCAGTTGGGTTGAACAAACTTGTGCCAGTTGCATCGAACAAACTTGTGTCAGTTGGGTAGAACAAACTTGTGACAGTTGCGTCGAACAAACTTGTGCCAGTTGCGTAGAACAAACTTGTGCCAGTTGCGTCAAGCAAATTAATGCCAGTTGCGTCGAACAAACTTGTGCCAGTTACGTAGAACAACCTTGTGGCAGTTGCGTTGAACAAACTTGTGCCACTTGCGTCAAACAAACTTGTGCCAGATGAGTCAAACAAACTTGTGCCAGTTGCGTCGAACAAACTTGTGCCAGTTGCGTCAAACAAACTTGTGCCAGTTGCGTCAAACAAACTTGTGCCAGTTGCATCAAACAAACTTGTACAAGTTGCGTCAAACAAACTTGTGCCAGTTGCGTCTAACAAACTTGTGCCAGTTGCGTCAAAAAAACTTGGGCCAGTTGGGTAGAACAAACTTGTGCCAGTTGCATCGAACAAACTTGTGTCAGTTGGGTAGAACAAACTTGTGCCAGTTGCGTCGAACAAACTTGTGCCAGTTGCGTAGAACAAACTTGTGCCAGTTGCGTCAAGCAAACTTGTGCCAGTTGCGTCGATCAAACTTGTGCCAGTTACGTAAAACAACCTTGTGGCAGTTGCGTTGAACAAACTTGTGCCAGTTGCATAGAACAAACTTGTGCCAGTTGCGTCAAACAAACTTATGCCAGTTGCGTAGAACAAACTAGTGCCAGTTGCATAGAACAAACTTGTGCCAGTTGCGTAGAACAAACTAGTGCCAGTTGCGTCGAAGAAACTTGTGCCAGTTGCGTCAAACAAACTTGTGCCAGTTGCATCGAACAAACTTGTGCCAGTTACGGCGAACAAACTTGTGCCACTTGCGTCGAGATAACTTGTGCCACTTGCGTCGAGAAAACTTGTGCCAGTTGCGTCAAATAAACTTGTGCCAGTTGCTATAAACTGGTGCCAGGTGCGTCAAACAAACTTGTGCCATTTGCGTCAAACAAACTTGTGCCAGTTGCGCCAAACAAACTTGTGCCAGTTGCGTCAAACAAACATATACCAATTGAGTCGAAAAAACTTGTGGCAGTTGCTTCGAACAAACTTGGGCCAGTTGCATCTGACAAACTTATGCCATTTGTGTCAAACAAACTTGTGCCAGTTGCGAAGAACAAACTTGTGCATGTTGCGCAGAACAACCTTGTGCCAGTTGCGTCAAACAAACTTTCGCCAGTTGAGTCAAACAAACTTGTGCCAATTGCGTCGAACAAACTTGTGCCAGTTGTGTCAAACAAACTTGTGCCAGTTAGGTCGAACAAACTTGTGCCAGTTACGTCGAACAAACTTGTACTAGTTGCGTCGAAGAAACTTGTGTCAGTTGCGTCGAACAAACTTGTGCCAGTTGCGTCGAACAAATTTGCGCCAGTTCCGTCGAACAAACTTGTGCCAGTTGCTTAGAACAAACTTGTGCCAGTTGTGTCAAACAAGCATGTGCCAGTTGTGTCAAACAAACTTGTGCCAGTTGCGTCGAACAAACTTTTGCCATTTGCATAGAACAACCTTGTGCCAGTTGTGTCAAACAAACTTGTGCCAGTTGTGTCGAACAAACTTGTGCCAGTTGCATCAAACAACGTTGTGCCAGTTGAGTCGAACAAACTTGTGCCAGTTGCGTCAAACAATCTTGTGCCAGTTGCGTCAAACAAACTTGTGCCCGTTGCGTCAAACAAACTTGTGCCAGTTGCGTCAAACAAACTTTTGCCAGTTGCGTCGAAGAAACTTGTGCCAGTTGCGTCGAACAAACTTGTGCCAGTTGTGTCAAACAAACTTGTGCCAGTTGGGTCGAACAAACTTGTGCCAGTTATGTTAAACAAACTTGTACCAGTTGCGTCGAACAAACTTGTGCCAGTTGCGTCGAACAAACTTGTGCCAGTTGCGTCGAACAAACTTGCGCCACTTCCGTCGAACAATCTTGTGCCAGTTACTTCGAACAAACTTGTGCCAGTTGTGTCAATCAAACTTGTGCCAGTTGCGAAGAACAAACTTGTGCCAGTTGCGTCGAACAAACTTGTGCCAGTTGGGTAGAACAAACATGTGCCAGTTGCGTCAAACAAATTTGAGCCAGTTGCGTAGAACAAACTAGTGCCAGTTGCATAGAACAAACTTGTGCCAGATGCATAGAACAAACTTTTGCCATTTGCTTAGAACAAACTTGTGCCAGTTGTGTCAAACAAACTTGTGCCAGTTGTGTACAACAAACTTGTAAGAGTTGCGTAGAACAAACTTGTGCCAGTTGCGTAAAACAAACTTGTGCCAGTTGTGTAGAACAAACTTGTGCCAGTTGCGTCAAACAAACTTGTGCCAGTTGCGTAGAACAAACTTGTGCCACTTGCGTCGAACAAACTTGTGCCAGTTGCGTAGAACAAACTTGTACCAGTTGCGTCAAACAAACTTATGCCAGTTGCGTAGAACAAACTAGTGCCAGTTGCATAGAACAAACTTATGCCAGTTGTGTAGAACAAACTTGTGCCAGTTGCATAAAACAAACTTGTGCCAGTTGTGTCAAACAAACTTGTGCCAGTTGCGTAGAACAAACTTGTGCCAGTGGCGTCGAACAAACTTGTGCCAGTTACGGCGAACAAACTTGTGCCAGTTGCGTCGAGAAAACTTGTGCCAGTTGCGTCAAATAAACTTGTGCCAGTTGCATAGAACAAACTTGTGCCAGTTACAGCGAACAAACTTGTGCCAGTTGCGTCGAGAAAACTTGTGCCAGTTGCGTCAAATAAACTTGTGCCAGTTGCATCAAACAAATTTGTGCCATTTGCGTCAAAAAAACTTATGCCAGTTGCGTCAAACAAACTTGTGCCAGTTGTGTCAAACAAACTTGTGCCAATTGAGTCGAAAAAACTTATGCCAGTTACGTCGAACAAACTTGTGCCAGTTGCGTCTAACAAACTTGTGCCAGTTGCGTCAAACAAACTTGGGCCAGTTGCGACGAACAAACTTGTGCCAATTGCGTCAAACAAACTTGTGCCAGTTGCATCAAACAAACTTGTGCCAGTTGCATCAAACAAACTTGTGCCAGTTGCTTCGAACAAACTTCTGCCAGTTGAGTTGAACAAACTTCTGCCAGTTGTTTCAAACAAACTTGTGTCCTTTGCGTAGAACAATCTTGTGCCAGTTGCATCAAACAAACTTGTGCCAGTTGCTTCGAACAAACTTCTGCCAGTTGAGTTGAACAAACTTCTGCCAGTTGTTTCAAACATACTTGTGTCCTTTGCGTAGAACATACTTGTGCCAGTTGCGTCGAACAAACTTGTGTCACTTGGGTAGAAAAAACTTGTGCTACTTGCGTCAAACAAAATTGTGCCAGTTGCGTAGAAGAAACTATTGCCAGTTGGATAGAACAAACTTGTGCCTGATGCGTAGAACAAACTTGTGCCAGTTGTGTAGAACAAACTTGTGGCAGTTGCGTAGAACAAACTTGTGCCAGTTGCGTAGAACAAACTTGTGCCAGTTGCATAGAACAAACTTGTGCCAGTTGTGTAAAACAAACTTGTGCCAGTTGCGTCGAACAAACTTGTGCCAGTTGCGTTGAACAAACTTGTGCCAGTTACGGCGAACAAACTTGTGCCAGTTTCGTCGAGAAAAATTTTGCCAGTTGCGTCAAATAAACTTAAGCCTGTTGCGTCAAACAAACTTGTGCCAGTTGCGTCAAATAAACTTGTTCCAGTTGCGTCAAACAAACTTTTGCCAATTGAGTTGAACAAACTTGTGCCAGTTGCGTCAAACAAACGTGTGCCAGTTGAGTAGAACAAACGTGTGTCAGTTGCTTAGAACAACCTTGTGCCAGTTGCGTCAAACAAACTTGTGCCAGTTGCGTCAAACAAACTTGTGCCAGTTGCGTTGAACAAACTTGTGCCAGTTGTGTCTAACAAACTTTTGCCAGTTGGGTCGAACAAACTTGTGCTAGTTGCGTTAAACAAACTTGTACCAGTTGCGTCGAACAAACTTGTGCCAGTTGCGTCGAACAAACTTGTGCCGTTACGTCGGACAAACTTGTGCCAGTTGCGTTGAACAAACTTGTGCCAGTTGCGTTGAACAAACTTGTGCCAGTTGCGTATAACAAACTTGTGCTGTTGCGTCGAACAAACTTGTGCCAGTTGCGTCGAACAAACTTGTGTACGGTTGCGTCGAAAAAACTTGTGCCAGTTGCGTCGAACAAACTTATGCCAGTTGCGTAGAACAAACTAGTGCCAGTTGCATAGAACAAACTTGTGCCAGTTGCGTCTAACAAACTTGTGCCAATTGTGTAGAACAAACATGTGCCAGTTGTGTCAAACAAATTTGTGCTAGTTGCGTAGAACACACTAGTTTCAGTTGCATAGAACAAACTTATGCCAGATGCGTAGAACAAACATTTGCAATTTGCGTAGAACAAACTTGTGCCAGTTGTGTCAAAAAAACTTGTACCAGTTGTGAACAACAAACTAGTAAGAGTTGCGTAGAACAAACTTGTGCCAGTTGCGTCAAACAAACTTGTGCCAGTTGCTTAGAACAAACTTGTACCAGTTGCGTCAAACAAACTTATGCCAGTTGCATAGAACAAACTAGTGCCAGTTACATAGAACAAACTTGTGCCAGTTGCGTAGAACAAACTTGTGCCAGTTGCATCAAACAAACTTGTGCCAGTTGCGTCGAACAAACTTGTGCCAGTTGCGTCGAAGAAACTTGTGCCAGTTGCGTCAAACAAACTTGTGCCATTTGCGTCGAACAAACTTGTGCCAGTTGCGTCGAACAAACTTGTGCCAGATATGGTGAACAAACTTGTGCCAGTTGCTTCGAGAAAACTTGTGCCAGTTGTGTAAAAAAAAACTTGTGTTAGTTGCGTCAAACAAACTTGTGCCAGTTGCGTCAAACAAACTTGTGCCTCTTGCATCAAACAAACTTGTGCCAGTTGCGTCAAACAAACTTGTACCAGTTGAGTCGAAAAAACTTGTGCCAGTTTCGTAGAACAAACTTGTGCCAATTGCGTCAAACAAACTTGTAGCAGTTACGTCGAACAAACTTGTGCCAGTTGCGTCTAACAAACTTGTGCCAGTTGCTTCAAAGAAACTTTTGCCAGTTGCGTCAAACAAACTTGTGCCAGTTGCGTCAAACAAACTTGTGCCAGTTGCGTCAAACAAACTTGTGCCAATTGCGTCAAACAAACTTGTGCCAGTTGCGTAGAAGAACCTTGTGCCAGTTGCGTCGAGAAAACTTGTGCCAGTTGCGTCAAACAAACTTTTGCTGGTTGCGTCGAACAAACTTGTGCCAGTTGCGTCGAACAAACTTGCGACAGTTGCATCAAACAAACTTGTGCCAGTTGCGTTGAACAAACTTCTGCCAGTTGTGTCAAACAAACTTGTGTCAGTTGCGTAGAACAAACTTGTGCCAGTTGCGTCGAACAAACTTGTGTCAGTTGGGTAGAAAAAACTTGTGCCAGTTGCATCAAACAAACTTGTGCCAGTTGCGTAGAACAAACTAGTGCCAGTTGCATAGAACAAACTTTTGCCAGATGCGTAGAACAAACTTTTGCCATTTGCGTAGAACAAACTTGTGCCAGTTGTGTCAAACAAACTTGTGCCAGTTGTGTACAACAAACTTGTGCCATTTATGTAGAACAAACTTGTAACTGTTGCATCAAACAAACTTGTGCCAGTTGCGTCAAACAAACTTGAGCCATTTGTATAGAACAAACTTGTGCCAGTAGCATAGAACAACCTTGTGCCAGTTGCGTCAAACAAACTTGTGCCAGTTGCGTCAAACAAACTTGTGCCAGTTGCGTCAAACAAACTTGTGCCAGTTGCGCCGAACAAACTTGTGCCAGTTGCGAAGAACAAATTTGTGCCAGTTATGTAGAACAAACTTGTGCCAGTTGTGTCAAACAAACTTGTGCCAGTTGCGTCGAATAAACTTGTGCCAGTTACGGCGAACAAACTTGTGCCAGTTGCATCAAATAAACTTGTGCCAGTTGCATCAAACAAACTTGTGCCGGTTGCGTCAAACAAACTTGTGTCAGTTGCTTCAAACAAACTTGTTCCAGTTGCGCAAAACGAACTTGTGCCAATTGAGTCGAAAAAACTTGTGCCAGTTGCGTCGAACAAACTTGTGCCAGTTGCGTTTAACAAACTTGTGCCAGTTGCGTCAAAAAAACTTGGGCCAGTTTCGTCGAACAAACTTGTGTCAGTGGCATCCAACAAACTTGTGTCAGTTGCGTAGAACAACCTTTTGCCAGTTGCGTCAAACAAACTTGTGCCAGTTGCGTAGAACAAACTTGTGCCAGTTGCGTAGAACAACCTTGTGCCAGTTGCGTCGAACAAACTTGAGCTAGTTTGTAGAACAAACTTGTGCCAGTTGCGTCAAACAAACTTATGCCAGTTGCGTAAAACAAACTAGTGCCAGTTGCATAGAACAAACTTGTGCCAGTTAAGTAGAACAAACTTATGCCAGTTGCGTCAAACAAACTTGTGCCAGTTCGTCGATCAAACTTGTGCCAGTTGTGTTGAACAAACTTGTGCCAGTTGCGTCAAACAAGCTTGTGCCAGTTGCTTCGAACCAACTTGTGCCACTTGCGTCGAGAAAACTTGTGCCAGTTGCGTAGAACAAACTTGTGCCAGTTGCATAGAACAAACTTGTGCCAGTTATGTAGAAAAAACTTGTGCCAGTTGAGTCGAACAAACTTGTGCCAGTTGTGTCGATCAAACTTCTGCCAGTTGCGTCGAACAAACTTGTGCCAGTTGCATAGAACAAACTTGTGCCAGTTGCATAGAACAAACTTGTGACAGTTGCATAGAACAAACTTGTGCCAGTTGCGTTGAACAACCTTGTGCCAGTTGCGTCAAACAAACTTGTGTCAGTTGCTTCAAACAAACTTGTGCCAGTTACGTCAAACAAACTTGTTCCAGTGGCATCAAACAAACTTGTGCCAATTGTGTCAAACAAACTTGTGCCAATTGAGTCGAAAAAAACTTGTGCCAGTTGCGTCGAACAAACTTGTGGCAATTACGTCTAACAAACTTGGGCCAGTTGCGTCGAACAAACTTGTGCCAGTTGCATCAAACAAACTAGTGCCAGTTGCGTCGAAGAAACTTGTGCCAGTTGCGTCAAACAAACTTGTGCCAGTTGCGTAGAACAAACTTGTGCATGTTGCATAGAACAAACTTGTGCCAGTTGCGTCAAACAAACTTTTGCCAGTTGCGTCAAACAAACTTGTGCCAGTTGCATCGAACAAACTTGTGCCAGTTGTGTCAAACAAACTTGTGCCAGTTGGGTCGAAGAAACTTGTGCCAGTTACGTTAAACAAACTTGTACCAGTTGCATCGAACAAACTTGTGCCAGTTGCGTCGAACAAACTTGTGCCAGTTGCGTCGATCAAACTTGTGCCAGTTCCGTCGAACAAACTTGGGCCAGTTGCTTAGAACAAACTTGTGCCAGTTATGTCAAACAAACTTGTGCCAGTTGTGTAGAACAAACTTGTGCCAGTTGCGTCGAACAAACTTGTGCCAGTTGGGTAGAACAAACATGTGCCAGTTGCATCAAACAAATTTGTGCCAGTTGCCTAGAACAAACTAGTGCCAGTTGCATAGAACAAACTTGTGCCAGTTGCGTAGAACAAACTTGTGCCAGTTGTGTCCAACAAAATTTTGCCAGTTGCGTAGAACAAACTTGTGCCAGTTGTTTCGAACAAACTTGTGCCAGTTGTGTCCAACAAAATTGTGCCAGTTGCGTAGAACAAACTTGTGCCAGTTGCGTCCAACAAACTTGTGCCAGTTGCGTAGAACAAACTTGTGCCACTTGCATCAAACAAACTTATGCCAGTTGCGTAGAACAAACTAGTGCCAGTTGCATACAACAAACTTGTGCCAGTTGCGTAGAACAAACTTGTGCCCGTTGCGTCGAACAAACTTGTGCCAGTTGCATAGAACAAACTTGTGCCAGTTGCATAGAACAAACTTGTGCCAGTTGCGTCAAACAAACTTGTGCCAGTTGCTTCGAATAAACTTGTGCCAGTTGCGTCGAACAAACTTGTGCTAGTTACGGGGAACAAACTTGTGCCAGTTGCGTCGAGAAAAATTGTGCCAGTTACGTCAAAAAAACTTGTGCCAGTTGCGTCAAACAAATTTGTGCCAGTTACGTCAAACAAACTTGTGCCAGTTACGGCGAACAAACTTGTGCCAGTTGCGTCGAGAAAACTTGTGCCAGTTGCGTCGAAAAAACTTGTGCCAGTTGCGTCGAGAAAACTTGTGCCAGTTGCGTCAAACAAACTTGTGCCAGTTGCGTCAAACAAAGTTGTGCCAATTGATTAAAAAAAATTGTGCCAATTGCGTTGAACAAACTTGTGCCAGTTGCGTCTAACAAACTTGTGCCAGTTGTGTCAAACAAACTTGTACCAGTTGCGTCGAACAAACTTGTGCCAGTTGCATCAAACAAACTAATGCCAGATGCATAGAACAAACTTGTGCCAGTTGCGTCAAACAAACTTGTGCCAGTTGCGTAGAACAAACTTGTACATGTTGCATAGAACAACCTTGTGCCAGTTGCATCAAACAAACTTGTGCCAGTTGTGTCAAACAAACTTGTGCCAGTTGGGTCGAACAAACTTGTGCCAGTTACGTTAAACAAACTTGTTCTAGTTGCATCGAACAAACTTGTGCCAGTTGCGTTGAACAAACTTGTGCCAGTTCCGTCGAACAAACTTGTGCCAGTTGCTTCGAACAAACTTGTGCCAGTTGTGTCAAACAAAGTTGTGCCAGTTGCGTAGAACAAACTTGTGCCAGTTGCGTCGAACAAACTTGTGCCAGTTGGGTAGAACAAACATGTGCCAGTTGTGTCAAACAAATTTGTGCCAGTTGCGTAGAACACACTAGTGCCAGTTGCGTCAAACAAACTTGTGCCAGATGCGTAGAACAAACATTTGCCATTTGCGTAGAACAAACTTGTGCCAGTTTTGTCAAACAAATTTGTGCCAGTTGTGTACAACAAACTAGTAAGAGTTGCGTAGAACAAACTTGAGCCAGTTGTGTCGAACAAACTTGTGCCAGTTGTGTAGAACAAACTTGTACCAGTTGCATCAAACAAACTTATGCCAGTTGCATAGAACAAACTAGTGCCAGTTGCATAGAACAAACTTGTGCCAGTTGCGTAGAACAAACTTGTGCCAGTTGCGTCAAACAAACTTGTGCCAGTTGCGTCGAACAAACTTGTGCCAGTTGCGTCAAAGAAACTTGTGCCAGTTGCGTCAAACAAACTTGTGCCAGATATGGCGAACAAACTTGTGCCAGCTGCTTCGAGAAAAATTGTGCCAGTTGCGTAAAAAAAAAACTTGTCCCAGTTGCGTCAAACAAACTTGTGCCAGTTGCGTCGAACAAACTTGTGCCAGTTACGTCGAACAAACTTGTGCCAGTTGCGTCGAACAAACTTGTGCCAGTTGCGTCAAACAAATTTGAGCCAGTTGCGTCCAACAAACTTGTGCCAGTTGCGTAGAAGAAACTTGTGCCAGTTGCGTCCAACAAACTTGTGCCAGTTGCGTAGAACAAACTTGTGCCAGTTGCGTCAAACAAACTTATGCCAGTTGCGTAGAACAAACTAGTGCCAGTTGCATAGAACAAACTTGTGCCAGTTGCGTAGAACAAACTTGTGCCAGTTGCGTAGAACAAACTTGTGCCAGTTGCATAGAACAAATTAGTGCTAGATGCGTCAAACAAACTTGTGCCAGTTGCGTCGAACAAACTTGTGCCAGTGGCGTCGAGCAAACTTGTGCCAGTTACGGCGAACAAACTTGTGCCAGTTGCGTCGAGAAAACTTGTGCCAGTTACGTCAAAAAGACTTGTGCCAGTTGCGTCAAACAAACTTGCGCCAGTTGCGTCGAACAAACCTGTGCCAGTTACGGCGAACAAACTTGTGCCAGTTGCGTCGAGAAAACTTGTGCCTGTTGCGTCAAATAAACTTGTGCCAGTTGCGTCAAACAAACTTGTGCAAGTTGCGTCAAACAAACTTGTGCCAGTTGCGTCAAACAAACTTCTGCCAATTGAGTCGAAAAAACTTGTTCCAGTTACATCGAACAAACTTGTGCCAGTTGGGTCCAACAAACTTGTGCCAGTTGCTTCAAACAAACTTGGGCCAGTTGCGCCGAACAAACTTGTGCCAGTTGCGTCAAACAAACTTCTGCCAGTTGCATCAAACAAACTTGTGCCAGTTGCATCAAACAAACTTGTGCCAGTTGCGTAGAACAAACTTGTGCCAGTTAAGTAGAACAAAGTTATGCCAGTTGCGTCAAACAAACTTGTGCCAGTTCGTCGATCAAACTTGTGCCAGTTGTGTTGAACAAACTTGTGCCAGTTGCGTCAAACAAGCTTGTGCCAGTTGCTTCGAACCAACTTGTGCCACTTGCGTCGAGAAAACTTGTGCCAGTTGCGTAGAACAAACTTGTGCCAGTTGCATAGAACAAACTTGTGCCAGTTATGTAGAAAAAACTTGTGCCAGTTGAGTCGAACAAACTTGTGCCAGTTGTGTCGATCAAACTTCTGCCAGTTGCGTCGAACAAACTTGTGCCAGTTGCGTAGAACAAACTTGTGCCAGTTGCATAGAACAAACTTGTGACAGTTGCATAGAACAAACTTGTGCCAGTTGCGTTGAACAACCTTGTGCCAGTTGCGTCAAACAAACTTGTGTCAGTTGCTTCAAACAAACTTGTGCCAGTTACGTCAAACAAACTTGTTCCAGTGGCATCAAACAAACTTGTGCCAATTGTGTCAAACAAACTTGTGCCAATTGAGTCGAAAAAAACTTGTGCCAGTTGCGTCGAACAAACTTGTGGCAATTACGTCAAACAAACTTGGGCCAGTTGCGTCGAACAAACTTGTGCCAGTTGCATCAAACAAACTAGTGCCAGTTGCGTCGAAGAAACTTGTGCCAGTTGCGTCAAACAAACTTGTGCCAGTTGCATAGAACAAACTTGTGCATGTTGCATAGAACAAACTTGTGCCAGTTGCGTCAAACAAACTTTTGCCAGGTGCGTCAAACAAACTTGTGCCAGTTGCGTCGAACAAACTTGTGCCAGTTGTGTCAAACAAACTTGTGCCAGTTGGGTCGAAGAAACTTGTGCCAGTTACGTTAAACAAACTTGTACCTGTTGCATCGAACAAACTTGTGCCAGTTGCGTCGAACAAACTTGTGCCAGTTGCGTCGATCAAACTTGTGCCAGTTCCGTCGAACAAACTTGGGCCAGTTGCTTAGAACAAACTTGTGCCAGTTATGTCAAACAAACTTGTGCCAGTTGCGTAGAACAAACTTGTGCCAGTTGCGTCGAACAAACTTGTGCCAGTTGGGTAGAACAAACATGTGCCAGTTGCATCAAACAAATTTGTGCCAGTTGCCTAGAACAAACTAGTGCCAGTTGCATAGAACAAACTTGTGCCAGTTGCGTAGAACAAACTTGTGCCAGTTGTGTCCAACAAAATTTTGCCAGTTGCGTAGAACAAACTTGTGCCAGTTGTTTCGAACAAACTTGTGCCAGTTGTGTCCAACTAAATTGTGCCAGTTGCGTAGAACAAACTTGTGCCAGTTGCGTCCAACAAACTTGTGCCAGTTGCGTAGAACAAACTTGTGCCAGTTGCATCAAACAAACTTATGCCAGTTGCGTAGAACAAACTAGTGCCAGTTGCATACAACAAACTTGTGCCAGTTGCGTAGAACAAACTTGTGCCAGTTGCGTAGAACAAACTTGTGCCAGTTGCATAGAACAAACTTGTGCCAGTTGCATAGAACAAACTTGTGCCAGTTGCGTCAAACAAACTTGTGCCAGTTGCTTCGAATAAACTTGTGCCAGTTGCGTCGAACAAACTTGTGCTAGTTACGGGGAACAAACTTGTGCCAGTTGCGTCGAGAAAAATTGTGCCAGTTACGTCAAAAAAACTTGTGCCAGTTGCGTCAAACAAATTTGTGCCAGTTACGTCAAACAAACTTGTGCCAGTTACGGCGAACAAACTTGTGCCAGTTACGTCGAGAAAACTTGTGCCAGTTGCGTCGAGAAAACTTGTGCCAGTTGCGTCGAGAAAACTTGTGCCAGTTGCGTCAAACAAACTTGTGCCAGTTGCGTCAAACAAACTTGTGCTAATTGATTAAAAAAAATTGTGCCAATTGCGTTGAACAAACTTGTGCCAGTTGCGTCTAACAAACTTGTGCCAGTTGTGTCAAACAAACTTGTACCAGTTGCGTCGAACAAACTTGTGCCAGTTGCATCAAACAAACTAATGCCAGATGCATAGAACAAACTTGTGCCAGTTGCGTCAAACAAACTTGTGCCAGTTACGTTAAACAAACTTGTTCTAGTTGCATCGAACAAACTTGTGCCAGTTGCGTTGAACAAACTTGTGCCAGTTCCGTCGAACAAACTTGTGCCAGTTGCTTCGAACAAACTTGTGCCAGTTGTGTCAAACAAAGTTGTGCCAGTTGCATCAAACAAACTTGTGCCAGTTCTGTCAAACAAACTTGTGCCAGTTGGGTAGAACAAACATGTGCCAGTTGTGTCAAACAAATTTGTGCCAGTTGCGTAGAACACACTAGTGCCAGTTGCGTCAAACAAACTTGTGCCAGATGCGTAGAACAAACATTTGCCATTTGCGTAGAACAAACTTGTGCCAGTTTTGTCAAACAAACTTGTGCCAGTTGTGTACAACAAAGTAGTAAGAGTTGCGTAGAACAAACTTGAGCCAGTTGTGTCGAACAAACTTGTGCCAGTTGTGTAGAACAAACTTGTACCAGTTGCATCAAACAAACTTATGCCAGTTGCATAGAACAAACTAGTGCCAGTTGCATAGAACAAACTTGTGCCAGTTGCGTAGAACAAACTTGTGCCAGTTGCGTCAAACAAACTTGTGCCAGTTGCGTCGAACAAACTTGTGCCAGTTGCGTCAAAGAAACTTGTGCCAGTTGCGTCAAACAAACTTGTGCCAGATATGGCGAACAAACTTGTGCCAGCTGCTTCGAGAAAAATTGTGCCAGTTGCGTAAAAAAAAAACTTGTCCCAGTTGCGTCAAACAAACTTGTGCCAGTTGCGTCGAACAAACTTGTGCCAGTTGCGTCGAACAAACTTGTGCCAGTTGCGTCGAACAAACTTGTGCCAGTTGCGTCAAACAAATTTGAGCCAGATGCGTCCAACAAACTTGTGCCAGTTGCGTAGAAGAAACTTGTGCCAGTTGCGTCCAACAAACTTGTGCCAGTTGCGTAGAACAAACTTGTGCCAGTTGCGTCAAACAAACTTATGCCAGTTGCGTAGAACAAACTAGTGCCAGTTGCATAGAACAAACTTCTGCCAGTTGCGTAGAACAAACTTGTGCCAGTTGCGTAGAACAAACTTGTGCCAGTTGCACAGAACAAATTAGTGCTAGATGCGTCAAACAAACTTGTGCCAGTTGCGTCGAACAAACTTGTGCCAGTGGCGTCGAGCAAACTTGTGCCAGTTACGGCGAACAAACTTGTGCCAGTTGCGTCGAGAAAACTTGTGCCAGTTACGTCAAAAAGACTTGTGCCAGTTGCGTCAAACAAACTTGCGCCAGTTACGTCGAACAAACCTGTGCCAGTTACGGCGAACAAACTTGTGCCAGTTGCGTCGAGAAAACTTGTGCCTGTTGCGTCAAATAAACTTGTGCCAGTTGCGTCAAACAAACTTGTGCAAGTTGCGTCAAACAAACTTGTGCCAGTTGCGTCAAACAAACTTCTGCCAATTGAGTCGAAAAAACTTGTTCCAGTTACATCGAACAAACTTGTGCCAGTTGGGTCCAACAAACTTGTGCCAGTTGCTTCAAACAAACTTGGGCCAGTTGCGCCGAACAAACTTGTGCCAGTTGCGTCAAACAAACTTCTGCCAGTTGCATCAAACAAACTTGTGCCAGTTGCATCAAACAAACTTGTGCCAGTTGCGTAGAACAAACTTGTACCAGTTTCCTAGAACAACCTTGTGCCAGTTGCGTCAAACAAACTTGTGCCAGTTGTGTCAAACAAGCTTGTGCCAGTTGCGTCAAACAAACTTGTGCCAGTTGCGTCAAACAAACTTGTGCCAGTTGGGTCGAACAAACTTGTGCCAGTTGCGTTAAACAAACTTGTGCCAGTTGCATTGAACAAACTTGTGAAAGTTGCATCGAACAAACTTGTGCCAGTTGCGTCGAACAAACTTGCGCCAGTTGCGTCAAACAAACTTGTGCCAGTTGCGTTGAACAAACCTCTGCCAGTTGTGTCAAACAAACTTGTGTCAGTTGCATCGAACAAACTTGTGCCAGTTGCGTCGAACAAACTTGTGCCAATTGCGTCGAACAAACTTGCGCCAGTTGCGTCAAACAAACTTGTGCCAGTTGCGTTGAACAAACTTCTGCCAGTTGTGTCAAACAAAATTGTGTCAGTTGCATAGAACAAACTTGTGTCAGTTGGGTAGAACAAACTTGTGCCAGTTGCGTCAAACAAACTTGTGCCAGTTGCGTCGAACAAACTTGTGCCAGTTGTGTAAAACAAACTTGTGCCAGTTGGTTCGAACAAACTAGTGAGAGTTGCGTCCAACAAACTTGTACCAGTTGCGTCCAACAAACTTGTGCCAAATGAATAGAACAAACTTGTGCCAGTTGCGTAGAACAAACTTGTGCTAATTGCGTCAAACAAACTTATGCCAGTTGCATAGAACAAACTATTGCCAGTTGCAAAGAACAAACTTGTGCCAGTTGCATAGAACAAACTTGTGCCAGTTGCATAGAACAAACTTGTGCCAGTTGTGTCGAAGAACCTGTGCCAGTTGCGTCAAACAAACATGTGCCAGTTGCGTCGAACAAACTTGTGCCAGTTGCGTCGAACAAACTTGTGCCAGATATGGCGAACAAAATTGTGCCGGTTGCGTCGAGAAAACTTGTGCCAGTTGCGTAAAAAAAAAACTTGTGCCAGTTGCGTCAAACAAACTTGTGCCAGTTGCGTCAAACAAACTTGTGCCTCTTGCGTCAAACAAACTTGTGCCAGTTGCGTCAAACAAACTTGTAACAATTGAGTCGAAAAAACTTGTGCCTGTTACGTCGAACAAACTTGTGCCAGTTGCGTCTAACAAACTTGTGCCAGTTGCGTCGAACAAACTTGTGCCAATTGCGTCAAACAAACTTGTGCCAGTTGTGTAGAACAAACTTGTGCCAGTTGCGTCAAACAAACTTGTGCCATTTGCGTAGAACAAACTTGTGCCAGTTGCGTAGAAGAACCTTGTGCCTGTTGCGTCAAACAAACTTGTGCCAGTTGCGTCAAACAAACTTGTGCCAGTTGCGTCAAACAAACTTGTGCCAGTTGCGTCAAACAAACTTGTGCCAGTTGGGTCGAACAAACTTGTGCCAGTTGCGTTAAACAAACTTGTGCTAGTTGCATCGAACAAACTTTTGCCAGTTGTGTCGAACAAACTTGTGCCAGTTGCGTCGAACAAACTTGCGCCAGTTGCGTCGAACAAACTTGTGCCAGTTGCGTTCAACAAACTTCTGCCAATTGTGTCAAACAAACTTGTGTCAGTTGCGTAGAACAAACTTGTGCCAGTTGCGTCGAACAAACTTGTGTCAATTGGGTAGAACAAATTTGTGCCAGTTGCGTCAAACAAACTTGTGCCAGTTGCGTAGAACAAACTAGTGCCAGTTGCATAGAACAAACTTGTGCCAATTGCGTTAAACAAACTTGTGCCAGTTCGTCGATCAAACTTGTGCCAGTTGTGTTGAACAAACTTGTGCCAGTTGCGTCAAACAAGCTTGTGCCAGTTGCTTCGAACCAATTTGTGCCACTTGCGTGGAGAAAACTTGTGCCAGTTGCGTAGAACAAACGTGTGCCAGTTGCATAGAACAAACTTGTGCCAGTTATGTAGAAAAAACTTGTGCCAGTTGCATCGAACAAAATTGTGCCAGCTGCGTCGATCAAACTTGTGCCAGTTGCGTCGAACAAACTTGTGCCAGTTGCGTAGAACAAACTTGTGCCAGTTGCATAGAACAAACTTGTGACAGTTGCATAGAACAAACTTGTGCCAGTTGCGTAGAACAACCTTGTGCCAGTTGCGTCAAACAAACTTGTGCCAGTTGCTTCAAACAAACTTGTGCCAGTTACGTCAAACAAACTTGTTCCAGTGGCATCAAACAAACTTGTGCCAATTGTGTCAAACAAACTTGTGCCAATTGAGTCGAAAAAACTTGTGCCAGTTGCGTCGAACAAACTTGTGGCAATTACGTCAAACAAACTTGGGCCAGTTGCGTCGAACAAACTTGTGCCAGTTGCATCAAACAAACTAGTGCCAGTTGCATAGAACAAACTTGTGCCAGTTGCGTCAAACAAACTTGTGCCAGTTGCGTAGAACAAACTTGTGCATGTTGCGTAGAACAAACTTGTGCCAGTTGCGTCAAACAAACTTTTGCCAGTTGCGTCAAACAAACTTGTGCCAGTTGCGTCGAACAAACTTGTGCCAGTTGTGTCAAACAAACTTGTGCCAGTTGGGTCGAAGAAACTTGTGCCAGTTACGTTAAACAAACTTGTACCAGTTGCATCGAACAAACTCATGCCAGTTGCATCGAACAAACTTGTGCCAGTTGCGTCGATCAAACTTGAGCCAGTTCCGTCGAACAAACTTGGGCCAGTTGCTTAGAACAAACTTGTGCCAGTTATGTCAAACAAACTTGTGCCAGTTGCGTAGAACAAACTTGTGCCAGTTGCGTCCAACAAACTTGTGCCAGTTGGGTAGAACAAACATGTGCCAGTTGCGTCAAACAAATTTGTTCCAGTTGCCTAGAACAAACTAGTGCCAGTTGCATAGAACAAACTTGTGCCAGTTGCGTAGAACAAACTTGTGCCAGTTGCGTCCAACAAAATTGTGCCAGTTGTGTAGAACAAACTTGTGCCAGTTGTTTCGAACAAACTTGTGCCAGTTGTGTCCAACAAACTTGTGCCAGTTGCGTCCAACAAACTTGTGCCAGTTGGGTAGAACAAACATGTGCCAGTTGCGTCAAACAAATTTGTTCCAGTTGCCTAGAACAAACTAGTGCCAGTTGCATAGAACAAACTTGTGCCAGTTGCGTAGAACAAACTTGTGCCAGTTGCGTCCAACAAAATTGTGCCAGTTGCGTAGAACAAACTTGTGCCAGTTGTTTCGAACAAACTTGTGCCAGTTGTGTCCAACAAAATTGTGCCAGTTGCGTAGAACAAACTTGTGCCAGTTGCGTCCAACAAACTTGTGCCAGTTGCGTAGAACAAACTTGTGCCAGTTGCGTCAAACAAACTTATGCCAGTTGCGTAGAACAAACTAGTGCCAGTTGCATACAACAAACTTGTGCCAGTTGCATAGAACAAACTTGTGCCAGTTGCGTAGAACAAACTTGTGCCAGTTGCATAGAACAAACTTGTGCCAGTTGCATAGAACAAACTTGTGCCAGTTGCGTCAAACAAACTTGTGCCAGTTGCTTCGAATAAACTTGTGCCAGTGGCGTCGAACAAACTTGTGCTAGTTACGGGGAACAAACTTGTGCCAGTTGCGTCGAGAAAAATTGTGCCAGTTACGTAAAAAAAAACTTGTGCCAGTTGCGTCAAACAAATTTGTGCCAGTTACGTCAAACAAACTTGTGCCAGTTACGTCGAACAAACTTGTGCCAGTTGCGTCGAGAAAACTTGTGCCAGTTGCGTCAAATAAACTTGTGCCAGTTGCGTCAAACAAACTTGTGCCAGTTGCGTCAAACAAACTTGTGTTGTGCCAGTTGCATTGAACAAACTAATGCTAGATGCATAGAACAAACTTGTGCCAGTTGCGTCAAACAAACTTGTGCCAGTTGCGTAGAACAAACTTGTACATGTTGCATAGGACAACCTTGTGCCAGTTGCATCAAACAAACTTGTGCCAGTTCTGTCAAACAAACTTGTGCCAGTTGGGTCGAACAAACTTGTGCCAGTTACGTTAAACAAACTTGTTCTAGTTGCATCGAACAAACTTGTGCCAGTTGCGTCGAACAAACTTGTGCCAGTTACGTCGAACAAACCTGCGCCAGTTCCGTCGAACAAACTTGTGCCAGTTGCTTCGAACAAACTTGTGCCAGTTGTGTCAAACAAAGTTGTGGCAGTTGCGTAGAACAAACTTATGCCAGTTGCGTCGAACAAACTTGTGCCAGTTGGGTAGAACAAACATGTGCCAGTTGTGTCAAACAAATTTGTGCCAGTTGGGTCGAACAAACTTGTGCCAGTTACGTCGAACAAACCTGCGCCAGTTCCGTCGAACAAACTTGTGCCAGTTGCTTCGAACAAACTTGTGCCAGTTGTGTCAAAAAAAGTTGTGGCAGTTGCGTAGAACAAACTTATGCCAGTTGCGTCGAACAAACTTGTGCCAGTTGGGTAGAACAAACTTGTGCCAGTTGCGTCAAACAAACTTGTGCCAGTTGCGTAGAACAAACTTGTACATGTTGCATAGGAGAACCTTGTGCCAGTTGCATCAAACAAACTTGTGCCAGTTCTGTCAAACAAACTTGTGCCAGTTGGGTCGAACAAACTTGTGCCAGTTACGTTAAACAAACTTGTTCTAGTTGCATCGAACAAACTTGTGCCAGTTGCGTCGAACAAACTTGTGCCAGTTACGTCGAACAAACCTGCGCCAGTTCCGTCGAACAAACTTGTGCCAGTTGCTTCGAACAAACTTGTGCCAGTTGTGTCAAACAAAGTTGTGGCAGTTGCGTAGAACAAACTTATGCCAGTTGCGTCGAACAAACTTGTGCCAGTTGGGTAGAACAAACATGTGCCAGTTGTGTCAAACAAATTTGTGCCAGTTGCGTAGAACACACTAGTGCCAGTTGCGTCAAACAAACTTGTGCCAGATGCGTAGAACAAACATTTGCCATTTGCGTAGAACAAACTTGTGCCAGTTTTGTCAAACAAACTTGTGCCAGTTGTGTACAACAAACTAGTAAGAGTTGCGTAGAGCAAACTTGAGCCAGTTGTGTCGAACAAACTTGTGCCAGTTGCGTAGAACAAACTTGTACCAGTTGCATCAGACAAACTTATGCCAGTTGCATAGAACAAACTAGTGCCAGTTGCATAGAACAAACTTGTGCCAGTTGCGTAGAACAAACTTGTGCCAGTTGCGTCAAACAAACTTGTGCCAGTTGCGTCGAACAAACTTGTGCCAGTTGCGTCAAAGAAACTTGTGCCAGTTGCATCAAACAAACTTGTGCCAGATATGGCGAACAAACTTGTGCCAGCTACTTCGAGAAAAATTGTGCCAGTTGCGTAAAAAAAAAACTTGTCCCAGTTGCGTCAAACAAACTTGTGCCAGTTGCGTCGAACAAACTTGTGCCAGTTGCGTCGAACAAACTTGTGCCAGTTGCGTCGAACAAACTTGTGCCAGTTGCGTCAAACAAACTTGTGCCAGTTGCGTCCAACAAACTTGTGCCAGTTGCGTAGAACAAACTTGTGCCAGTTGCGTCAAACAAACTTATGCCAGTTGCGTAGAACAAACTAGTGCCAGTTGCATAGAACAAACTTGTGCCAGTTGCGTAGAACAAACTTGTGCCAGTTGCGTAGAACAAACTTGTGCCAGTTGCATAGAACAAATTAGTGCCAGATGCGTCAAACAAACTTGTGTCAGTTGCGTCGAACAAACTTGTGCCAGTGGCGTCGAGCAAACTTGTGCCAGTTACGGCGAACAAACTTGTGCCAGTTGCGTCGAGAAAACTTGTGCCAGTTACGTCAAAAAGACTTGTGCCAGTTGCGTCAAACAAACTTGTGCCAGTTGCGTCGAACAAACGTGTGCCAGTTACGGCGAACAAACTTGCGCCAGTTGCGTCGAGAAAACTTGTGCCTGTTGCGTCAAATAAACTTGTGCCAGTTGCGTCAAACAAACTTGTGCAAGTTGCGTCAAACAAACTTGTGCCAGTTGCGTCAAACAAACTTCTGCCAATTGAGTCGAAAAAACTTGTTCCAGTTACATCGAACAAACTTGTGCCAGTTGGGTCTAACAAACTTGTGCCAGTTGCTTCAAACAAACTTGGGCCAGTTGCGCCGAACAAACTTGTGCCAGTTGCGTCAAACAAACTTCTGCCAGTTGCATCAAACAAACTTGTGCCAGTTGCATCAAACAAACTTGTGCCAGTTGCGTAGAACAAACTTGTGCCAGTTTCCTAGAACAACCTTGTGCCAGTTGCGTCAAACAAACTTGTGCCAGTTGTGTCAAACAAGCTTGTGCCAGTTGCGTCAAACAAACTTGTGCCAGTTGCGTCAAACAAACTTGTGCCAGTTGGGTCGAACAAACTTGTGCCAGTTGCGTTAAACAAACTTGTGCCAGTTGCATTGAACAAACTTGTGAAAGTTGCATCGAACAAACTTGTGCCAGTTGCGTCGAACAAACTTGCGCCAGTTGTGTCAAACAAACTTGTGCCAGTTGCGTTGAACAAACTTCTGCCAGTTGTGTCAAACAAACTTGTGTCAGTTGCATCGAACAAACTTGTGCCAGTTGCGTCGAACAAACTTGTGCCAATTGCGTCGAACAAACTTGCGCCAGTTGCGTCAAACAAACTTGTGCCAGTTGCGTTGAACAAACTTCTGCCAGTTGTGTCAAACAAACATGTGTCAGTTGCATAGAACAAACTTGTGTCAGTTGGGTAGAACAAACTTGTGCCAGTTGCGTCAAACAAACTTGTGCCAGTTGCGTCGAACAAACTTGTGCCAGTTGTGTAAAACAAACTTGTGCCAGTTGGTTCGAACAAACTAGTGAGAGTTGCGTCCAACAAACTTGTACCAGTTGCGTCCAACAAACTTGTGCCAGATGAATAGAACAAACTTGTGCCAGTTGCGTAGAACAAACTTGTGCCAATTGCGTCAAACAAACTTATGCCAGTTGCGTCAAACAAACATGTGCCAGTTGCGTCAAACAAACTTGTGCCATTTGCGTCGAACAAACTTGTGCCAGATATGGCGAACAAAATTGTGCCGGTTGCGTCGAGAAAACTTGTGCCAGTTGCGTAAAAAAAAACTTGTGCCAGTTGCGTCAAACAAACTTGTGCCAGTTGCGTCAAACAAACTTGTGCCTCTTGCGTCAAACAAACTTGTGCCAGTTGCGTCAAACAAACTTGGACCAATTGAGTCGAAAAAACTTGTGCCTGTTACGTCGAACAAACTTGTGCCAGTTGCGTCTAACAAACTTGTGCAAGTTGCGTCGAACAAACTTGTGCCAATTGAGTCAAACAAACTTGTGCCAGTTGTGTAGAACAAACTTGTGCCAGTTGCGTCAAACAAACTTGTGCCATTTGCGTAGAACAAACTTGTGCCAGTTGCGTAGAAGAACCTTGTGCCAGTTGCGTCAAACAAATTTGTGCCAGTTGCGTCAAACAAACTTGTGCCAGTTGCGTCAAACAAACTTGTGCCAGTTGGGTCGAACAAACTTGTGCCAGTTGCGTTAAACAAACTTGTGCTAGTTGCATCGAACAAACTTTTGCCAGTTGTGTCGAACAAACTTGTGCCAGTTGCGTCGAACAAACTTGCGCCAGTTGCGTCGAACAAACTTGTGCCAGTTGCGTTCAACAAACTTCTGCCAATTGTGTCAAACAAACTTGTGTCAGATGCGTAGAACAAACTTGTGCCAGTTGCGTCGAACAAACTTGTGTCAATTGGGTAGAACAAATTTGTGCCAGTTGCGTCAAACAAACTTGTGCCAGTTGCGTAGAACAAACTAGTGCCAGTTGCATAGAACAAACTTTTGCCAGATGCGTAGAACAAACTTGTGCCAGTTGCGTAGAACAAACTTGTGCCAGTTGCATAGAACAAACTTGTGCCAGTTATGTAGAACAAACTTGTGCCAGTTGCGTCAAACAAACTTGTGCCAGTTGCGTCAAACAAACTTGTGCCAGTTACGGCGAACAAACTTGTGCCAGTTTCGTCGAGAAAACTTGTGCCAGTTGCTTCAAAGAAATTTGTGCCAGTTGCGTCAAACAAACTTGTGCCAGTTGCGTCAAACAAACTTGTGCCAGTTGCGTCAAACAAACTTGTTCCAGTTGCGTCAAACAAACTTGTGCCAATTGAGTCGAAAAAACTTGTGCCAGTTGCGTCGAACAAACTTGTGCCAGTTGCGTCTGACAAACTTGTGCCAGTTGCGTCAAAAAAACTTGGGCCAGTTTCGTCGAACAAACTTGTGTCAGTGGCATCCAACAAACTTGTGCCAGTTGCGTAGAACAACCTTGTGCCAGTTGCGTCAAACAAACTTGTGCCAGTTGCGTAAAATAAACTTGTGCCAGTTGCGTAGAACAACCTTGTGCCAGTTGCGTCGAACAAACTTGTGCTAGTTTGTAGAACAAACTTGTGCCAGTTGCGTCAAACAAACTTATGCCAGTTGCGTAAAACAAACTAGTGCCAGTTGCATAGAACAAACTTGTGCCAGTTGAGTAGAACAAACTTGTTCTAGTTGCATTGAAGAAACTTGTGCCAGTTCGTCGAACAAACTTGTGCCAGTTTCGTCGAAGAAACTTGTGCCAGTTGCGTCAAACAAACTTGTGCCAGTTGCGTCGAACAAACTTGTGCCAGTTGCGTCGAACAAACTTGTGCCAGTTACGGCGAACCAACTTGTGCCACTTGCGTCGAGAAAACGTGTGCCAGTTGTGTCAAATAAACTTGTGCCAGTTGCGTCAAACAAACTTGTGCCAGTTACGGCGAACAAACTTGTGCCAGTTGCGTCGAGAAAAGTTGTGCCAGTTGCGTCAAATAAACTTGTGCCAGTTGCGTCAAACAAACTTGTGCCAGTTGCGTCAAACAAACTTGTGCCAGTTGCGTCAAACAAACTTGTGCCAGTTGCGTCAAACAAACTTGTGCCAATTGATTAAAAAAAACTTTTGCCAGTTGCGTTGAACAAACTTGTGCCAGTTGCGTCTAACAAACTTGTGCCACTGGCATCGAACAAACTAGTGCCAGTTGCATAGAACAAACTTGTGCCAGTTGCATCAAAAAAAATTGTGCCAGTTGCGTAGAACAAACTTGTACATGTTGCGTAGAACAACCTTGTGCCAGTTGCGTCAAACAAACTTGTGCCAGTTGTGTCAAACAAACTTGTGCCAGTTGTGTCGAACAAACTTGTGCCAGTTACGTTAAACAAACTTGTTCTAGTTGCGTCGAACAAACTTGCGCCAGTTGCGTCGAATAAACGTGTGCCAGTTGCGTCGAACAAACTTGCGTCAGTTCCGTCTAACAAACTTTTGCCAGTTGCTTAGAACAAACTTGTGCCAGTTGTGTCAAGCAAACTTGTGCCAGTTGCGTAGAACAAACTTGTGCCAGTTGCATCGAACAAACTTGTGCCAGTTGGGTAGAACAAACATGTGCCAGTTGTGTCAAACAAATTTGTGCCAGTTGCGTAGAACACACTAGTGCCGGTTGCATAGAACAAACTTGTGCCAGATGCGTAGAACAAACATTTGCCATTTGCGTAGAACAAACTTGTGCCAGTTGTGTAAAAAAAACTTGTGCCAGTTGAGTACAACAAACTAGTAAGAGTTGCGTAGAACAAACTTGTGCCAGTTGCGTCGAACAAACTTGTGCCAGTTGCGTAGAACAAACTTGTACCAGTTGCGTCAAACAAACTTATGCCAGTTGCATAGAACAAACTAGTGCCAGTTGCATAGAACAAACTTGTGCCAGTTGCGTAGAACAAACTTGTGCCAGTTGCGTCAAACATACTTGTGCCAGTTGCGTCGAACAAACTTGTGCCAGTTGCGTCGAAGAAACTTGTGCCAGTTGCGTCAAACAAACTTGTTCCATTTGCGTCGAACAAACTTGTGCCAGTTGCGTCGAACAAACTTGTGCCAGATATGGCGAACAAACTTGTGCCAGTTGCTTCGAGAAAACTTGTGCCAGTTGCGTAAAAAAAAATTGTGCCAGTTGCGTCAAACAAACTTGTGCCAGTTGCGTCAAACAAACTTGTGCCTCTTGCATCAAACAAACTTGTGCCAGTTGCGTCAAACAAACTTGTACCAGTTGAGTCGAAAAAACTTGTGCCTGTTACGTCGAACAAACTTGTGCCAGTTGCGTCTAACAAACTTGTGCCAGTTGCGTCAAACAAACTTTTGCCAGTTGCGTCAAACAAACTTGTGCCAGTTGCGTCAAACAAACTTGTGCCAGTTTCGTCAAACAAACTTGTGCCAGTTGCGCCGAACAAACTTGTGCCAGTTGCTTCAAACAAACTTGTGCAAGTTGCGTCAAACAAACTTGTGCCAGTTGCGTCAAACAAACTTGTGCCAGTTGCGTCAAACAAACTTGTGCCAGTTGCATAGAACAAACTTGTGCCAGTTGCGTCAAAGAAACTTGTGCCAGTTGCGTAGAAGAACCTTGTGCCAGTTGCGTCAAACGAACTTGTGCCAGTTGCTTCAAACAAACTTTTGCCAGTTGCGTCGAACAAACTTGTGCCAGTTGCGTCAAACAAACTTCCGACAGTTGCGTCAAACAAACTTGTGCCAACTGCGTTGAACAAACTTCTGCCAGTTGTGTCAAACAAACTTGTGTCAGTTGCGTAGAACTAACTTGTGCCAGTTGCGTCGAACAAACTTGTGTCAGTTGGGTAGAACAAACTTGTGCCAGCTGCGTCAAACAAACTTGTGCCAGTTGCGTAGAACAAACTAGCGCCAATTGCATAGAACAAAATTGTGCTAGATGCGTAGAACAAACTTGTGCCAGTTGTGTAGAACAAACTTGTGCCATTTGCATAGAACAAACTTGTGCCAGTTATGTAGAACAAACTTGTGCCAGTGGCATCCAACAAATTTGTGCCAGTTGCGTCGAACAAACTTGTGCCAGTTGCGTCGAAACAAACTTGTGCCAGTTGCGTAGAACAAACTTGTGCCAGTTGCGTAGAACAACCTTGTGCCAGTTGCATCGAACAAACTTGTGCTAATTGGTAGAACAAACTTGCGCCAGTTGCGTCAAACAAACTTATGCCAGTTGCGTAAAACAAACCAGTGCCGTAGAACAAACTTGTGCCAGATGCGTAGAACAAACATTTGCCATTTGCGTATAACAAAATTGTGCCAGTTTTGTCAAACAAACTTGTGCCAGTTGTGTACAACAAACCAGTAAGAGTTGCGTAAAACAAACTTGAGCCAGTTGTGTCGAACAAATTTGTGCCAGTTCCGTAGAACAAACTTGTACCATTGCATCAAACAAACTTATGCCAGTTGCATAGAACAAACTATTGCCAGTTGAGTAGAACAAACTTGTGCCAATTGCATCAAACAAACTTGTGCCAGTTGCGTCGAACAAACTTGTGCCAGTTGCGTCGAAGAAACTTGTGCCAGTTGCGTCAAACAAACTTGTGCCAGTTGCGCCGAACAAACTTGTGCCAGTTGTGTCGAACAAACTTGTGCCAGTTACGGCGAACAAACTTGTGCCAGTTGCGTCAGACAATCTTGTACCAGTTGCGTCAAACAAACTTGTGCCAGTTGCGTCAAACAAAACTTGTGCCAGTTGCGTCAAACAAAGTTGTGCTAGTTGCGTCAAACAAACTTGTGCCAATTGATTCGAAAAAACTTGTGCCAGTTGCGTTGAACAAACTTGTGCAAGTTGCGTCTAACAAACTTGTGCCAGTTGCATCAAACAAACTTGTGCCAGTTGCGTCGAACAAACTTGTGCCAGTTGCATCGAACAAACTAATGCCAGTTGCATAGAACAAACTTCTGCCAGTTGCGTCAAACAAACTTGTGCCAGTTGCGTAGAACAAACTTGTACATGTTGCGTAGAACAACCTTGTGCCAGTTGCGCTAAACAAACTTGTGCCAGTTGCGTCAAACAAACTTGTACCAGTTGCGTTGAACAAACTTGTGCCAGTTGTGTCAAACAAACTTGTGCCAGTTGGGTCGAACAAACTTGTGCCAGTTACGTTAAACAAACTTGTACCAATTGCGTCGTACAAATTTGTGCCAGTTGTGTCGAACAAACTTGTGCCAGTTCCGTCGAACAAACTTGTGCCAGGTGCTTAGAACAAACATGTGCCACTTGTGTCAAACTTGTGCCAGTTGTGTAGAACAAACTTGTGCCAGTTGTGTCGAACAAACTTGTGCCTGTTGGGTAAAAGAAACATGTGCCAGTTGCGTCAAACAAATTTGTGCCAGTTGCGTCAAACAAACTTGTGCCAGTTGCGTAGAACAAACTTGTGCCAGATGCGTAGAACAAACTTTTGCCATTTGCGTAGAACAAACTTGCGCCAGTTGTGTCAAACAAACTTGTGCCAGTTGTGTACAACAAACTTGTGCCAGTTGCATAGAACAAACTTGTGCCAGTTGCATAGAACAACCTTGTGCCAGTTGCGTCAAACAAACTTGTGCCAGTTGCGTGAAACAAACTTGTGCCAGTTGCGTCGAACAAACTTGTGCCAGTTGCGTAGAACAAACTTGTGCCAGTTGCATAGAACAAACTTGTGCCAGTTATGTAGAACAAACTTGTGCCAGTTGTGTCAAACAAACTTGTGCCAGTTGCGTCGAACAAACTTGTGCCAGTTACGGCGAACAAACTTGTGCCAGTTTCGTCGAGAAAACTTGTGCCAGTTGCGTCAAATAAACTTGTGCCAGTTGATCAAACAAACTTGTGCTAGTTGCGTCAAACAAACTTGTGTCAGATGCGTCAAACAAACTTGTTCCAGTTGCGCAAAACGAACTTGTGCCAATTGAGTCGAAAAAACTTGTGCCAGTTGCGTCTAACAAACTTGTGCCAGTTGCGTCAAAAAAACTTGGGCCAGTTTCGTCGAACAAACTTGTGTCAGTGGCATCAAACAAACTTGTGTCAGTTGCGTAGAACAACCTTGTGCCAGTTGCGTCAAACAAACTTGTGCCAGTTGCGTAGAACAAACTTGTGCCAGTTGCGTAGAACAACCTTGTGCCAGTTGCGTCGAACAAACTTGTGCTAGTTTGTAGAACAAACTTGTGCCAGTTGCGTCAAACAAACTTATGCCAGTTGCGTAAAACAAACTAGTGCCAGTTGCATAGAACAGACTTGTACCAGTTAAGTAGAACAAACTTGTGCCAATTGCATCAAACAAACTTGTGCCAGTTCGTCGATCAAACTTGTGTCAGTTGTGTTGAACAAACTTGTGCCAGTTGCGTCAAACAAGCTTGTGCCAGTTGCTTTGAACCAACTTGTGCCACTTGCGTCGAGAAAACTTGTGCCAGTTGCGTAGAAGAAACTTGTGCCAGTTGCGTCCAACAAACTTGTGCCAGTTGCATCAAACAAACTTATGCCAGTTGCGTAGAACAAACTAGTGCCAGTTGCATAGAACAAACTTGTGCCAGTTGCGTAGAACAAACTTGTGCCAGTTGCGTAGAACAAACTTGTGCCAGTTGCATAGAACAAATTAGTGCCAGATGCGTCAAACAAACTTGTGTCAGTTGCGTCGAACAAACTTGTGCCAGTGGCGTCGAGCAAACTTGTGCCAGTTACGGCGAACAAACTTGTGCCAGTTGCGTCGAGAAAACTTGTGCCAGTTACGTCAAAAAGACTTGTGCCAGTTGCGTCAAACAAACTTGTGCCAGTTGCGTCGAACAAACGTGTGCCAGTTACGGCGAACAAACTTGTGCCAGTTGCGTCGAGAAAACTTGTGCCTGTTGCGTCAAATAAACTTGTGCCAGTTGCGTCAAACAAACTTGTGCAAGTTGCGTCAAACAAACTTGTGCCAGTTGCGTCAAACAAACTTCTACCAATTGAGTCGAAAAAACTTGTTCCAGTTACATCGAACAAACTTGTGCCAGTTGGGTCTAACAAACTTGTGCCAGTTGCTTCAAACAAACTTGGGCCAGTTGCGCCGAACAAACTTGTGCCAGTTGCGCCAAACAAACTTCTGCCAGTTGCATCAAACAAACTTGTGCCAGTTGCATCAAACAAACTTGTGCCAGTTGCGTAGAACAAACTTGTGCCAGTTTCGTAGAACAACCTTGTGCCAGTTGCGTCAAACAAACTTGTGCCAGTTGTGTCAAACAAGCTTGTGCCAGTTGCGTCAAACAAACTTGTGCCAGTTGCGTCAAACAAACTTGTGCCAGTTGGGTCGAACAAACTTGTGCCAGTTGCATTAAACAAACTTGTGCCAGTTGCATTGAACAAACTTGTGAAAGTTGCATCGAACAAACTTGTGCCAGTTGCGTCGAACAAACTTGCGCCAGTTGTGTCAAACAAACTTGTGCCAGTTGCGTTGAACAAACTTCTGCCTGTTGTGTCAAACAAACTTGTGTCAGTTGCATCGAACAAACTTGTGCCAGTTGCGTCGAACAAACTTGTGCCAATTGCGTCGAACAAACTTGCGCCAGTTGCGTCAAACAAACTTGTGCCAGTTGCGTTGAACAAACTTCTGCCAGTTGTGTCAAACAAACATGTGTCAGTTGCATAGAACAAACTTGTGTCAGTTGGGTAGAACAAACTTGTGCCAGTTGCGTCAAACAAACTTGTGCCAGTTGCGTCGAACAAACTTGTGCCAGTTGTGTAAAACAAACTTGTGCCAGTTGGTTCGAACAAACTAGTGAGAGTTGCGTCCAACAAACTTGTACCAGTTGCATCCAACAAACTTGTGCCAGATGAATAGAACAAACTTGTGCCAGTTGCGTAGAACAAACTTGTGCCAATTGCGTCAAACAAACTTATGCCAGTTGCGTCAAACAAACATGTGCCAGTTGCGTCAAAAAAACTTGTGCCAGTTGCGTCGAACAAACTTGTGCCAGATATGGCGAACAAAATTGTGCCGGTTGCGTCGAGAAAACTTGTGCCAGTTGCGTAAAAAGTGCCTCTTGCGTCAAACAAACTTGTGCCAGTTGCGTCAAACAAAATTGTACCAATTGAGTCGAAAAAACTTGTGCCTGTTACGTCGAACAAACTTGTGCCAGTTGCGTCTAACAAACTTGTGCAAGTTGCGTCGAACAAACTTGTGCCAATTGAGTCAAACAAACTTGTGCCAGTTGTGTAGAACAAACTTGTGCCAGTTGCGTCAAACAAACTTGTGCCATTTGCGTAGAACAAACTTGTGCCAGTTGCGTAGAAGAACCTTGTGCCAGTTGCGTCAAACAAACTTGTGCCAGTTGCGTCAAACAAACTTGTGCCAGTTGCGTCAAACAAACTTGTGCCAGTTGGGTCGAACAAACTTGTGCCAGTTGCGTTAAACAAACTTGTGCTAGTTGCATCGAACAAACTTTTGCCAGTTGTGTCGAACAAACTTGTGCCAGTTGCGTCGAACAAACTTGCGCCAGTTGCGTCGAACAAACTTGTGCCAGTTGCGTTCAACAAACTTCTGCCAATTGTGTCAAACAAACTTGTGTCAGTTGCATAGAACAAACTTGTGCCAGTTGCGTCGAACAAACTTGTGTCAATTGGGTAGAACAAATTTGTGCCAGTTGCGTCAAACAAACTTGTGCCAGTTGCGTAGAACAAACTAGTGCCAGTTGCATAGAACAAACTTTTGCCAGATGCGTAGAACAAACTTGTGCCAGTTGCGTAGAACAAACTTGTGCCAGTTGCATAGAACAAACTTGTGCCAGTTATGTAGAACAAACTTGTGCCAGTTGCGTCAAACAAACTTGTGCCAGTTGCGTCGAACAAACTTGTGCCAGTTGTGTAAAACAAACTTGTGCCAGTTGGTTCGAACAAACTAGTGAGAGTTGCGTCCAACAAACTTGTACTAGTTGCGTCCAACAAACTTGTGCCAAATGAATAGAACAAACTTGTGCCAGTTGCGTAGAACAAACTTGTGCTAATTGCGTCAAACAAACTTATGCCAGTTGCATAGAACAAACTAGTGCCAGTTGCAAAGAACAAACTTGTGCCAGTTGCATAGAACAAACTTGTGCCAGTTGCATAGAACAAACTTGTGCCAGTTGTGTCGAAGAAACCTGTGCCAGTTGCGTCAAACAAACATGTGCCAGTTGCGTCGAACAAACTTGTGCCAGTTGCGTCGAACAAACTTGTGCCAGATATGGCGAACAAAATTGTGCCGGTTGCGTCAAGAAAACTTGTGCCAGTTGCGTAAAAAAACTTGTGCCAGTTGCGTCAAACAAACTTGTGCCAGTTGCGTCAAACAAACTTGTGCCTCTTGCGTCAAACAAACTTGTGCCAGTTGCGTCAAACAAACTTGTACCAATTGAGTCGAAAAAACTTGTGCCTGTTACGTCGAACAAACTTGTGCCAGTTGCGTCTAACAAACTTGTGCAAGTTGCGTCGAACAAACTTGTGCCAATTGCGTCAAACAAACTTTTGCCAGTTGTGTAGAACAAACTTGTGCCAGTTGCGTCAAACAAATTTGTGCCATTTGCGTAGAACAAACTTGTGCCAGTTGCGTAGAAGAACCTTGTGCCAGTTGCGTCAAACAAACTTGTGCCAGTTGCGTCAAACAAACTTGTGCCAGTTGCGTCAAAGAAACTTGTGCCAGTTGCGTCAAACAAACTTGTGCCAGTTGGGTCGAACAAACTTGTGCCAGTTGCGTTAAACAAACTTGTGCTAGTTGCATCGAACAAACTTTTGCCAGTTGTGTCGAACAAACTTGTGCCAGTTGCGTCGAACAAACTTGCGGCAGTTGCGTCGAACAAACTTGTGCCATTTGCGTTCAACAAACTTCTGCCAATTGTGTCAAACAAACTTGTGTCAGTTGCGTAGAACAAACTTGTGCCAGTTGCGTCGAACAAACTTGTGTCAATTGGGTAGAACAAATTTGTGCCAGTTGCGTCAAACAAACTTGTGCCAGTTGTGTAGAACAAACTAGTGCCAGTTGCATAGAACAAACTTGTGCCAATTGCGTTAAACAAACTTGTGCCAGTTCGTCGATCAAACTTGTGCCAGTTGTGTTGAACAAACTTGTGCCAGTTGCGTCAAACAAGCTTGTGCCAGTTGCCTCGAAACAACTTGTGCCACTTGCGTGGAGAAAACTTGTGCCAGTTACGTAGAACAAACTTGTGCCAGTTGCATAGAACAAACTTGTGCCAGTTATGTAGAAAAAACTTGTGCCAGTTGCATCGAACAAAATTGTGCCAGCTGCGTCGATCAAACTTGTGCCAGTTGCGTCGAACAAACTTGTGCCATTTGCGTAGAACAAACTTGTGCCAGTTGCATAGAACAAACTTGTGACAGTTGCATAGAACAAACTTGTGCCAGTTGCGTAGAACAACCTTGTGCCAGTTGCGTCAAACAAACTTGTGTCAGTTGCTTCAAACAAACTTGTGCCAGTTACGTCAAACAAACTTGTTCCAGTGGCATCAAACAAACTTGTGCCAATTGTGTCAAACAAACTTGTGCCAATTGAGTCGAAAAAACTTGTGCCAGTTGCGTCGAACAAACTTGTATCAATTACGTCAAACAAACTTGGGCCAGTTGCGTCGAACAAACTTGTGCCAGTTGCATCAAACAAACTAGTGCCAGTTGCATAGAACAAACTTGTGCCAGTTGCGTCAAACAAACTTGTGCCAGTTGCGTAGAACAAACTTGTGCATGTTGCGTAGAACAAACTTGTGCCAGTTGCGTCAAACAAACTTTTGCCAGTTGCGTCAAACAAACTTGTGCCAGTTGCGTCGAACAAACTTGTGCCAGTTGTGTCAAACAAACTTGTGCCAGTTGGGTCGAAGAAACTTGTGCCAGTTACGTTAAACAAACTTGTACCAGTTGCATCGAACAAACTCGTGCCAGTTGCATCGAACAAACTTGTGCCAGTTGCGTCGATCAAACTTGAGCCAGTTCCGTCAAACAAACTTGGGCCAGTTGCTTAGAACAAACTTGTGCCAGTTATGTCAAACAAACTTGTGCCAGTTGCGTAGAACAAACTTGTGCCAGTTGCGTCGAACAAACTTGTGCTAGTTGGGTAGAACAAACATGTGCCAGTTGCGTCAAACAAATTTGTTCCAGTTGCCTAGAACAAACTAGTGCCAGTTGCATAGAACAAACTTGTGCCAGTTGCGTAGAACAAACTTGTGCCAGTTGCGTCCAACAAAATTGTGCCAGTTGCGTAGAACAAACTTGTGCCAGTTGTTTCGAACAAACTTGTGCCAGTTGTGTCCAACAAAATTGTGCCAGTTGCGTAGAACAAACTTGTGCCAGTTGCGTCAAACAAACTTATGCCAGTTGCGTAGAACAAACTAGTGCCAGTTGCATACAACAAACTTGTGCCAGTTGCATAGAACAAACTTGTGCCAGTTGCGTAGAACAAACTTGTGCCAGTTGCATAGAACAAACTTGTGCCAGTTGCGTCAAACAAACTTGTGCCAGTTGCTTCGAATAAACTTGTGCTAGTGGCGTCGAACAAACTTGTGCTAGTTACGGGGAACAAACTTGTGCCAGTTGCGTCGAGAAAAATTGTGCCAGTTACGTAAAAAAAAACTTGTGCCAGTTGCGTCAAACAAATTTGTGCCAGTTACGTCAAACAAACTTGTGCCAGTTACGTCGAACAAACTTGTGCCAGTTGCGTCGAGAAAACTTGTGCCAGTTGCGTCAAATAAACTTGTGCCAGTTGCGTCAAACAAACTTGTGCCAGTTGCGTCAAACAAACTTGTGCCAGTTGCGTCAAACAAACTTGTGCCAATTGATTAAAAAAAATTGTGCCAATTGCGTTGAACAAACTTGTGCCAGTTGCGTCTAACAAACTTGTGCCAGTTGTGTCAAACAAACTTGTACCAGTTGCGTCGAACAAACTTGTGCCAGTTGCAATGAACAAACTAATGCCAGATGCATAGAACAAACTTGTGCCAGTTGCGTCAAACAAACTTGTGCCAGTTGCGTAGAACAAACTTGTGCCAGTTCTGTCAAACAAACTTGTGCCAGTTGGGTCGAACAAACTTGTGCCAGTTACGTTAAACAAACTTGTTCTAGTTGCATCGAACAAACTTGTGCCAGTTACGTCGAACAAACCTGCGCCAGTTCCGTCGAACAAACTTGTGCCAATTGCTTCGAACAAACTTGTGCCAGTTGTGTCAAACAAAGTTGTGGCAGTTGCGTAGAACAAACTTGTGCCAGTTGCGTCGAACAAACTTGTGCCAGTTGGGTAGAACAAACATGTGCCAGTTGTGTCAAACAAATTTGTGCCAGTTGCGTAGAACAAACTAGTGCCAGTTGCGTCAAACAAACTTGTGCCAGATGCGTAGAACAAACATTTGCCATTTGCGTAGAACAAACTTGTGCCAGTTTTGTCAAACAAACTTGTGCCAGTTGTGTACAACAAACTAGTAAGAGTTGCGTAGAGCAAACTTGAGCCAGTTGTGTCGAACAAACTTGTGCCAGTTGCGTAGAACAAACTTGTACCAGTTGCATCAAACAAACTTATGCCAGTTGCATAGAACAAACTAGTGCCAGTTGCATAGAACAAACTTGTGCCAGTTGCGTAGAACAAACTTGTGCCAGTTGCGTCAAACAAACTTGTGCCAGTTGCGTCGAACAAACTTGTGCCAGTTGCGTCAAAGAAACTTGTGCCAGTTGCGTCAAACAAACTTGTGCCAGATATGGCGAACAAACTTGTGCCAGCTACTTCGAGAAAAATTTTGCCAGTTGCGTAAAAAAAAAAACTTGTCCCAGTTGCGTCAAACAAACTTGTGCCAGTTGCGTCGAACAAACTTGTGCCAGTTGCGTCGAACAAACTTGTGCCAGTTGCGTCAAACAAACTTCAGCCAGTTGCGTCCAACAAACTTGTGCCAGTTGCGTAGAAGAAACTTGTGCCAGTTGCGTCCAACAAACTTGTGCCAGTTGCGTAGAACAAACTTGTGCCAGTTGCGTCAAACAAACTTTTGCCAGCTGCGTAGAACAAACTAGTGCCAGTTGCATAGAACAAACTTGTGCCAGTTGCGTAGAACAAACTTGTGCCAGTTGCGTAGAACAAACTTGTGCCAGTTGCATAGAACAAATTAGTGCCAGATGCGTCAAACAAACTTGTGTCAGTTGCGTCGAACAAACTTGTGCCAGTGGCGTCGAGCAAACTTGTGCCAGTTACGGCGAACAAACTTGTGCCAGTTGCGTCGAGAAAACTTGTGCCAGTTACGTCAAAAAGACTTGTGCCAGTTGCGTCAAACAAACTTGTGCCTGTTGCGTCAAACAAACGTGTGCCAGTTACGGCGAACAAACTTGTGCCAGTTGCGTCGAGAAAACTTGTGCCTGTTGCGTCAAATAAACTTGTGCCAGTTGCGTCAAACAAACTTGTGCAAGTTGCGTCAAACAAACTTGTGCCAGTTGCGTCAAACAAACTTCTGCCAATTGAGTCGAAAAAACTTGTTCCAGTTACATCGAACAAACTTGTGCCAGTTGGGTCTAACAAACTTGTGCCAGTTGCTTCAAACAAACTTGGGCCAGTTGCGCCGAACAAACTTGTGCCAGTTGCGTCAAACAAACTTCTGCCAGTTGCATCAAACAAACTTGTGCCAGTTGCATCAAACAAACTTGTGCCAGTTGCGTAGAACAAACTTGTGCCAGTTTCGTAGAACAACCTTGTGCCAGTTGCGTCAAACAAACTTGTGCCAGTTGTGTCAAACAAGCTTGTGCCAGTTGCGTCAAACAAACTTGTGCCAGTTGCGTCAAACAAACTTGTGCCAGTTGGGTCGAACAAACTTGTGCCAGTTGCGTTACACAAACTTGTGCCAGTTGCATTGAACAAACTTGTGAAAGTTGCATCGAACAAACTTGTGCCAGTTGCGTCGAACAAACTTGCGCCAGTTGTGTCAAACAAACTTGTGCCAGTTGCGTTGAACAAACTTCTGCCAGTTGTGTCAAACAAACTTGTGTCAGTTGCATCGAACAAACTTGTGCCAGTTGCGTCGAACAAACTTGTGCCAATTGCGTCGAACAAACTTGCGCCAGTTGCATCAAACAAACTTGTGCCAGTTGCATTGAACAAACTTCTGCCAGTTGTGTCAAACAAACATGTGTCAGTTGCATAGAACAACCTTGTGTCAGTTGGGTAGAACAAACTTGTGCCAGTTGCGTCAAACAAACTTGTGCCAGTTGCGTCGAACAAACTTGTGCCAGTTGTGTAAAACAAACTTGTGCCAGTTGGTTCGAACAAACTAGTGAGAGTTGCGTCCAACAAACTTGTACCAGTTGCGTCCAACAAACTTGTGCCAGATGAATAGAACAAACTTGTGCCAGTTTCGTAGAACAAACTTGTGCCAATTGCGTCAAACAAACTTATGCCAGTTGCGTCAAACAAACATGTGCCAGTTGCGTCAAACAAACTTGTGCCAGTTGCGTAGAACAAACTTGTGCCAATTGCGTCAAACAAACTTATGCCTGTTGCGTCAAACAAACATGTGCCAGTTGCGCCAAACAAACTTGTGCCAGTTGCGTCGAACACACTTGTGCCAGATATGGCGAACAAAATTGTGCCGGTTGCGTCGAGAAAACTTGTGCCAGTTGCGTAAAAAAAAACTTGTGCCAGTTGCGTCAAACAAACTTGTGCCAGTTGCGTCAAACAAACTTGTGCCTCTTGCGTCAAACAAACTTGTGCCAGTTGCGTCAAACAAACTTGTACCAATTGAGTCGAAAAAACTTGTGCCTGTTACGTCGAACAAACTTGTGCCAGTTGCGTCTAACAAACTTGTGCAAGTTGCGTCGAACAAACTTGTGCCAATTGAGTCAAACAAACTTGTGCCAGTTGTGTAGAACAAACTTGTGCCAGTTGCGTCAAACAAACTTGTGCCATTTGCGTAGAACAAACTTGTGCCAGTTGCGTAGAAGAACCTTGTGCCAGTTGCGTCAAACAAACTTGTGCCAGTTGCGTCAAACAAACTTGTGCCAGTTGCGTCAAACAAACTTGTGCCAGTTGGGTCGAACAAACTTGTGCCAGTTGCGTTAAACAAACTTGTGCTAGTTGCATCGAACAAACTTTTGCCAGTTGTGTCGAACAAACTTGTGCCAGTTGCGTCGAACAAACTTGCGCCAGTTGCGTCGAACAAACTTGTGCCAGTTACGTTCAACAAACTTCTGCCAATTGTGTCAAACAAACTTGTGTCAGTTGCGTAGAACAAACTTGTGCCAGTTGCGTCGAACAAACTTGTGTCAATTGGGTAGAACAAATTTGTGCCAGTTGCGTCAAAGAAACTTGTGCCAGTTGCGTCAAACAAACTTGTGCCAGATATGGCGAACAAACTTGTGGCAGCTACTTCGAGAAAAATTGTGCCAGTTGCGTAAAAAAAAAAACTTGTCCCAGTTGCGTCAAACAAACTTGTGCCAGTTGCGTCGAACAAACTTGTGCCAGTTGCGTCGAACAAACTTGTGCCAGTTGCGTCGAACAAACTTGTGCCAGTTGCATCAAACAAACTTGAGCCAGTTGCGTCCAACAAACTTGTGCCAGTTGCGTAGTAGAAACTTGTGCCAGTTGCGTCCAACAAACTTGTGCCAGTTGCGTAGAACAAACTTGTGCCAGTTGCGTCAAACAAACTTATGCCAGTTGCGTAGAACAAACTAGTGCCAGTTGCATAGAACAAACTTGTGCCAGTTGCGTAGAACAAACTTGTGCCAGTTGCGTAGAACAAACTTGTGCCAGTTGCATAGAACAAATTAGTGCCAGATGTGTCAAACAAACTTGTGTCAGTTGCGTCGAACAAATTTGTGCCAGTGGCGTCGAGCAAACTTGTGCCAGTTACGGCGAACAAACTTGTGCCAGTTGCGTCGAGAAAACTTGTGCCAGTTACGTCAAAAAGACTTGTGCCAGTTGCGTCAAACAAACTTGTGCCAGTTGCGTCGAACAAACGTGTGCCAGTTACGGCGAACAAACTTGTGCCAGTTGCGTCGAGAAAACTTGTGCCTGTTGCGTCAAATAAACTTGTGCCAGTTGCGTCAAACAAACTTGTGCAAGTTGCGTCAAACAAACTTGTGCCAGTTGCATCAAACAAACTTCTGCCAATTGAGTCGAAAAAACTTGTTCCAGTTACATCGAACAAACTTGTGCCAGTTGGGTCTAACAAACTTGTGCCAGTTGCTTCAAACAAACTTGGGCCAGTTGCGCCGAACAAACTTGTGCCAGTTGCGTCAAACAAACTTCTGCCAGTTGCATCAAACAAACTTGTGCCAGTTGCATCAAACAAACTTGTGCCAGTTGCGTAGAACAAACTTGTGCCAGTTTCGTAGAACAACCTTGTGCCAGTTGCGTCAAACAAACTTGTGCCAGTTGTGTCAAACAAGCTTGTGCCAGTTGCGTCAAACAAACTTGTGCCAGTTGCGTCAAACAAACTTGTGCCAGTTGGGTCGAACAAACTTGTGCCAGTTGCGTTAAACAAACTTGTGCCAGTTGCATTGAACAAACTTGTGAAAGTTGCATCGAACAAACTTGTGCCAGTTGCGTCGAACAAACTTGCGCCAGTTGTGTCAAACAAACTTGTGCCAGTTGCGTTGAACAAACTTCTGCCAGTTGTGTCAAACAAACTTGTGTCAGTTGCATCGAACAAACTTGTGCCAGTTGCGTCGAATAAACTTGTGCCAATTGCGTCGAACAAACTTGCGCCAGTTGCGTCAAACAAACTTGTGCCAGTTGCGTTGAACAAACTTCTGCCAGTTGTGTCAAACAAACATGTGTCAGTTGCATAGAACAAACTTGTGTCAGTTGGGTAGAACAAACTTGTGCCAGTTGCGTCAAACAAACTTGTGCCAGTTGCGTCGAACAAACTTGTGCCAGTTGTGTAAAACAAACTTGTGCCAGTTGGTTCGAACAAACTAGTGAGAGTTGCGTCCAACAAACTTGTACCAGTTGCGTCCAACAAACTTGTGCCAGATAAATAGAACAAACTTGTGCCAGTTGCGTAGAACAAACTTGTGCCAATTGCGTCAAACAAACTTATGCCAGTTGCGTCAAACAAACATGTGCCAGTTGCGTCAAACAAACTTGTGCCAGTTGCGTCGAACAAACTTGTGCCAGATATGGCGAACAAAATTGTGCCGGTTGCGTCGAGAAAACTTGTGCCAGTTGCGTAAAAAAAAAACTTGTGCCAGTTGCGTCAAACAAACTTGTGCCAGTTGCGTCAAACAAACTTGTGCCTCTTGCGTCAAACAAACTTGTGCCAGTTGCGTCAATCAAACTTGTACCAATTGAGTCTAAAAAACTTGTGCCTGTTACGTCGAACAAACTTGTGCCAGTTGCGTCTAACAAACTTGTGCAAGTTGCGTCGAACAAACTTGTGCCAATTGAGTCAAACAAACTTGTGCCAGTTGTGTAGAACAAACTTGTGCCAGTTGCGTCAAACAAATTTGTGCCATTTGCGTAGAACAAACTTGTGCCAGTTGCGTAGAAGAACCTTGTGCCAGTTGCGTCAAACAAACTTGTGCCAGTTGCGTCAAACAAACTTGTGCCAGTTGCGTCAAACAAACTTGTGCCAGTTATGTCGAACAAACTTGTGCCAGTTGCGTTCAACAAACTTCTGCCAATTGTATCAAACAAACTTGTGTCAGTTGCGTAGAACAAACTTGTGCCAGTTGCATCGAACAAACTTGTGTCAATTGGGTAGAACAAATTTGTGCCAGTTGCGTCAAACAAACTTGTGCCAGTTGCGTAGAACAAACTAGTGCCAGTTGCATAGAACAAACTTTTGCCAGATGCGTAGAACAAACTTGTGCCAGTTGCGTAGAACAAAATTGTACCAGTTGCATAGAACAAACTTGTGCCAGTTATGTAGAACAAACTTGTGCCAGTTGCGTCAAACAAACTTGTGCCAGTTGCGTTAAACAAACTTGTGCTAGTTGCATCGAACAAACTTTTGCCAGTTGTGTCGAACAAACTTGTGCTAGTTGCGTCGAACAAACTTGCACCAGTTGCGTCGAACAAACTTGTGCCAGTTGCGTTCAACAAACTTCTGCCAATTGTATCAAACAAACTTGTGTCAGTTGCGTAGAACAAACTTGTGCCAGTTGCGTCGAACAAACTTGTGTCAATTGGGTAGAACAAATTTGTGCCAGTTGCGTCAAACAAACTTATGCCAGTTGCGTAGAACAAACTAGTGCCAGTTGCATAGAACAAACTTTTGCCAGATGCGTAGAACAAACTTGTGCCAGTTGCGTAGAACAAAATTGTACCAGTTGCATAGAACAAACTTGTGCCAGTTATGTAGAACAAACTTGTGCCAGTTGCGTCAAACAAACTTGTGCCAGTTGCGTCAAACAAACTTGTGCCAGTTACGGCGAACAAACTTGTGCCAGTTTCGTCGTGAAAACTTGGGCCAGTTGCTTCAAATAAACTTGTGCCAGTTGCGTCAAACAAACTTGTGCCAGTTGCGTCAAACAAACTTGTGCCAGTTGCGTCAAACAAACTTGTTCCAGTTGCGTCAAACAAACTTGTGCCAATTGAGTCGAAAAAACTTGTGCCAGTTGCGTCGAACAAACTTGTGCTAGTTGCGTCTGACAAACTTGTGCCAGTTGCGTCAAAAAAACTTGGGCCAGTTTCGTCGAACAAACTTGTGTCAGTGGCATCCAACAAACTTGTGCCAGTTGCGTAGAACAACCTTGTGCCAGTTGCATCAAACAAACTTGTGCCAGTTGCGTAAAATAAACTTGTGCCAGTTGCGTAGAACAACCTTGTGCCAGTTGCGTCGAACAAACTTGTGCTAGTTTGTAGAACAAACTTGTGCCAGTTGCGTCAAACAAACTTATGCCAGTTGCGTAAAACAAACTAGTGCCAGTTGCATAGAACAAACTTGTGCCAGTTGAGTAGAACAAACTTGTTCTAGTTGCATTGAACAAACTTGTGCCAGTTCGTCGAACAAACTTGTGCCAGTTGCGTCGAAGAAACTTGTGCCAGTTGCGTCAAACAAACTTGTGCCAGTTGCGTCGAACAAACTTGTGCCAGTTGCGTCGAACAAACTTGTGCCAGTTACGGCGAACCAACTTGTGCCACTTGCGTCGAGAAAACGTGTGCCAGTTGCGTCAAATAAACTTGTGCCAGTTGCGTCAAACAAACTTGTGCCAGTTACGGCGAACAAACTTGTGCCAGTTGCGTCGAGAAAAGTTGTGCCAGTTGCGTCAAATAAACTTGTGCCAGTTGCGTCAAACAAACTTGTGCCAGTTGCGTCAAACAAACTTGTGCCAGTTGCGTAGAACAAACTTGTACCAGTTGCGTCAAACAAACTTATGCCAGTTGCATAGAACAAACTAGTGCCAGTTGCATAGAACAAACTTGTGCCAGTTGCATAGAACAAACTTGTGCCAGTTGCGTCAAACATACTTGTGCCAGTTGCGTCGAACAAACTTGTGCCAGTTGCGTCGAAGAAACTTGTGCCAGTTGCGTCAAACAAACTTGTGCCATTTGCGTCGAACAAACTTGTGCCAGTTGCGTCGAACAAACTTGTGCCAGATATGGCGAACAAACTTGTGCCAGTTGCTTCGAGAAAACTTTTGCCAGTTGCGTAAAAAAAAAATTGTGCCAGTTGCGTCAAACAAACTTGTGCCAGTTGCGTCAAACAAACTTGTGCCTCTTGCATCAAACAAACTTGTGCCAGTTGCGTCAAACAAACTTGTACCAGTTGAGTCGAAAAAACTTGTGCCTGTTACGTCGAACAAACTTGTGCCAGTTGCGTCTAACAAACTTGTGCCAGTTGCGTCAAACAAACTTTTGCCAGTTGCGCAAAACAAACTTGTGCCAGTTGCGTCAAACAAACTTGTGCCAGTTTCGTCAAACAAACTTGTGCCAGTTGCGCCGAACAAACTTGTGCCAGTTGCTTCAAACAAACTTGTGCAATTTGCGTCAAACAAACTTGTGCCAGTTGCGTCAAACAAACTTGTGCCAGTTGCATCAAACAAACTTGTGCCAGTTGCATAAAACAAACTTGTGCCAGTTGCGTCAAAGAAACTTGTGCCAGTTGCGTAGAAGAACCTTGTGCCAGTTGCGTCAAACGAACTTGTGCCAGTTGCTTCAAACAAACTTTTGCCAGTTGCGTCGAACAAACTTGTGCCAGTTGCGTCAAACAAACTTGCGACAGTTGCGTCAAACAAACTTGTGCCAACTGCGTTGAACAAACTTCTGCCAGTTGTGTCAAACAAACTTGTGTCAGTTGCGTAGAACTAACTTGTGCCAGTTGCGTCGAACAAACTTGTGTCAGTTGGGTAGAACAAACTTGTGCCAGCTGCGTCAAACAAACTTGTGCCAGTTGCGTAGAACAAACTAGCGCCAGTTGCATAGAACAAAATTGTGCCAGATGCGTAGAACAAACTTGTGCCAGTTGCGTAGAACAAACTTGTGCCATTTGCATAGAACAAACTTGTGCCAGTTATGTAGAACAAACTTGTGCCAGTGGCATCCAACAAATTTGTGCCAGTTGCGTCGAACAAACTTGTGCCAGTTGCGTCGAAACAAACTTGTGCCAGTTGCGTAGAACAAACCAGTGCCAGTTGCATAGAACAAACTTGTGCCAGATGCGTAGAACAAACATTTGCCATTTGCGTATAACAAAATTGTGCCAGTTTTGTCAAACAAACTTGTGCCAGTTGTGTACAACAAACTAGTAAGAGTTGCGTAGAACAAACTTGAGCCAGTTGTGTCGAACAAATTTGTGCCAGTTCCGTAGAACAAACTTGTACCAGTTGCATCAAACAAACTTATGCCAGTTGCATAGAACAAACTATTGCCAGTTGAGTAGAACAAACTTGTGCCAATTGCATCAAACAAACTTGTGCCAGTTGCGTCGAACAAACTTGTGCCAGTTGCGTCGAAGAAACTTGTGCCAGTTGCGTCAAACAAACTTGTGCCAGTTGCGCCGAACAAACTTGTGCCAGTTGTGTCGAACAAACTTGTGCCAGTTACGGCGAACAAACTTGTGCCAGTTGCGTCAGACAATCATGTACCAGTTGCGTCAAACAAACTTGTGCCAGTTGCGTCAAACAAAACTTGTGCCAGTTGCGTCAAACAAAGTTCTGCTAGTTGCGTCAAACAAACTTGTGCCAATTGATTCGAAAAAACTTGTGCCAGTTGCGTTGAACAAACTTGTGCAAGTTGCATCTAACAAACTTGTACCAGTTGCATCAAACAAACTTGTGCCAGTTGCGTCGAAGAAACTTGTGCCAGTTGCATCGAACAAACTAATGCCAGTTGCATAGAACAAACTTGTGCCAGTTGCGTCAAACAAACTTGTGCCAGTTGCATAGAACAAACTTGTACATGTTGCGTAGAACAACCTTGTGCCAGTTGCGCTAAACAAACTTGTGCCAGTTGCGTCAAACAAACTTGTACCAGTTGCGTTGAACAAACTTGTGCCAGTTGTGTCAAACAAACTTGTGCCAGTTGGGTCGAACAAACTTGTGCCAGTTACGTTAAACAAACTTGTACCAGTTGCGTCGTACAAATTTGTGCCAGTTGTGTCGAACAAACTTGTGCCAGTTCCGTCGAACAAACTTGTGCCAGGTGCTTAGAACAAACATGTGCCACTTGTGTCAAACAAACTTGTGCCAGTTGTGTAGAACAAACTTGTGCCAGTTGTGTCGAACAAACTTGTGCCTGTTGGGTAAAAGAAACATGTGCCAGTTGCGTCAAACAAATTTGTGCCAGTTGCGTCAAACAAACTAGTGCTAGTTGCATAGAACAAACTTGTGCCAGATGCGTAGAACAAACTTTTGCCATTTGCGTAGAACAAACTTGCGCCAGTTGTGTCAAACAAACTTGTGCCAGTTGTGTACAACAAACTTGTGCCAGTTGCATAGAACAAACTTGTGCCAGTTGCATAGAACAACCTTGTGCCAGTTGCGTCAAACAAACTTGTGCCAGATGCCTGAAACAAACTTGTGCCAGTTGCGCCGAACAAACTTGTGCCAGTTGCGTAGAACAAACTTGTGCCAGTTGCATAGAACAAACTTGTGCCAGTTATGTAGAACAAACTTGTGCCAGTTGTGTCAAACAAACTTGTGCCAGTTGCGTCGAACAAACTTGTGCCAGTTACGGCGAACAAACTTGTGCCAGTTTCGTCGAGAAAACTTGTGCCAGTTGCATAAAATAAACTTGTGCCAGTTGATCAAACAAACTTGTGCTAGTTGCGTCAAACAAACTTGTGTCAGATGCGTCAAACAAACTTGTTCCAGTTGCGCAAAACGAACTTGTGCCAATTGAGTCGAAAAAACTTGTGCCAGTTGCGTCTAACAAACTTGTGCCAGTTGCGTCAAAAAAACTTGGGCCAGTTTCGTCGAACAAACTTGTGTCAGTGGCATCCAACAAACTTGTGTCAGTTGTGTAGAACAACCTTGTGCCAGTTGCGTCAAACAAACTTGTGCCAGTTGCGTAGAACAAACTTGTGCCAGTTGCGTAGAACAACCTTGTGCCAGTTGCGTCGAACAAACTTGTGCTAGTTTGTAGAACAAACTTGTGCCAGTTGCGTCAAACAAACTTATGCCAGTTGCGTAAAACAAACTAGTGCCAGTTGCATAGAACAGACTTGTGCCAGTTAAGTAGAACAAACTTGTGCCAATTGCATCAAACAAACTTGTGCCAGTTCGTCGATCAAACTTGTGCCAGTTGTGTTGAACAAACTTGTGCCAGTTGCGTCAAACAAGCTTGTGCCAGTTGCTTCGAACCAACTTGTGCCACTTGCGTCGAGAAAACTTGTGCCAGTTGCGTAGAACAAAATTGTGCCAGTTGCATAGAACAAACTTGTGCCAGTTATGTAGAAAAAACTTGTGCCAGTTGCGTCGAACAAACTTGTGACAGTTGCTTCGATCAAACTTGTGCCAGTTGCGTCGAACAAACTTGTGCCAGTTGCATCGAACAAACTTGTGCCAGTTGCATAGAACAAACTTGTGCCAGTTGCATAGAACAAACTTGTGCCAGTTACGTAGAACAACCTTGTGTCAGTTGCGTCAAACAAACTTTTGCCAGTTGCTTCAAACAAACTTGTGCCAGTTAAGTCAAACAAACTTGTTCCAGTGGCGTCAAACAAACTTGTGCCAGTTGTGTCAAACAAACTTGTGCCAATTGAGTCGAAAAAACTTGTGCCAGTTGCGTCGAACAAACTTGTGGCAGTTACGTCAAACAAACTTGGGCCAGTTGCGTCGAACAAACTTGTGGCAGTTAAATCAAACAAACTAGTGCCAGTTGCATAGAACAAACTTGTGCCAGTTGCGTCAAACAAACTTGTGCCTGTTGCGTAGAACAAACTTGTGCATGTTGCGTAGAACAAACTTGTGCCAGTTGCGTCAAACAAACTTTTGCCAGTTGCGTCAAACAAACTTGTGCCAGTTGCGTCGAACAAACTTGTGCCAGTTGCGTCAAACAAACTTTTGCCAGTTGCCTCAAACAAACTTGTGCCAGTTGCGTCGAACAAACTTGTGCCAGTTACGGCGAACCAACTTGTGCCACTTGCATCGAGAAAACTTGTGCCAGTTGCGTAGAACAAACTTGTGCCAGTTGCATAGAACAAACTTGTGCCAGTTGCATAGAACAAACTTGTGCCAGTTTCGTCAAACAAACTTGTGCCAGTTGCGTAGAACAAACTTGTGCCAGTTACGTCAAACAAACTTGTGACAGTGGCGTCAAACAAACTTGTGCCAGTTGTTTCAAACAAACTTATGCCAATTTAGTCGAAAAAACTTGTGCCAGTTGCGTCGAACAAATTGTGGCAGTTGCGTCTAACAAACTTGTGCCAGTTGCTTCGAACAAACTTGGGCCAGTTGCGTCGAACAAACTTGTGCCAGTTGCACCAAACAAACTAGTGCCAGTTGCATAGAACAAACTTGTGCCAGTTGCGTCAAACAAACTTGTGCCAGTTGTGTAGAACAAACTTGTGCATGTTGCGTAGAACAAACTTGTGTGAGGTGCATCAAACAAACTTTTGCCAGTTGCTTCAAACAAACTTGTGCCAGTTGCGTGGAACAAACTTGTGCCAGTTGTGTCAAACAAACTTGTGCCAGTTGGGTCAAAGAAACTTGTGCCAGTTGCATCAAACAAACTAGTGCCAGTTGCATAGAACAAACTTGTGCCAGTTGCGTCAAACAAACTTTTGCCAGTTGCGTAGAACAAACTTGTGCATGTTTCGTAGAACAAACTTGTGCCAGTTCCGTCAAACAAACTTTTGCCAGTTGCGTCAAACAAACTTGTGCCAGTTGCGTTGAACAAACTTGTGCCAGTTGCGTCAAACAAACTTTTGCCAGTTGCGTCAAACAAACCTGTGCCAGTTGCGTCGAACAAACTTGTGCCAGTTGCGTCAAACAAACTTGTGCCAGTTACGGCAAACCAACTTGTGCCACTTGCATCGAGAAAACTTGTGCCAGTTGCGTAGAACAAAAATGTGCCAGTTGCATAGAACAAACTTGTGCCAGTTTCGTCAAACAAACTTGTGCCCGTTGCGTCAAACAAACTTGTGCCAGTTGTGTAGAACAAACTTGTGACAGTTACGTCAAACTAACTTTTGCCAGTGGCGTCAAACAAACTTGTGCCAGTTGTGTCGAACAAACTTGTGCCAATATAGTCGAAAAAACTTGTGCCAGTTGCGTCGAACAAATTGTGGCAGTTGCGTCTAACAAACTTGTGCCAGTTGAGTAGAACAAACTTGTACCAGTTGCGTCAAACAAACTTATGCCAGTTGCATAGAACAAATTAGTGCCAGTTGCATAGAACAAACTTTTGCCAGTTGCGTAGAACAAACTTGTGCCAGTTGCGTCAAACAAACTTGTGCCAGTTGCGTCGAACAAACTTGTGCCAGTTGCGTCGAACAAACTTGTGCCAGTTGCGTCAAACAAACTTGTGCCATTTGCGTCTAACAAACTTGTGCCAGTTGCGTCGAACAAACTTGTGCCACATATGGCGAACAAACTTGTGCCAGTTGCTTCGAAAAAACTTGTGCCAGTTGCTTAAAAAAAAAATGTGCCATTTGCGTCAAACAAACTTGTGCCAGTTGCGCCAAACAAACTTGTGCCTCTTGCGTCAAACAAACTTGTGCCAGTAGCGTCAAACAAACTTGTACCAATTGAGTCGAAAAAACTTGTGCCTGTTACATCGAACAAACTTGTGCCTGTTGCATCTAACAAACTTGTGCCAGTTGCGTCAAACAAACTTGTGCCAGTTGCGTCAAACAAACTTGTGCCAGTTGCGTCAAACTTGTGCCAGTTGCGTCAAACTTGTGCCAGTTGCGTTGAACAAACTTGTGCAAGTTGCGTCTAACAAACTTGTGCCAGTTGCGTCAAACAAACTTGTGCCAGTTGCGTCAAAAAAACTTGGGCCAGTTTCGTCGAACAAACTTGTGTCAGTGGCATCCAACAAACTTGTGCCAGTTGCGTCGAACAAACTTGTGCCAGTTACGGCAAACCAACTTGTGCCACTTGCATCGAGAAAACTTGTGCCAGTTGCGTAGAACAAACTTGTGCCAGTTGCATAGAACAAACTTGTGCCAGTTTCGTCAAACAAACTTGTGCCCGTTGCGTCAAACAAACTTGTGCCAGTTGCGTAGAACAAACTTGTGACAGTTACGTCAAACAAACTTGTGCCAGTGGCGTCAAACAAACTTGTGCCAGTTGTGTCGAACAAACTTGTGCCAATTTAGTCGAAAAAACTTGTGCCAGTTGCTTCGAACAAATTGTGGCAGTTGCGTCTAACAAACTTGTGCCAGTTGCTTCAAAGAAACTTGGGCCAGTTGCGTTGAACAAACTTGTGCCAGTTGCATCAAACAAACTAGTGCCAGTTGCATAGAACAAACTTGTGCCAGTTGCATCAAACAAACTTGTGCCAGTTGCAAAGAACAAACTTGTGCATGTTGCGTAGAACAAACTTGTGCCACTTGCGTCAAACAAACTTTTGCCAGTTGCGTCAAACAAACTTGTGCCAGTTACATCGAACAAACTTGTGCCAGTTGTGTCAAACAAACTTGTGCCTGTTGGGTCAAAGAAACTTGTGCCAGTTACGTTAAACAAACTTGTACAAGTTGCGTCGAACAAACTTGTGCCAGTTGGGTAGAACAAACATGTGCCAGTTGTGTCAAACAAATTTCTGCCAGTTGCGTAGAACACACTAGTGCCAGTTGCATAGAACAAACTTGTGCCAGATGCGTAGAACAAACATTTGCCATTTGCGTAGAACAAACTTGTGCCAGTTGTATCAAACAAACTTGTGCCAGTTGTGTACAACAAACTAGTAGAGTTGCGTAGAACAAACTTGTGCCAGTTGCGTCGAACAAACTTGTGCCAGTTGAGAAGAACAAACTTGTACCAGTTGCGTCAAACAAACTTATGCCAGTTGCATAGAACAAATTAGTGCCAGTTGCATAGAACAAACTTTTGCCAGTTGCGTAGAACAAACTTGTGCCAGTTGCATCAAACAAACTTGTGCCAGTTGCGTTGAACAAACTTGTGCCAGTTGCGTCGAACAAACTTGTGCCAGTTGCGTCAAACAAACTTGTGCCATTTGCGTCTAACAAACTTGTGCCAGTTGCGTCGAACAAACTTGTGCCACATATGGCGAACAAACTTGTGCCAGTTGCTTCGAGAAAACTTGTGCCAGTTGCTTAAAAAAAAACATGTACCATTTGCGTCAAACAAACTTGTGCCAGTTGCGCCAAACAAACTTGTGCCTCTTGCGTCAAACAAACTTGTGCCAGTTGCGTCAAACAAACTTGTACCAATTGAGTCGAAAAAACTTGTGCCTGTTACATCGAACAAACTTGTGCCTGTTGCATCTAACAAACTTGTGCCAGTTGCGTCAAACAAACTTGTGCCAGTTGCGTCAAACAAACTTGTGCCAGTTGCGTCAAACTTGTGCCAGTTGCGTTGAACAGACTTGTGCAAGTTGTGTCTAACAAACTTGTGCCAGTTGCGTCAAACAAACTTGTGCCAGTTGCGTCAAAAAAACTTGGGCCAGTTTCGTCGAACAAACTTGTGTCAGTGGCATCCAACAAACTTGTGCCAGTTGCGTAGAACAACCTTGTGCCAATTGCGTCAAACAAACTTGTGCCAGTTGCGTAGAACAAACTTGTGCCAGTTGTGTAGAACAACTTTGTGCCAGTTGCGTCGACCAAACTTGTGCTAGTTTGTAGAACAAACTTGTGCCAGTTGCGTCAAACAAACTTATGCCAGTTGCGTAAAACAAACTAGTGCCTGTTGCATAGAACAAACTTGTGCCAGTTGAGTAGAACAAACTTGTGTCAATTGCGTCAAACAAACTTGTGCCAGTTCGTCGAACAAACTTGTGCCAGTTGCGTCGAAGAAACTTGTGCCAGTTGCGTCAAACAAACTTGTGCCAGTTGCGTCGAACTTACTTGTGCCAGTTGCGTCGAACAAGCTTGTGCCAGTTACGGCGAACCAACTTGTGCCACTTGCATCGAGAAAACTTGTGCCAGTTGCGTAGAACAAACTTGTGCCAGTTGCATAGATCAAACTTGTGCCAGTTGCATAGAACAAACTTGTGCCAGTTGCGTCAAACAAACTTGTGCCAGTTGCGTAGAACAAACTTGTGCCAGTTACGTCAAACAAACTTGTGCCAGTGGCGTCAAACAAATTTGTGCCAGTTTTGTCAAACAAACTTGTACCAATTTAGTCGAAAAAACTTGTGCTAGTTGCGTCGAACAAATTGTGGCAGTTGCGTCGAACAAACTTGTGCCAGTTGCGTTGAACAAACTTGTGCCAGATATGGCGAACAAACTTGTGAAAGTTGCGTCGAGAAAACTTGTGCCAGTTGCGTCAAAAAAAACTTGTGCCAGTTGCGTGAAACAAACTTGTGCCAGTTGCGTCAAACAAACTTGTGCCTCTTGCGTCAAACAAACTTGTGCCAATTGAGTCGAAAAAACTTGTGCCTGTTATGTTGAACAAACTTGTGCCAGTTGCGTCTAACAAATTTGTGCCAGTTGCGTCGAACAAACTTGTGCCAGTTGCATCAAACAAACTTGTGCCAGTTGCATAGAACAAACTTCTGCCAGTTGCATCGAACAAACTTGTGCCAGTTGCGTAGAACAAACTTGTGCCAGATGCATCAAACAAACTTGTGCCAGTTGCGTAGCACAAACTTGTGCCAGTTGCGTCAAACAAACTTGTGCCAGTTGCGTTAAACAAACTTGTGCCAGTTGCATCAAACAAACTTTTGCCAGTTGCGTCGAACAAACTTGTGCCAGTTGCGTCGAACAAACTTGCGCCAGTTGCGTCGAACAAACTTGTGCCAGTTGCGTTGAACAAACTTATGCCAGTTGCATAGAACAAACTAGTGCCAGTTGCATAGAACAAACTTGTGCCAGTTGCGTAGAACAAACTTGTGCCAGTTGCGTCAAACAAACTTGTGCCAGTTGCGTCAAACAAACTTGTGCCAGTTGCGTCTAAGAAACTTGTGCCAGTTGCGTCAAACAAACTTGTGCCATTTGCGTCGTACAAACTTGTGCCAGTTGCGTCGAACAAACTTGTGCCAGATATGGCGAATAAACTTGTGTCAGTTGCTTCGAGAAAACTTGTGCCAGTTGCGTAAAAAAAAAATTGTGACAGTTGCGTCAAACAAACTTGTGCCTCTTGCGTCAAACAAACTTGTGCCAGTTGCATCAAACGAACTTGTTCCAATTGAGTCGAAAAAACTTGTGCCTGTTACGTCGAACAAACTTGTGCCAGTTGCGTCTAACAAACTTGTGCCAGTTGCGTAGAACAAACTTGTGCCAGTTGCGTAGAACAAACTTGTGCCAGTTGCATAGAACAAACTTTTGCCAGTTATGTATGAACAAACTTGTGCCAGTTGCGTCAAACAAACTTGTGCCAGATGTGTCGAACAAACTTGTGCCAGTTACGGCGAACAAACTTTTGCCAGATGCTTCAAACAAACTTGTTCCAATTGCGTCGGACAAAATTGTGCCAATTGAGTCGAAAAAACTTGTACCAGTTGCGTCGAACAAACTTGTGCCAGTTGCGCCAAACAAACTTGTGCCAGTTGCGTCAAACAAACTTGTTCCAGTTGCGCCAAACAAACTTGTGCCAATTGAGTCGAAAAAAACATGTGCCAGTTGCGTCGAAAAAACTAGTGCCAGTTGCGTAAAAAAAACTTGTGCCAGTTGCGTCAAACAAACTTGTGCCAGTTGCGTCGAACAAAGTTTTGCCAGTTGCGTCGAACAAACTTGTGCCAGTTGCGTCGAACAAACTTGTGCCAATTGAGTCGAAAAAACTTGTTCCAGTTACGTCGAACAAACTTGTGCCAGTTGCGTCTAACAAACTTGTGCCAGTTGCGTCGAACAAACTTGTGCTAGTTTGTAGAACAAACTTGTGCCAGTTGCATCAAACAAACTTATGCCAGTTGCATAAAACAAACTAGTGCCAGTTGCATAGAACAAACTTGTTCCAGTTGAGTAGAACAAACTTGTGCCAGTTGCGTCGAACAAACTTGTGCCAGTTACGGTGAACCAACTTGTGCCACTTACGTCGAGAAAACTTGTGCCAGTTGCGTCAAATAAACTTGTGCCAGTTGCGTCAAACAAACTTGTGCCAGTTACGGCGAAGAAACTTGTGCCAGTTTCGTCGAGAAAAGTTGTGCCAGTTTCGTCAAATAAACTTGTGCCAGTTGCGTCAAACAAACTTGTGCCAGTTGCGTCAAACAAACTTGTGCCAGTTGTGGCAAACAAACTTGTGCCAATTGATTAAAAAAAACTTGTGCCAGTTGCGTTGAACAAACTTGTGCCAGTTGCGTCTAACAAACTTGTGCCACCTGCGTCAAACAAACTTGTGCTAGTTTCGTCGAACAAACTTGTGCCAGTTGCATCGAACACACTAGTGCCAGTTGCATAGAACAAACTTGTGCCAGTTGCGTCAAACAAACTTGTGCCAGTTGCGTAGAACAAACTTGTACATGTTGCGTAGAACATTCTTGTGCCAGTTGCGTCAAACAAACTGGTGAAAGTTGTGTCAAACAAACTTGTGCCAGTTGGGTCGAACAAACTTATGCCAGTTATGTTAAACAAACTTGTTCCAGTTGCGTCGAACAAACTTGTGCCAGTTGCGTCGAACAAACTTGTGCCAGTTGCGTCGAACAAACTTGCGCCAGTTCCCTCGAACAAACTTGTGCCAGTTGCTTAGAACAAACTTGTGCCAGTTGTGTCAAACAAACTTGTGCCAGTTGCATCAAACAAACTTCTTCCAGTTGCGTCGAACAAACTTGTGCCAGTTGGGTAGAACAAACATGTGCCAGTTGTGTCAAACAAATTTGTGCCAGTTGCGTAGTACACACTAGTGCCAATTGCATAGAACAAACTTGTGCCAGATGCGTAGAACAAACATTTGCCATTTGCGTAGAACAAACTTGTACCAGTTGTGTCAAACAAACCTGTGCCAGTTGTGTACAACAAACTAGTAAGAGTTGCGTAGAACAAACTTGTGCCAGTTGTGTCGAACAAACTTGTGCCAGTTGCGTAGAACAAACTTGTACCAGTTGCGTCAAACAAACTTATGCCAGTTGCATAGAACAAACTATTGCCAGTTGCATAGAACAAACTTGTGCCAGTTGCGTAGAACAAACTTGTGCCAGTTGCATCAAACAAACTTGAGCCAGTTAAGGCGAACAAACTTGTGCCAGTTGCGTCGAAGAAACTTGTGCCAGTTGCATCAAACAAACTTGTGCCATTTGCGTTGAACAAACTTGTGCCAGTTGCGTCGAACAAACTTGTGCCAGATATGGCGAACAAACTTGTGCCAGTTGCTTCGAGAAAACTTGTGCCAGTTGCGTAAAAAAAAATTTGTGCCAGTTGCGTCAAACAAACTTGTACCAGTTGCGTCAAACAAACTTGTGCCTCTTGCGTCAAACAAACTTGTACCAATTGAGTCGAAAAAACTTGTGCCTGTTACATCGAACAAACTTGTGCCAGTTGCGTCTAACAAACTTGTGCCAGTTGCGTCAAACAAACTTGTGCCAGTTGCGTCAAACAAACTTGTGCCAGTTGCGTCAAACAAACTTGTGCCAGTTGCGTAGAACAAACTTGTGCCAGTTGCGTCAAACAAACTTGTGCCAGTTGCGTAGAAGAACCTTGTGCCAGTGGCCTCAAACGAACTTGTGCCAGTTGCGTCAAACAAACTTGTGCCAGTTGCGTCAAACAAACTAGTGCCAGTTGCATAAAACAAACTTGTGCCAGTTGGGTCGAACAAACTTGTGCCAGTTGCGTTAAACAAACTTGTGATAGTTGCATCGAACAAACTTTTGCCAGTTGCGTCGAACAAACTTGTGCCAGTTGCGTCGAACAAACTTGCGCCAGTTAAGTTAAACAAACTTGTGCCTATTGCGTTGAACAAACTTCTGCCAGTTGTGTCAAACAAACTTGTGTCAGTTGCGTAGAAAAAACTTGTGCCAGTTGCGTCGAACAAACTTGTGTCAGTTGGGTAGAACAATCTTGTGCCAGTTGGTTCAAACAAACATGTGCCAGTTGCGTAGAACAAACTAGTGCCAGTTGCATAGAACAAACTTGTGCCAGATGTGTAGAACAAACTTGTGCCAGTTGCGTAGAACAAACTTGTGCCAGTTGCGTAGAACAAACTTGTGCCAGTTGCATAGAACAAACTTGTGCCAGTTGTGTCAAACAAACCTGTGCCAGTTGTGTACAACAAACTAGTAAGAGTTGCGTAGAACAAACTTGTGCCAGTTGTGTCGAACAAACTTGTGCCAGTTGCGTAGAACAAACTTGTATCAGTTGCGTCAAACAAACTTATGCCAGTTGCATAGAACAAACTATTGCCAGTTGCAGAGAACAAACTTGTGCCAGTTGCGTAGAACAAACTTGTGCCAGTTGCGTCAAACAAACTTGTGCCAGTTAAGGCGAACAAACTTGTGCCAGTTGCGTCGAAGAAACTTGAGCCAGTTGCGTCAAACAAACTTGTGCCATTTGCGTTGAACAAACTTGTGCCAGTTGCGTCGAACAAACTTGTGCCAGATATGGCGAACAAACTTGTGCCAGTTGCTTCGAGAAAACTTGTGCCAGTTGCGTAAAAAAAAACTTGTGCCAGTTGCGTCAAACAATCTTGTGCCAGTTGCGGCAAACAAACTTGTGTCTCTTGCGTCAAACAAACTTGTGCCAGTTGCGTCAAACAAACTTTTACCAATTGAGTCGAAAAAACTTGTGCCTGTTACGTCGAACAAACTTGTGCCAGTTGCGTCTAACAAACTTGTGCCAGTTGCGTCAAACAAACTTGTGCCATTTGCGTCAAACAAACTTGTGCCAGTTGCGTCAAACAAACTTGTGCCAGTTGCGTAGAACAAACTTGTGCCAGTTGCGTCAAACAAACTTGTGCCAGTTGCGTAGAAGAACCTTGTGCCAGTTGCGTCAAACGAACTTGTGCCAGTTGCATCAAACAAACTTGTGCCAGTTGCGTCAAACAAATTAGTGCTAGTTGCATAGAACAAACTTGTGCCAGTTGGGTCGAACAAACTTTTGCCAGTTGCGCTAAACAAACTTGTGCCAGTTGCATCGAACAAACTTTTGCCAGTTGTGTCGAACAAACTTGTGCCAGTTGCGTCGAACAAACTTGCGCCAGTTACGTCAAACAAACTTGTGTCAGTTGCGTTGAACAAACTTCTGCCAGTTGTGTCAAACAAACTTGTGTCAGTTGCGTAGAAAAAACTTGTGCCAGTTGCGTCGAACAAACTTGTGTCAGTTGGGTAGAACAAACTTTTGCCAGTTGCATCAAACAAACATGTGCCAGTTGCGTAGAACAAACTAGTGCCAGTTGCATAGAACAAACTTGTGCCAGATGTGTAGAACAAACTTGTGCCAGTTGCGTAGAACAAACTTGTGCCAGTTGCATAGAACAAACTTATGCCAGTTATGTAGAACAAACTTGTGCCAGTTGCGTCGAACAAACTTGTGTCAGTTGCGTCGAACAAACTTGTGCCAGTTACGGCGAACAAACTTGTGCCAGTTTCGTCGAGAAAACTTGTGCCAGTTGCGTCAAATAAACTTGTGCCAGTTGCGTCAAACAAACTTTTGCCAGTTGCGTCAAACAAACTTGTGCCAGTTGCGTCAAACAAACTTGTTCCAGTTGCGTCAAAAAAACTTGTGTCAATTGAGTTGAAAAAACTTGTGCCAGTTGCGTCGAACAAACTTGTGCCAGTTGCGTCTAACAAACTTGTGCCAGTTGCGTCAAAAACCTTGGGCCAGTTTCGTCAAACAAACTTGTGCCAGTGGCACCCAACAAACTTGTGCCAGTTGCGTCGAAAAAACTTGTGCCAGTTGTGTCAAACAAACTTGTGCTAGTTAGTAGAACAAACTTGTGCCAGTTGCGTCAAACAAACTTATGCCAGTTGCGTAAAACAAACTAGTGCCAGTTGCACAGAACAAACTTGTGCCAGTTGAGTAGAACAAACTTGTGCCAATTGCATCAAACAAACTTGTGCCAGTTGCGTCGAAGAAACTTGTGCCAGTAGCGTTGAAGAAACTTGTGCCAGTTGCGTCAAACAAACTTGTGCCAGTTGCGTCGAACAAACTAGTGCCAGTTGCATCGAATAAACTTGTGCCAGTTACGGCGAACCAACTTGTGCCACTTGCGTCGAGAAAACTTGTGCCAGTTGCGTCAAATAAACTTGTGCCAGTTGCGTCAAACAAACTTGTGCCAGTTAAGGCGAACAAACTTGTGCCAGTTGCGTCGAGAAAAGTTGTGCCAGTTGCGTCAAATAAACTTGTGCCAGTTGCGTCAAACAAACTTGTGCCAGTTGTGTCAAACAAACTTGTGCCAGTTGCGTCTAAAAAACTTGTGCCAGTTGCGTCAAACAAACTTGTGCCAATTGATTCGAAAAAGCATGTGCCAGTTGCGTTGAACAAACTTGTGCCAGTTGCGTCTAACAAACTTTGCCAGATATGGCGAAAAACTTGTGCCAGTTGCTTCGAGAAAAATGGTGCCAGTTGCGTAAAAAAAAACTTGTGCCAGTTGCGTCAAACAAACTTGTACCAGTTGCTTCATACAAACTTTTGCCTCTTGCGTCAAACAAACTTGTGCCAGTTGCGTCAAACAAACTTGTACCAATTGAGTCGAAAAAACTTGTGCCTGTTACGTCGAACAAACTTGTGCCAGTTGCGTCTAACAAACTTGTGCCAGTTGCGTCAAACAGACTTGTGCCAGTTGCGTCAAACAAACATGTGCCAGTTGCGTCAAACAAACTTGTGCCAGTTGCGTAGAACAAACTTGTGCCAGTTGCGTCAAAGAAATTTGCGCCAGTTGCGTGGAAGAATCTTGTGCCAGTTGCGTCAAACGAACTTGTGCCAGTTGCGTCAAACAAACTTTTGCCAGTTGCGTCGAACAAACTTGTGCCAGTTGCGTCGAACAAACTTGCGACAGTTGCGTCAAACAAACTTGTGCCAGTTGCGTTGAACAAACTTCTGCCAGTTGTGTCAAACTTGTGTCAGTTGCGTAGAACAAACTTGTGCCAGTTGCGTCGAACAAACTTTTGTCAGTTGGGTAGAACAAACTTGTGTCAGTTGCGTCAAACAAACTTGTGCCAGTTGCGTAGAACAAACTAGTGCCAGTTGCATAGAACAAAATTGTGCCAGATGCGTAGAACAAACTTGTGCCAGTTGCGTAGAACAAACTTGTGCCAGTTGCATAGAACAAACTTGTGCCGGTTATGAAGAACAAACTTGTGCCAGTTGCGTCGAACAAACTCGTGCCAGTTGTGTCGAACAAACTTGTGCCAGTTGCGTCAAAAACACTTGGGCCAGTTTCGTCGAACAAACTTGTGCCAGTGGCATCCAACAAACTTGTGCCAGTTGCGTCGAACAAAGTTGTGCCAGTTGAGTCGAAACAAACTTGTGCCAGTTGCGTAGAACAAACTTGTGCCAGTTGCGTAGAACAAACTTGTGCCAATTGCATCAAACAAACTCGTGCCAGTTGCGTCGAAGAAACTTGTGCCAGTTGTGTCGAAGAAACTTGTGCCAGTTGCGTCAAACAAACTTGTGCCAGTTGCGCCGAACAAACTTGTGCCAGTTGCGTCGAACAAACTTGTGCCAGTTACGGCGAACAAACTTGTGCCACTTGCGTCGAGAAACTTGTGCCAGTTGTGTCAAATAAACTTGTGCCAGTTGCCTCAAACAAACTTGTGCCAGTTACGGCGAACAAACTTGTGCCAGTTGCGTCGAAAAAAAGTTGTTCCAGTTGCGTCAAATAAACTTGTGCCAGTTGCATCAAACAAACTTGTGCCAGTTGCGTCAAACAAACTTGTGCCAGTTGCGTCAAACAAACTTGTGCCAGTTGCGTCAAACAAACTTGTGCCAATTGATTTGAAAAAAACTTGTGTCAGTTGCGTCGAACAAACTTGTGCCAGTTGCATCGAACAAACTAGTGCCAGTTGCATAGAACAAATTTGTGCCAGTTGCGTAGAACAAACTTGTGCCAGTTGCGTCAAACAAACTTGTGCCAGTTGCGTAGAACAAACTTGTACATGTTGGGTAGAACAACCTTGTGCCAGTTGCGTCAAACAAACTTGTGCCAGTTGCGTCAAACAAACTTGTGCCAGTTGCGTCGAACAAAATTGTGCCAGTTGTGTGAAACAAACTTTTGCCAGTTGGGTCGAACAAACTTGTGCCAGTTACTTAAAAAAACTTGTACAAGTTGCGTCGTACAAATTTGTGCCAGTTGCGTCGAACAAACTTGTGCCAGTTGCGTCGAACAAACTTGTGCCAGGTGCTTAGAACAAACTTGTGCCAGGTGCTTAGAACAAACTTGTGCCAGTTGTGTCAAACAAACTTGTGCCAGTTGATTAGAACAAACTTGTGCCAGTTGCGTCGAACAAACTTGTGCCTGTTGGGTAGAAAAAACATGTGCCAGTTGCATCAAACAAATTTGTGCCAGTTGCGTCAAACAAACTAGTGCCAGTTGCATAGAACAAACTTGTACCAGGTGCGTAGAACAAACTTTTGCCATTTGCGTAGAACAAACTTGTGCCACTTGTGTCAA